>JARHVA010000088.1:3757500-4357500 GCA_037957365.1 Torreya grandis
GTAAATTTATCTAACTATTACCCAAATTTTCCAATCATGATATCTCAAGAACCATAGCTTTGATTTTTTATCCATTTATTATGTGTAGGACTTGATAATGATATCTCCTATACCATACCATTTACACTTCTATGCCACTTGATGTGAATCCATAAATTATAAAACTCATATTATATTAGTAAACTCACTATAGACCATAGGTCTATCCTAGTCCCAATTTACAAAGATTCCTCTATGATCACTAAAATTTTGATTTTGTAATCTTATTATTGAAACTCACTACTAATAGCATTCCTATCGATATAAATTTTATATCGATATAATTACCCCAATTTTATCTCTTTAACTAACAAGGGGCATGTATACACTTTTCACACCAAAATAGTGACTTAGATTTCTTGATTCAGTACCTCAGATATTTAGATACATAGATTGGCTTAGATATCACCATTCATAGACACTTAGATATTCAAATATGCAGATTCACTCATTGACTCAAATAATCACTATTCATAGACACTTAGATATTCATATACATAGATTTACTCATTGACTCAGATATTCAAATGCATGGATTGACTTAAATTTCTTGATTTAGTGACTAAAACACATAGTTAGGATCAAATAGACATTTGACTCAGATTTTTTGATTAAGTGAATCAGACACATAGTTAGGATTAGATACATAGATTGACTCAAATATTCAGATACATAGGTTGACACATATTTCTAGGGTTATAAAACACTAGTTTAGATTCTCAAACTTTACACATGTTTTTGACATAGTTCTAGACTTAAATTATGACTATGGGGCACGTATGTAGTACACCCATCCCTAAATATACATATAGATTTGTGTACATGTTACACAACTACATTACTCAGATATCAAGTTTAGGGTTATGATGCAAGGCACATATCTTTGACCATAGAGGATTTCACCAGGTTATATAGATAGAATATAAAATTATACCATTTTGTATGCATAGATTACTAGGTCACACTCAGATCATCACTAAGATGTCACAAATATTTCACCAAGTTGGGTCATATGGCTATCTCTAATGGTTGATCCATATTTTTTCACCAGACCTAGATTAAACTAGTTTGTGTAAGACACAAATTGAATAACGATTTTGACCTCTAATCATGTATACTTATTAGACTCAGTTACATATAAGAGTGGAGGCAAGTAAGTATTGTTCTTCCATATTCATAAATTACTTATCAAACTTAGTTACATGTCAGAGTGGGGGTAAGTAGTGTTTGTTTCTCCATAATTAAAATTAATTCTCAGACTCAATTACATATCAAATTGAGGTAAAGTATGACTTGTTCTTACACATTCATAAATTAATTCTCAAGCTTGGTTACAAGCTAGAGTGGGGACAAGTAGGGATTATATCTCTATATCTACATATTACTTCTTAGACTTAGCTACATATCAGGGTGGGGACAAATAAGGATTTATTTCTCATAATCTAGTCACTTACTAAGATTCATCATAGGGGATATACACATTATGGATTTCCTGTTCATAGACAACATTCTAAAATACCTATCCACTTCTATAACCAAAAAGTGGGGTGTGTCTAGAATACATCCACATATGTAAGTATAGGTACACATTTTATTTTACTTTTACTCTAGTACCTTCATTTTAATTGCATTACTATAATTAGGGGGGGCAAATGTACACACCCTAATTTAGTCAAGCAACGTAAGTACTATGTCTTCTATAGCTCTTTGACATGAATTTATTGTAATATTCACCCAAAAATGGATGTCTAAGATCGATGACAAGAATATTAAACACACAAATATTTTGAAGCTATAAATTAAGAAATGATTAGAACTACAATAGATGTATGCATACAATGGAGATGTATTTCATAACAAAGGTTCAAATCTTATAGCTCACTAAACTCACAGCTCTCATAACTATCAAAGTTATCACATCTCATAGATTACACAAATCATAGATAACTAGCTCACCATAATCCAAACCATACCATGCATGTATAACTAGCTTCTCCAAAATAGGATGGAAGAAATGCAAGGAACCAATATCCATATACATGTGGGATAAACTTACTCAAAGTACAAACACAACTAAGGAAGCTAAATGGTAGGAAAATAAATATCTTACACCAACACCCCCTTAAAGTATAGATTAGGTGGATAGAATAATTGGGTCTTAACAACAAGGCTTGATGAGGTACCTAAATACATAAAAACTCTCATAAAGTGGATAAAAATAGAAAACCTATAGGAAAAACTTCCCCCAAAAGAGAGAAAAATAAAAAATTAAATATGCAAGTCTACCTCCATTGTGTGGATGATGATCTCCAAGTAGATAAAGTGATTAATATGTGGAATGAAAAATAAGAACATAAAGTTATTTTTTATATGAATGGGTTTAGCCTCTTTTCAAACTGGACATCACTCCCCGATCTTTGACTAATGAGTATAGAGCATTATTACAAAGCAATAAAGAATATATCCCTTATATCTCAACATTACAATGTATAATTTTTAATAAAAAATAATCAAAATATTATGTGCCCCATCATGATTATGTCTCCCATTTAATAAATTCAAATCTAATGATTTAACAAAACCACATGTATTATCTAAAAACCAGAAATTGTAAGGGAAAATTTTGATTTAACAAAGAAGGTGGTTTTTTAAACTTATTTTTGTGAATAATAACAATTAGTAAAAATATGATAAATTTTAAAATTATCAATGAAATTTAAAAATTATAGGTAAATATAGAAATGAGGTGCATAAAACCCATAAATGGTTTAGAGCAATTGTTTACAGTTTGAAAAATAATAGGTGTTTTTATTAAAAAAATAGATTACAAAAAAGTGACAAGAAACCTTGATTAGAGACTTGGGGAGAGAAAACTAGATAAGTGGTGGATAGAGAAAATATAGTTAAATTTTCTTGGTTCAATAATTTTAAAAAAAAAAGTAGAATTAAAACATAAAAAATTAAACATGATTCCCAAATATCAACACATGGAAAGAGGAGAAAAACTATAGATGCACACACTAATCCATAGAGTACCTCTTAGCAGTTGATGGATAATACAACACAATAATCAACTCATGATTTAAAATATTAAAAAAAAATTAAAAAAATGATGTTTGTTAATAGCACTCAGATCTCTGATACCATGTAATATTCACCCAAAAATGGACATCCAAGATCGATGACAAGAAGATCAAACACACAATTTTATGGAAACTAGAAATAAATAAATGAGTAGAACTGAAATAGATGTATTCATATAATGGAGATGGATTTCATAACAAAGGATTAAATATTACAAATCACTAATCTCATATCTCTCAGAACTCCCAAAGTTATCAGAACTCATAACTTACACAACTCCTAGCTAAGTAACTTGCTACAATCTAGAAGACTCAAAGTATTCCATTACAATAAAGATTACAAATGGATGTACATATAGCTAGAATTTAGGATAATCCCAACCACACCATACATGTAAGAATAAATTCCAAAAAATGGGTAGAATAAAGGTAAGGAACCAACATCCCAATACATGTGGGAAAAACTTCCCCAATCTATAAACACAACTAAGCAAGCTAAATAGTAGGAAAAAAATCATCATACACCAACAGTTCTTAATAATGAATTAAGGTTTTGTTTACATGGTCATTTTGGCCTTTTATATTTTTTTATGACTTATTTTTTCTACTTTTTTCACCTCTAGTGGTCTTATATCATGCCAATATCAGTCACAGGGGCCCTTGACTTTTTTTCTTTAGCCACAACCCAATTTTTCGCCTACAAGATAATAACATGGTCCTAGATAGTACTGCACTACACTAGTGTCCACCACCACACTATTTTCCAATGATCACATTTTTAGCATGTGTTGGGTTCTTACCCTTCCTTTTGATCTCTTCTTATGATTTTTTATTTATTTTAACCTTATTATCTAGTGAATAGGTGTCTTGAATTCAAATTAATGTTCCTTCTATATAAAGAGCATCACAAGGCACTCTACATCTATCACTTACTAATCTGGCACATAATTACATAAAAACTAGTCAATAATATATCTCAACACTCTGCATATTATTTAGCATCACACCTAGGCCTACACACTTGATCAAAGAAGGGCCTAAGCAAAAAAACAATCTAGCATACCTTGTGCATTGATTATGTGTATTCCCTTAGGTAGAACTACATGTGATCTGAGACCCCTATTATTGGGGCTAATGTAGACAATGGTAAAAAAAATTAGGGGTTTTTCATTGCATGATCATAATATCCCACAACCCACCTTTTCCTTTCCTTTTGCTTTTTATTCTATTATTATTTCATGTGTGCAAATATTCACTAGGTTTTTAAAGCAAAATAAACCAAAAAGTGACATAGAAAGATGATCTAAATCTCTTGAGCATGCCTATATAACTCTTAAGATCATGTGCAACATCCCCAAAAGTCTCAGGACCCTTATCCACAAAGGGTACTACCATGGTTCTTTAGATACTATCATGGTGTATGAAACAACTATCAAGAAATTTTCCTAGTTCAAGACAAAGGTTAAAAAAAAAGAATTCAAACTTGAAAAATTAAATTTGATTACCCAAATATTAATACATGTAAAGTGAAGAAAGACTATAGATGAACACACTAATCCATAGAGTACCTCTTAGCAATGGATGGAGAATACAACTAAATAATCAACTCAATATTTAAAACATTATCAATAGCATAAAAAATAATGTTCATTAACAACACTCAGATCTCTAATACCATGTAAGTTTCACCCAAGAATGGACATCCATGATCGATGACAAGAACATCAAACACGCAAATATGTTGAAGCTATAAATCAAGAAATGAGTAGAACTGTAATAGATGTATTCATATAATGGATATGTATTACATAACAAAGGCTCAAAGACTACAACTCACTAAGCTCACATCTCTCAAAAATCCCAAAGTTGTCACAACTCACAACTTACACAATTCCTAGATATGTAGTCATCAAAATCCAAAAGACTCCAAATATTCCATTATAAAAAATATTACAAAGGGATATACATATGGGTGGAAGTTAGGGGAATCCCAACCTTACCATGCATGTGGAAATAACTTCCCCAAAATAGGTGGAAGAAAGGAAAGGAACCAACATCCCAATACATGTGGGATAAACTTCCCCAATGTACAAATGCAAATAAACAAGCTAAATGTTAGGAAAATAAATATCCTACATGAAAAATTCATAATGATGAATTAAGGTCTTATTTGCATAGCAATTTTGGTGTTTTAGCCTTTATTATGACTTATTTTCCCTACTTATTTCACCTCTAATGGTCTTATGTCTTGCTAATCTTAGTCACAAGGGCCCCTGGCCTATTTACTTCAACCACAACCTAATTTTTTACCTACATGACAATAACATGGCCATAGATAGTAGTGAATTGTGCTAGTGTCCACCACCATGATATTGTCCAATGGTCACTTTTTTAGCATGTGTTGGGTATTTACCCTTCCTTTTGATACCTACTTATGATTTTTTATTTATTTTCACCTTGTCATCCTATGAACAAGTGTCATGCATTCAAATTATAGTTCCATATATATAAATAACATCACAAGTCATTCTACATCTAGAACTTTCTACTTTGGCACATAATTACATAAAAATTAGTCAATAGTCTATCTCAACACTCTGTATATTATCTAGCATCACACCTAGGCCTTCACACTTGATCAAATAAGGGCCTAACTAAAATTCATTTTATAAAACTATGTTCATTGATTATGTGTGTTACTTAACGGATACTTACATGTGATATGATACCCCTATCATTGGGATTAATGTAGGTAGTGGTCAAAATAATAGGGGTTCTTCATCACACAATCGTAATATCCCACAACCTACCTTTTCCATTATTTTTGCATTTGATTCCATTGTTGTTTCATGTGTGTAAGTATTCACAAGGATTTTGAAAGAAAATCAACCAGATAGTGACACAAAAATATGATCAAAAGCTCTTGAGCACACCTAAAAAACCTTGAAGATCCCTCATAACATCCCTAGAAGGCTTGGGACCCTTATCCACAAATGGCACTACCATGATGCTTTTTACACTAGCACAGTGCATTAGTATCCCTCTGATTGTACTAATGTCCTTAGTAGCCAAGACTCTAATTTTAGAAAGGAAAGGGCTCTAGGCTATCTTCTTGACTTATTTTAGTGTCATTACCATCCAAAGACATAATTTTTTATTCTAGATAAGTGAATCTTTTCCTTACACTCATTATTTTGGGTAAATATATTTAATTAGATATTTTGTGTATACATACATACATACATACATACATACATACATACATATATATATATATATATATATATATATATATATATATATATATATATATATATACATACCTTTTGTATTCAGCTCCTTAACAACCTAAGATTTACATCTATTATGTCCTTAAAAGTTAAATCGGGTAATAAATATAAAATATGGGATTAAATAAATTTACGAATAATATACACTAGCACAGTGCATTAGTATCCCTCTGATTGTACTAATGTCCTTAGTAGCCAAGACTCTAATTTTAGAAAGGAAAGGGCTCTAGGCTATCTTCTTGACTTATTTTAGTGTCATTACCATCCAAAGACATAATTTTTTATTCTAGATAAGTGAATCTTTTCCTTACACTCATTATTTTGGGTAAATATATTTAATTAGATATTTTGTGTATACATACATACATACATACATACATACATACATACATACATACATACATACATACATACATACATATATATATATATATATATATATATATATATATATATATATATATATATATATACATACCTTTTGTATTCAGCTCCTTAACAACCTAAGATTTACATCTATTATGTCCTTAAAAGTTAAATCGGGTAATAAATATAAAATATGGGATTAAATAAATTTACGAATAATATCCTTTTGAAATTGTAATGTGTTTTATTATATATTTTTTATTTGGTGTGTTTAGGTGTAGGGAAAGTCATATTTTTAAATGATTTAAACTTATAAATTTGAAATACCTTTAAATACATTTTATTCAGTACTTTTTTTTAAATGTAGTGTAAATTTGGTATCTATTAGCTCTAAATCTTACATGTCATGATGTGATTGGATACTTTATACTATTATGGGGTACAAGTTGAACAAGTATTGAGTATTTTATGAACATGTACTACCAATGTACTATGAAAACTATTAAATATTATGGAATCACCTACTATATCAATTATTAGACCCCTTTGACCTATTGGTCCCTTTTATTCTCCTAGTAAAAATTTAAATGTCACACAAGTTCTTTTATTTATTGAGTTTAAGTACTATAAACTATTTGAAGTGTTTCCAAAATTCAAATCTAAGCACTTCAATATGAAACAAGGGACATTATTGTTTACAAATCCCCTAGTATCTATGGATTTAATTATGAATTTAACCACATTCTATGAGATATTTTAAACCATAATTGCATAAAATATACCTTTATCCTATGTTGAAACCTAAATTTGGCACAAGACCTTTTCTAATAGTGTCTTATTATAAATTTATCATATTTGTAAAATATGTGCATATTAGCTTATTTATTATTCAACCTCAGTCTCATTGAGGCCCCTATTTATTCCTTGAGCCTAAAAACTATTGTCTAACACTTATAAAAAATGTGAGTTAACATCATTGGGCTATACGTAACTTACTTATTAGACTTTACATTGAAATCAAAGCCTATGTAATATCTAATTTAAACTCATGATATGTGTAGGTGTATCTAAGTCACACATGAACCTTGCATGTCTATCTCTTTTAGCTCCATGGGACCTTCTACCCATTGCTATTGATTATACACCTTTAACCTCATCCCTTATCAATTTTAAATTTAGTCAATGAGAATAACTTGTCCTAGATCATCCTATATATGATATATGATGTCAAGTCATTTAAAGAGAGAGATAAGGATAATGAAACATATGAAACACATCATTGAAGGTAAATCTTATAGACAAACATCAAATAGTTTTTCTCCTGCTTCATGTTGAGCCTCATTGAGTAACATCATACACACTTGTGATGGATTTGGTCTTATTGGTCTCACATAATTCTCTATATACCAAAAGAGGGCATTACCTTTCATATAGTTACATATATCATTTATAGGTAATAGGGGGTTCAAAACCCTCACCCAAGATATTTCCATCCACATATTCATATAAATACATTGAGGTTTGATTTAAACCATGCGAGATATGTAGTCTATAATGTTGCTTTAGTGGTTTGCCTACTCTATTTTTTTTTGAGTTTCAAGATAGGTCAAAGAATAATAAAATTAATTATATACATTTTACCCCACTAAATAGTGAAGTGATGTAGGGGAATCTCTGAACCATGTTATAGGACTACTCCACCTACCTCCTCCAGCCATTCAACTACCCCTAGTCTATTTTTTAAATTGAATTGATGTAGGAATTTAAAAATTTTAATGGTTTAAATCTCTTATTAAAGTTATGATCATATAAAATTAGGGAAGAGGAGAAATTATTGAATAGTTTTATTCTCATAGGAAGGTTAAGATGTCAAAACTAGGAGGTTGAATGTTCACTTTAAAAAGATCTTTTTTGTCCATATTTAAAGTAGTCAAAAAGTGTCAAAAGAAGAGCAAAGGACATATCTAAAATAGAAGAGATAGAGGAGAGAGGGGGACATATTCAACTCAATATTAGATGGAGTTAATAAAAATAGACATGAATATCATTTAAAATTAGGAGGCAATGCACATATTGAAAAATAGGGGAATCTTCTCTGATAGGGGAAATAGTGTCAACATTTGGGAGGTTAAGTAAATATAGTAGATAAAAATTTGTGTATATATATAAAATATATCATGTAAAATATTAAAATATAGATATTAGATAAAAATATTGAAATAATCTCTTTTAGGTTGATTTGATTCGATATATGTAAAAGATACAAACTTCTAAATGTATAGGCCTATGAGCCAATGTAATTTTTTAGGTCTAATGAATGTAATAGAAGTGAATTTTTTGAATTATTAGGTTTTAAATCTTGTGTGTAGTGTATATTTTTGTTTTTACCTAGATATAAGTGAGTGTTTTATTTATGCAAATCATTATAGAATCAAGGTGATCATGTTTTGTTGAATCTTAATAACAATTTCAATTTTTTGTTCTGATTGAGATTCATGTGTTTGATGTGTTGTTTTTTATATAAGGTGTGTTTGATATATATTTTAGATTAAAATTTGATATTTTTTTAATTTATAACCTCTACCTTATTTACATCATAGTGGTATTAGAGTAGGTATACCCTAGCTATGTGTGTAACACTAAGTTAAAGAGTTTTGTGAGAATTTATGTTGTAGAAAACAAATAAAAGTGAATATTTATGAGAAATAAGATTGACAGAGTATGAAACCTTAGTATGTCATCAAGATAAGAGGTTATCATCCATGTATTATAGGTATGTAGATGGTATGAGAATTGTGAAATCATAGAAGAGTATGATAATATGGATGATAAGTAAGAAACACAAATAATTGGAGCATGAAGACTCTTGAATATGATACTAACAAGAGTGAAATATAGGAAAAATAAGATGGATGAGGTGAATATTCCCATGAATTAAAAAGGAATGGAGCATATAAGATAAAAAAACCAACAAAATATAAGGAACTTAAGAAATACTTGATGTCTATACAAGTTATTTTAGTCACCGTGAGTGTTTAATCTATTTTACAATTAATGTAACCCTAATAACATAAACATGAATGTTAAATCATATTTATTAAGATAAAAAATTATTAAACAAATATGAGTGTAACTAGATAAACAAATTGATATTTTATTTATGTAAAAAACTATAGAAATTATTTACCTGGTTTGTTTCGAGTCTATGCAGGTTTATGGTAGATATAGTCATCAACAGTGACATTAAAAATTCTTGTGAGCTCTCATATTTATATATGGAGAGACAATGTCTACTTGGAAAAGTTTGTGTTTCATAAATTATTATATTTAATGGTAGTATATGATGAATGTAGATGTGTCCTATGTATTTTTATTATATGTGATATTTTCACCCATTTTACTTATGTTTGGTAATGATTCCTATGTATTATGATGTCTATAAATATGAATGAATATATATGTTTTCCTTCTTCATGATTCAAACCCTAATTGTGTATTATATGATAATTGTGAAGACAAGACAAAGGATGAAATGAAAATTTTGACTTGACCTTAGCCACCCCATGTGACTAAATGTTTCCTATGTATCTAGTAATCTTAAGAGGAAATTCAAATTGAATGTAGTTCTCCCACCTAGTTAAGTGTGTGCAAATTTGTGTAATAGTAGCATGTATTACAATCTTGTGTATGGATTTTAAAACATGATAAGTTGAGACTTCACCTTGAAAATGGTATTAAAACTTAGCTTATGGATTTATCCTTCGAGTATTTTCATATTTTATAGATTGAGAAATGTTCCTCTTAATGTGTTGAGTGATTTCTAGAGATAACTAGTAATGTGAGAGATAGGTGCTAGATAAGAAAAAATTTAGGCTTGATATGTTTATATAGATGAATTTTTACATTATTTCCTCTAAATTAACATTTGAAATTCTAGGCTAGCCTATATGAACAAATCAAATTTTTGAAGCTATTTTTTTAAGGGAATAGGGGAAAGACTGACCTAAGTGGATAAGTCTTTGATAGTGGATTTTCCTAAAAGACACAAACTTATCTATAGAAAATGATTAGTGACCTAAGGCGAAGAGATAATTTGAGAATTATATAATGTTTTTGGTTAGAATATTGTGTAAAATTATTAGTAACTTGGAATGGCCAAGTCCATATAAGATTAAATGGCTATGATGAATGCCTGATAAGAGTCATGTATGTGAGCATAAATCAAGTAGATTAAGGTTTAGTCATATTACGTATTGTCAAGTTTCTAATACAAAATTTGAGTGTGTATATTTATCCCCATATTATTATAGTAATGGAACTTATAGAGTAAAAGGATAGAAGGTGATACTTGATGATAATAGTGATGGGTGTGCTCAAGTATGTACTATGTTTTACATTTTTATCCAAGAAAACACACAATGAAACATGTAGCAATCATTTTGCACTAATGATGTAAAATAAATAAGTAGAAACATTGAACATATAAGAAATGAAATATAAATGAATTAATACCCCTTTGTGCATGCGAACCAAGCCTGTATTTTTGAAATAATGGAGAATGGGATAATTGTGCCCCATTGGAGATGCTTTTCTAAAACCATGGGTTGAGTTGAATATGCCCCAACCCTATTTTAAATAGATAAGTGCCTAGACGTTATATTATTATTAATTTCATCCCCATGTAAATATAATAAATTTGATTAAGCATAATTTATTATGTGTTCAAATAATTCTAATCAATTCTCAAGGCATGAGAGTTTATGTAAAGTTTATGAATCTTCCACTACATACATAATACATTATTCATTCTAAGTAATGTTTGAGTAATGCCTAAGAATAATTTTTTTCTTAAAATAAAATTGAGTAATAATGAGTATAAAATGACATGAGTTGCCATTTAATCTAGTAATCTAATTAATATGAGTCATATAATCTATTTTAATATATCATGATATATGCAAAAATATGAACTTAAGTCATGCATATGCCCATAGTACTAATTTGTATAGATTGAGTCTTATAATATATGTACTACTCTCATAAAATTTATGACATTACTAGTATATGTTTTGAATACACCCCAATCTATGTCAAACCTATCATAATTTAAGTGAAATATATAATAATTTGTGTAAACATGTACTTCTAAAGTTGTATGTGCCCAAAATATGAGATTTTTGTAACTGGGAAGGGTTATTATCTAAGACAAGACACTATATATGCCCCATTTTGAGGTGAGGAATGGATCCTACAAATTACTCATCTCAAAATGAGTTAAAAACATAATGATATATGTAAAAATATATAAATAATTTTAAAAATGTACTAACTTATGGATAATATCTCATCATAGAGGATTAGAGCATCTGAGTATATATGAATAAATATCATAATCATTTAATGGTCATGTCAATATAGATATATCAATGACAAATATATTAAATATTAAAAATATCAATTAACATATATAAACTAGGTAATAGCTATTATAGATACTAAAATTGAATATTTGTATCATATTAATTTTATACATTTGACGAATATCAATTAGGGCTCTACCCTTAAATTCTTGACCTCCTTATTACTAAAAGGCTCGCATTCATCATCTCACTATGCTTAATTATTTATTTATTAGTTGGATCCATATCATCCTGATGACCCATGTATCTTACACTACATAAAAAGATTAAAAATTGATAAGCATCCTTCATTATTAGTTCCAAATCCATGCCTATTTTCTAACCTTCTTGACACTACTAGCCATAAAGGGACACTACTGCTAATGGTAGTGTCCAAATCCTTATCTAGTGCCTAGTTTCCAAAATTAGTCCAAATTATAAATGTCTTGAAACCTATGGGTTAGTCTATTTTTCTTATTTAACCCTACCATGATATATTTTCAAAAAGTTTGGTATAAATACAAGTCTAATCATTTTCATTCATCATCTGTAAAATACCAAGAAAACACATAACAAGGCTCATTCAATTACTTTCACAACTAAGTTAGTATACCATATTCACATCTATTTATTTATTAGTCATAAGAGTAGTCATATAAAATGCCTAAAGGATTCAAAAACAACCCATGAATGATATTTTTTAAATTATAAGCTAAATAATTTCATGTGTTAATGCTTTTTTTATGCACACCATAGATTTAAATGAGGTAACCTATAACATTTTAAAGATCTTAATGGAGACAAATTCCACTCTAAGGAATGAGTTTCTAGTATCGGTTGAAAAACTGGGTGGTGGAATAGTAGGCTGAGCATGTAGGTTTCTAACTAAGTGTGAATGGATTATTAAAACCTAGAAGAAAGTTAAAACCTAGTTGAGCTGGATAGATAGATTTTATTCTAAAATGGGTAGACCTTAAAAAAAATCTAAAAATGGAGAAAGTTAGATTAGGAAAGAAGGTCTTGTGATATGAATAGGTATTACTCCTAGGTATGTATATTTATGAATAAGTGTCTAAAATTGATTCTTGCAACTAGCAACTATTACAAACACATGCAAACACAATTAAGGAGTCAAAGGAAAATATAATATAGGAAACTCTGAGATCTCAACTAAATTTTGATCTTTTTATATTTATTATTTTACACCCTTATTAAAAATATTATAACTTAAATCAAAGAGGTATCTATTGCATCTATTTCTCACTCCTAGAAAACTATATCATGGAAAATAGACATACACACTCAAAGAATTGAAGCAATCAACCTAATTGGATAAAATCAATGATATTTGCTAATCATCCAATAGACATTACATATCTTATACTAACATACACCACTAATAACAACAAATAATTATCTAAATGTTTTTCACACTTTAAATTATTGAACCAACTAACCAATAATATAAACACAACTAATTACATAGAAGTGAAAGAGATAGACATCAACATAGTTACGTGACAATCAATATATTTATTCATGTATTAATAAAATTTTCAATCAACCTCATCCCTCTTTGAAAATGAGAGGATTATAATATAAATATATTTTAGGATGGGTCACATCATCCTCCAAATCCTTAAAAAAAATCTAAAATTACATGATAATGATAATTAGAATAAGAGTTTTAATTGATGCACATTTTGCATGCATATTTAAACTAGTCAAAACTATGTCTTTAAGAAAAAATTCATTCCTCACAACCATGAAATGTGTGGATGTTTATAAGTTTTTTTTAGCTAATTATTACATTTCATAGTTCAATTTCTAATTTGAAAGCAAAAATACATATAAAAATAACTAAATAAAACTAAGGTTTATTTAGTCATCAGACGTTCAAGCCTGCATGATTGAAATTGAAGTCATCATAGGGACTATACTAGAAGGTGTAGTTGAACTATATGATCCATATATAGCTTATTTCTCTACTTATAGTTCTTGGTAATTTATGTATCCAATATTATATTTCAACCTTATTATATCCATGTTCAAAAGAGAGGGCCTATGTATTCTAGTGACTTGCATCAATAAGTATACATGGTCGGTCTTGGTGGATCTAAACTCAACTTGAAATATTTATAACTATAAAACATTCTTCCTAGAAAATAAAAGTTCTTATTCAATTTCCTCTAGCATACATCTTTGATGACTTTGCTTAAAATTGGTAGCTTCTTATTAGAGTAGTTGGTCAAAACTGGCCCTACTTATTAATTTACTTGAGGGATCTTAAGCATGGGATAACTTTAACTCAACCAAAAATTTTAAGACCCAATTTTCATGCTCTACTAATTTTAGAATCAAGGTTTGCATGATTGATACCCAGTCTTAGATTATAATGTACTAATGACCACTATATTTAGAGTATTGGCTACTTTCAATGGTGTCATTAAATCCAAATGGCCAAATTTATTATTAGTGGTATATAACATATGGAAATGGAACTTCTTCTTGTCTTATTTTAAAGAATTAAATAATTTGGAAGTTTCAAAAATGTGAGGAGACAATTTATCTCTCATTTAAATAAAAGTATCCAAGATATTATACAATCTAAGAGATACATTTTGCACATCACCTTTAATTACCCCACGAACTTGGACTATTTGTTGTCTCTCATACTTACTCCAAATCCTATTAAATCTCTTACTTGGTTTGTTCAGTGCCCTCATGAAGTTACAACAAGGCCTTTATATTTTCCTAAAGATAACATTTCAAATCCTCAATGTATGGAGACTATCAAAGTCTCCTTTTCTTTCTCTTTGATAGTGAGAAAACATATGGCCTTTCTTGTAAAACCAAGCCTCTTCTAGAGTCATGCTCTATTTTCCTCTTCTTGATCCTTTATATAGTTGTCATTGATTTATCAAAGATGGAGCTCAAATTTGAAGCTATATTATTATCAAATTATTATTTTTTACACTAAGGTCTCTAAGTCTATAGCCAACTATGGGGTTACCAACTATGTAAAAACTACTAGATGAGTGTCCTTAGTAGTGAACATTGTCAAAATGTCCCTTGAAAATTGGAATTCATTCAATATACATATAGTGGGTTTGGTAATGATGGAAAGATGATCTTTTGATAGTCCACATCATCAAACTAATGCATTAGATGGATAATATATGTAGGATGCTTCTTCTTAGTTTTTGTAGAAGGGACAATACAAATAGCCTAGGTATTAGTGGATGAAGGCATGAGAAATCCCAATTGAGTAGAAGATACGTGCAATTTATCTCTTGAAAGGGATGCCCTACTCTTCTTAAAATGAACCTTTTTGGACTTAAGAGTAGTAGGGGAAATGTTAATTGAAGTATTAATAGGGGAAATAGAGACCATAAGAGTTGAAGAAATAACCTCAACACTATAAATAATATGAGCTGTAGAAACAACATGACTAATAGGAACAATGGGGATAATGGAGGAAATAGGTATTGTAGTAATTGTTATCAATCAAATTTTCACCCTAATGAGTGTTATTCTAGCCTCCTTAAATTTGATGTAACATTGAAACACCTCTCAAGTTATGGGTGACCTATTAGAAAGATGAGTCTCTATATTTAAGGGACATATCCATTTTCACAACACCTACAACTAACCAATAACCTACTTGTTTTAAAATAAAAGGAATAGAATGGGATTATACACTAATCTAATAGAGGTGATGCATCAAGATGAATTCTACAAGTCTAATTAAACCTACACTATGAAAGACAATTTGCAAAATTGATCTCAAAACCCAAGGTTCTCCTAAAAAAGTGTGTCAACATGAAGGTAAGATACAATGTGTTTATCAAGTTATATTAATAGTATATACACATAATATTATTAAACTTTATCAATTACTGATACTTTATTTATTTTAGAAACCCAGTGAGTCTCAATATCTCTAAGTGCATGCTTTAAGGGGTGAACTAAGAAAGGGGTGGGTAGACCATTAGTGCTTCATAGGATTGATGTCCCTATATTACCACTTGATATCTACACAACCATCTCCTAAAAACATTCTCCTAAGATTTTTATCACATTTTCACCCTTCTCTATTCATTTTATGCCTTCATTAGCCATTCCCTATCCTAAAATCCTTTTTGATGGTTTATGATAAACTGTAACTCCATCTACCTTGTAATCTAATTGACAAAACTCATTTAGGGTCTAGGTCAGCCCCTGGTAGAGCTACACTAAGACTTAATTTATTTATTTATCAATAATGATATAATGTCAATTAGGTCAACCCTGTCAGCTAAACTTTTAGAAAGGATTAGGGTTAGATCCATCTATATAAACACATTTATTTATCCATTTATTATAGAGGATAAAAAGAAGATATATATATATATATATATATATATATATATATATATATATATATATATATATAGAGCATCTGCTTATCCACCATTCTACTTGAGAAGCATAGCTTAGGGTTTTATAAGATCTAGATCTTGTCTTGTGTATAAGTATTTTAGATGCATAGATAGGTTGTGTAGCATAGAGATTATTTATCTTTGTCATCCTTACATATCACAACAACCTCTTACAAATCACCTTAGATAACGGAGAGATTAAGGCTTAGTGGGTTCATCTTCAAAGTTAAGTATTCCTAACTTTGTTCCTCCTTTGTAAGATTAGATAGATATTCATTTGTACTTCTCTCTCATGCATTAGGATTATATATACATTGATGTGAGTATATGGATTATATGATTGTTTATTTTTTATGTTTATTACCCCCACTTTGTGTTAAAATATTTGTGAACACTAAATTAGACATTACTTGTTATTAATTTATTGAATATGAAAACATAGAACCTAGTTAGATTTATTGCATAGTTTTGCTTGACTAGAGGCTTTGGAACCTTCCTTAGTGATATTATTATGGTAAGAGATCCCTTGGATAGGTCTATCAGATCCATCTTGGGTATGACCTTAAATATATAATTTATCATTAATCATAAGTATAAGTAGGATTTATCTTCTCCGAGCTAAAATTGATTTAAAGATCAATTGCATTTCCATTTGCATTACATTCTGGTGAACTTGATGTGAATATAACCCTTTTAGGTTTTATTTCATGCCATAATTTTTATCATCTTATTATATCTTATTATATTTTTAGTATGATATCAAACCAATAAATATAGTTCTAACTTTTTGTGTGAAGGTTTAACACACATTCACTTTAAAATGACTTTGTTTTGTCTATGCAGGTCTTCATCAACTATAGTTTATTAGATCAAATAAATCAACACAATATTCTTATTTAATCCCAAATTATAATACACTATCAAATATGTTGAATCTATATGCTAAGTCTTTTTACCAACATATAGGCTAACAAACACTATCAAATAGGTTGAATCTATTCCTTATTCTTCTTCAGCATACAAGGTTTTGCATAACTTGGTCAAACCAATAAACCTAATTTATATAATTCAAATGCAACAACTAAAGCATTAAAATATAAAATTTTCAATCTAAATCATCTTAAAAACCACCAAGGTTCTTTTATTTTTTATCTCTATCATTTTAGTATTTATTTTAGTTCTATTTTTCACAAATTAGTAATCTTTAAAACTATAAACCCTACAACTAATTAGGTCAACCTAGTCAACCTAGTATTATATTCTATCTTGTATCTAAGAGACATAGTCAACTTATTTAAATATATACTTAAATAGCTTGATTATATAGAACACAAAAAACCTAGTTGACTCTGTTCTATACTATTTTCATATATTGTCACTTGAACCAACTCTGTATTATTATTAATCAAGGAATTAACAACTATTTGTTAGTAATTAATTCACATTTCCTTTTCAATTATTTGCATGCCTAGAGTAAATCACATAGTCTAAATAGGTGGTTTTTTAAATAACCATTTTAATCACACTATTTTAATATTTTCACACACTACCAAACCACTTATCATTGAAAACACATTTAAACATTTGTCTTCCCAAGGCCTACCTGATTGGATTTCATCACCAAGGGGGAAGCTTACTCAGTTTTTTGGCCAAGTATAAATATGTGGTATGTACATATTGGTAAAGAACCCAACACCCTTATCATTTTGGTATTATGAATTGAGGGGGTGAAAACCAATACCAATCTAATACCATTACCAATACATATCCTTTTCATCCCAAATGTCTTGAAACCAACTTTAGACTAAATTTTAGTTTCTTATTTCAACTAACTATCTAATCAAATTAAAATAAAAACTTTATAATAATTTAATAACACTTGAGGTGATTAATTATTGAGCATTTTATTTTCAATTAATTAATTTATCTTTGATCATTGTGTGTTGTATTGAAAAAAATTGCATTATCCAGTGTTGGTACAAAGTTTTGAGTTGTGTACCCAAATTGGATCAATCACATGATCCAATTAGTTATGTTTTTTTTCATTCTTTCTTATAATTTATTTTAAAAAAAATCCCCTATTTCATCACATTGTCATCTTGGTTGATACAATATATTACATATTATGTTTTACCTTCATTCCAATAGTACATAGTCAATCTACATGATTATGTCTTCTTATTCCCCTATTCAGTCTCAACCATACATAACCAACCTAAATGACTGTGTATCCTTATCAACCTATTTTTCCTTCATATTTGTAATATAAATTTGACTTAAATGAATTTGTATTCTTATTTACCTATTGGGTTACATAACACTATCAACTAATTTGACTTTGTATCCTATTTTCTGAATTTGTATTTAGATCATCATTATCCTTATTAACCTTATCCTCTCATCATGAACTTCCTTTTTTAGGACAACACAGATTTTAACTCAACATATATGATAATATTTACCAATACCAATAGTATTTACCATAAATAGCTTATGGCTCCTACTATAGATGGAAGTAATGTGCATGTGGCCAATCACACTATAAATTATGGGAATCATCCTCATTCATCTTCAGTTTGTAACCCTCTATTCCCATTAGAAGATCAATCTAAATTAGATTATGATATATAAATGCTTTTCTTCACTAATGGATTTCATCAACATTAAGGAAAATATCCTTCCACTATTTAAAACCTTATGATAAGTGGTCAAGAAGAAGAACCCCATTCACCTTCACCCATATTATCACACATATTTGGGGCAATATATTATTTGCTTCTTAGCATATTTATTCTCTTTTTAACCCTTATCATACTATGAACTCTTATTCCTTGATTTCTTCAACCTCCATACCAAGTATCTCTACTAACATGGAAGGTTCAACATCTATTGGGCCTTTTTTCAGGACCTAATCTTCTTAATTCCTCCACCAGTGCATCATTTTCTAACAATGGTAATCATGACACTAATGTTTCTTCTCCTTTAAATCCTTATACTAGTGCCTCTTTTGAAACACATGATAATCATGCCACTAGTGCCTCTTTTTATAACAACACCTCTCAATCCAATAGTGGTGTGCATGCTGCTACTTATAATGGTTTCCAAGCCACTAATACCAATGATAATTCTTCATATGATGCACACAACACCACTCAAACCCATCAATTTTTATTTCAAACTCTTAACCAAATACATGATTTCCAAGACAATAATGCCAACCAAATTATTATAATACAAAATCACCTTATTCATATCCAAAATCAACCTTAATAGCTTTAATGGGGAGTACACAACCAAAATTCTCCCCACCCCCATAGGTATTCCTATGACAACCTTATTCCTTAACTACCTCTTGTTAACAAAATGATTAAACATCTTTAAAATGAACCTCTCATTCCTCAAATTACTAACATAGATATAAGAGGTATCACCCTTACCATTAGATATAATGGATCAACTGATCATCCCTTATACTTAAAAACATTTGGAAATATATATGAATATTGAGTCAAGTTAAACCCTTTTGCAACTACTAGGATCTTGGAGAAAAGCCTCTCCAAAGGTGCTTTAGATTGGTAAAAAAAACTCAAGTCTCATTCCATAACTAGTTTGGAATATCTATATAATTATCTTGTCAAAAAAATTCAAATTAGTGGCCTCCTTGAGAATACCTTGTCTCATTTTATCAATTTCACACAACTTGAGATATAAACTACAAGATATTTCATCAAATGGTGGAATACCTTGTCTAAAAAGTGTGAAAATAACATGGAAAATGATAACCTCTTTTAGTTATTCAATAATTTTCTCTTTCCTAAGTTATAATATCAGGTTAGAACTTCCTCTCCAAAAACTTTGTAAGAGGCCATTGACCAAGCCAAGCACTAAGATTTTTTCATGCATCAATTTGAGCCATCCTAACCTCCTATGGGCACTCAGTTACTCATAAAAAAATAATTTTTTTCACAATACTAATTATGGTGTCATCAATTCCTATGATACCATTCACAATATTCAAGCTATTTCTCCCAACCATGCTTTGGAACAAAAAAAACCTTTAAACCACACCCCTAATCCTTAATTTTCTCCAATAAACAACATAAATGATCACAAGCCATTATCCTTAGTATAATTACAAAATCATCTACCAAGGTCTCTTCTAGTAGAGCTTTATCCCACTCATCCTATGAAATCATAGTAAAATCCAAATAAATTATTTTAGTTTCATGTTATTTAGGGTCATTATAATGACACTTGTAGGCAATTGTGTAACATAGCTATGGATTTTCTCCTTGGTTCAAATTTTGACCATGATTCCCTTATTTTTAAATGTCAACAAGACTATGACATTACCTTCAAAACCCATGAAACACAAAATAATAATCAAGATTTGAATCAAGCTAATGCTCATCTAGACATTTACAAAGATGCTTTTCCAAACCATCAATAAATTAATGGTAAGATTTATCCATTCACCAAAAACACTGACAGTCTTATAGACCCAAATCTCAAAGAGAATGTGGTCAACATGACTAATATGTGAAGGTACTTACCTTCATTTATTATCATGCTACCCACATAGACTAATAATCTCACACTTTCCATGTTATCCATGTCTTTCCAAACCTTTCATGGTTCATCCCATATCCTTCACACCTACATAATTAAATTCTCCTTTCATCTTGACAAGTGTCTTTATGACCCTTGGAATTCTCTCTTCTTTTATCTCTCTCAATTTATATAAGAACTAGCCATTTTGGCCATTGTATGGAATGTTCCACCTGAGTATGGAAAATACCTACTCAAATGTATACATTTTGATCAATAATATTACTGATTGTTATCTGTTCCATGATTTTTATTAGTGTGTTTTATAATTCTTGATTTTTTATAAGTGAAGACTATGGATTCCTTAGCATGTATTGGCATTCTTTCATCCTATTTACAGTTGGAAAGCTTCTTCTTGTAGGGCATGTGAAGTGTTTTAGGAGATTTCAAGGATTTCGTGAGTTATTATTTTTAATAGTTCCCTCATATTCCTCTTTTCTAGTACTCATATCTTTGCACATTCATCCATAACCTCATAATGTAGCATTGATGTGAGAAGATGAAGATTGGAGAAGTGTATGTTCAGTTTGTCCTTTGATTTCAAGTGTAATATGCATATGTTTGAATTTCATATTGTTATTTAGTGTATCACCTCCATTAGATTATATTTATTTTATTTATCCTTCTCCCTTCTCACCCCCAAAGTTTAGTAGTAGTTTTAATCCAAAGTGGTACATCAATGGAGCTAACCCTATCTAGAGATTCACCTCATTCCCTAGGCTACCCATAAGGCTAGAGGTGATTCCATTATGCAACTTCATTAGGATAGCTTTTTCATCTCCTCAAAGGGTGTAAATCCAAGTGACAATTTTTTTTGGCATGCTTTATGGGACTCTTTTTCTAAGATATTGGGAGGTTTTTGGTGTTGTCTCTCAACAATCAGCCTTTGGAGGCATCTATCAAAGCATTAATGGCAACTCTAAAGTTTTATTAGTTGGTCAAGAAGACTAGGTTATCCTTTGAATATTTTTGTTAAAATTTATCTTTTTATCCATGATTTTATTAAATTTTCATGGCTAACTTTGTTGTTGAGTTTTTTTCTCTACAAGTTGGTGAAACCTTCCAAGCTTGCGTCATTCCCCATTAGTATGAACAAGTTCTTAAAGAGCCTTGGTATGACTATAATCAACCTTGTAATGAAGTGTATCAATCCTAAAATTAGACTTACTATGAGATAGATTTTACTCCTTAATAGTCTTATGAGCCATGACAATCCTATAGTCCTTCATTTTCCTCTCCATATGGACACCATGTTGTTAGAGAATCCTATAAGAATGGCTACCAAGAAACCTCTCAATAAACACTTCCATATCAGTCCTAATATGATCCATATAATCCATATCATGTTTCCTATCATAATCAAGAGTACTTATATAAGTATTTTCATATGAAACCTAATGTTCTCATAGATTATACACAAGGATATCATTAGAAAAGTGAAGATCTTACTCATGTAGATGTTACCCCTCCTAATAAGCCCAAGAATTTGCTTCCATTAAAACTCACTAGTGATTTCATATTTTACAAACCCACTCATAAGCTTTCTCATTCATTCCATAATCCATCTCTAATTCATTCACCTTCCACTACATCTCATACTCCAAATCCTTCACCTCAAATCCTTGAGCCTATCCATCAACCTTTCACATCATTCCTTTTCAAAGAGGAATCTATCTTGAGAGAAGCAAGTAAAGAAGAGTAAATACAATTCATGGATAATAAAGAGGATCTCATCAATGATTATGAGGATTAAATAACCATAAGGAATCCCCTTGGCGAACAAAATTATAATCTAATATCTGATGTCTCTATATTTGAAGGGATGTGTGCCCAAGAAGAATCCCTTACACTTCACCCTCAATTTGATTTTGAGTTTTATGTGCCACCTCTACCAACTAGTTCATATTATCCTCACCCTATCAATATTTTCATTATTAAACATATGGTATGGGAACCTAAGGAGGATTAGATAGTTTATAAATAAATATAACTCTTGCTTGAAGAAAACCTACCTCCTTTGTAGCCTCAATTGGCTGGATCACATGATTTTAAGATTCCTAGTCTTGGTGTCACCATGAAAGAGAAGGAGATGGAATATATTGAATCACTTGAATGAGAATTTAAATATTATCAAAATGTTTCATATGATAATCTAAAACATGAAGTATAATGTGTTATCAAAGATGGAGAACACTTTAAAGTCATCTCTCAAGAAGTGGTAGTCCTAGGAGAGACTCATGAGACCAAGAAAGAGGAAATGGTTCTTAAATATGGAATACATGATTAAGAAGATATATGGTAGAGGTTTCATGCCATATGAAAGGAATTTGATGAATTTTATAAAGTTTATCCTTCTCAAAAATATTGTATAACTAATGAAAAGTTAGTTGATGAGTCTAATGAACATGATCTTGAGTGTGCAATCAAACATAAAGATGGAGTTATTTCTTCTAATCAAGAACCTAATATCATGAAGCTATTTGATGATTTATTGGAAATTAAAGAACACCATATTGATTAAATCATACATCAATAAGATAATATGGAGGAGGTAGAGTTTTTAGATGGTAAAGAGGACAAAGATGATTGGCAGCTACAAATGGAGTTACTTCAAGAACTTGAAGAGATTTGCCAAGTTGAAGACCAAGTGTATGACAAGGTGAAGGAAGAGGTGTTAATGGAAGACAATGATGAATATTATATAGAGTTTTTAAATATCCTTTATGATCTAAAATAGATTGTAGTTCAGAGGAATCCCAATCTTGTGGAAAGAATTATGGAAGACAAAAAGGCATGCCTTGTTGAATCAATATTTGAGGTTACAATTGAAGATTCATATGAGAATGTTGAATATGTTTGGATTTAAGATGAATAATTCTACATTTAGACTTGTTTGAATATGGTATACTTTAAATCATGGTAATTGAAGTGCCAAGAAATAGGTTTGATCTAATAAGTGTTCAATCTAAATAGAAACATACTTTGCACCATGTTACATCTCATGAAGAAGGTGATGCTTTAAAATTCCCATTTGATATAGGAGGGAGATATGATTATGTTTTTATTTGTATATAATAGTTTTTTTATGTTTCCCATAAGTTCCTTGAGCAAATGTTTGTGTGTGTGTGTGTGTGTGTCTTGCTAGTTAGTTTACTTTGGTGTGTGTCCTTTGCTTTGTGTGGTAGAGGTAGTCATTAGTGTCTTGTATTGATCAGAGTTTTGTGGTCAATGGTTAAATTTTTTATTTTTTGTCTCAGTCCTTAGATGAATCCATAATCCCAATGGACTAATAAGGTTACTGGTCTAGTTAGTATAGCAAGCATACTACCCCTATGAGTGACCAATCTATTGACCAAATTTGACCTTTAGTCCAAATTGGGGCATCCCTTGCTAAAAAATAATATTTTTCAATGTTTTAGGAAGTATAAATATTTTAATGGGGTGTATTATAGTTCATTTAATTTAATTTAATGCTATATTAGCTTTGATTTTAGTCTTATTAGTTTATTTATCAATTTGAGTCATTTTAGTATATTAAAGGTCAAAAATGCAAGTGGCACATTTTTCAAGGTGTAAAAATTTCATATTTTAATTTATAACATAAAATAAGTTATATTACATGTAAATTAATTTATAAAAATTATAATATGGTAGGTTCCCTAATTGGAATTATAGAAATAACTTAAAAGAGAGTAAATGGCACTTATACGACCTTCTTGGGAAGTACGCCACATGTAAGAATATATTGGGAGGAATATTAATATTTCCAAAACTAATATATAATATTTAATTTATATTTAAATTTTATTTTTAGGCTAAAACTATTATGCTCCATCTTTGTCCTTTTTGGCATACAAAAATGACTTTCAGGTTTTTGCTCAGTATGAATATCACAAGAGGTTTCAAGTAGAATGATTTTGAGAGGTTGTTTTAAAATCAGATAAATTAGTTTTCATAAAAATATTTTGAATAATTATCAATGTTCCTTTATGAATCATCCATTTGAAGTTGACCTTTCAAATTTGCCTGTTATTTCATGTACCCTCCAAGTTTTGCTTCATTTTGGGCAAGTTCATATGAATCAACTAGTCATATTAAACCAAAATGATTTTGGATATGTCCCCTCATGTATCCAATTATTTTTTTCATGTTTTTTTGTTTTTTATGAGACAATAATCATAAATTTAGTCTCTTTTGAGTGCAATAAGTAGTTTTCACTATTTTTAAGAATTTTGTGCTTGTTCATGGTTTAATATGGTTGTGTTAGTGTATTTTATATTTTTAAAAGGTAATATTGATTATCCATCAACTTTTCAACCTCATTTTCCAAATCACCATCATGATTTGTAGTCATACTTTGCACATGCATAATTCTACCATTAATGGACACCTTCAAAGTGCTTTCATGGAGGTTTTTCAAGTTGAAAAGGATATTTTGACCTAATTATGGTTTTGAAAATTTTAAAATATCTATTTTTTATCTTTATATTGGGTCTAGGATTCAATTCAAGTTCTAAATTTCTTGCTCACTACTTACAACTTTGTTTGCTGCCTCCATGGCATTCAAGGTACAGGTATGGGTGTCCTCATAAGAATATTATTAGTAAGAGAGGTGTCTAAGATAATAAATATTTTGATAATAAATAAATTATATTGGAAATTTTTAAAAGTTTCAATCCTAATTAAAAACCATAAACTATTCATCCTATTCATAATATTATTCAATATCCATGCACACAATCTACATGCTAAACTCAGTCAATGTCACCTACATGAATATTGGAAAATGATGTCATGACATGATAAGAACCTTGGTAATAGATTAAAGATATTGGAGACATGAAGGGTGAATTTTTAAAGTTTAATTTGGTTCATTACCTAATAAATAGAAACAATAATTCATTGTTCATCTTCATATTTATTGCTTACAAACTTGACAGTGTCTACCTACAAAATTTGTTGACAAAGAACTAAGGGAATTTCATGAAAATATTGAAACAACTTGAAATATGTTTGAATTTATAAAAATTTTGGTTGAGGATGTCAGACATAATTTTGGGTTTCAAGTTGATAAATATAAGAGGAAACCATGTTCAAGGAAATGGCTATATGTTCAAGCCCTTTATCCCTAAACTAAGGAAATAGAGAACCTAGGAATTTTTCCAAAGCTTTATGACATGGTTTGAAGGACTTTTGGTGCATATTAATCACTACCCCTTTTATCCCCTAGTAAATAAAATGACTTGGCATAATTAGAAGGGAAGATGACAAGTAGAAGATAGTTGTTGAGAAGCTTAAAGACACCCCTGAGACCACTAAAACCAAATAGTGGCATCTTTAGATTTTGAGTTTTGAATGGATTTTGATATCTTAAAGACCACATGAAGTTCACCTTCAAGTTTGGAATGGTCAACTGAATGTAATGATGTATATATGATCATGTATATCATTAGGATGATGAGTATGAAGTGTTTCATGTCTCAAGCACACCTGTAGGTGTCCTTACTTAGGGATAAAGTGTCTTAGTCAATAGGACAATGACCCAATTTGATATTTGAATGGTGTTTTAAGTATTTTAAGTGAAATAATAGTTAAAATACATAAATTATGACCTATAATGACTCATTTAAGATCCATAATCATAATGATCAACCTCAGTACCATATTAGTTGAGGCTAATTCACCTATAACAAGTTGTCTCATCTAGTCAAGGGTAAAGTTTTAAAAGGTGTTCTTTTATTGTGGACATTAAACATGATCAGAATCTGGTTGAGCATGATGAACCAAAAAAATAGGCACCTTATCCATTAGCATAATGAGCTTCATAATCTCTATACCAAGAAATTACACCTATAACAAGGCTCTAAAGGTATGTGTCTCAGTCAACAAGGGTACTGGAGGGTTTAGTTGGAACTATAAGTGTACGTCAAGGGATAATAAAGCATGAAAGGAGAAAATACAATGATATATGACTATGGAAAGGTTAAGGGATATTTTTAGCCATGAAATAAGGCCTAAACAACATAAAATACATCTACAAGTAGAGTTTCAAGGAGCAATCACAACCAAGGTAATATACTCAGTCACCTAAGTAAAGGGATAAGGAAGCATAGAGGAGGATAGATTGATGAATTAAATATAAAGGCACCTTAACCATGGCCAATATAATCTCATGGAACTATCATAGTGAGTATTGAGTTGAGAAAGAGTTCTAAGTAATCAAGGATCAATCCATTCCTTAAACCCCTGCACACAATCCCACATCTAACAGTCTATCTCAACTTTCAATGTTTTAGAAGTGTAGATCATATGAATATGGGATTAATTTTGGTAAAATAGGTCTTGGCCACTTTTATAATGACCTAAACCATTAATTTTTGTCTAGGAAATTAGGGTATTTGCCTCTATTTTTTCTCAAATAGGGGGCACTCCCCTTAAATACAAAAAATCTATAGATTTGTAAAATGAAGATAGATAGGTGAATTAAGAGTTGTTTGGACTTTGAGGGAATGTTTTTAGAGTTTAATCACACAAATTCAAACATTAATAACCAATAATAGAGGGATTAATAATAATATAATGGTCTAGACTCCTAAGCTTGTGGGCAAGTCTGTTAAGCCTTGAAGGGACCTAATGCCAAATGGGGGGTTACTTTCCATTACAACCTTGGGAAAGATTTATAATCAAATAAAACATGTTTATATGGTAAAAATGATTTTTTAAATCTCCCATAATTAAAATAAACTTAGTTGAATTCCCAAAAATCCAAAGTTTGCAAGCAGACCTAATGGGCAAGCATTAGGTTTATGTCCATTTTGAGGGGATTTCTAATTTTTATCATGTGATGATGATAAATATGGATTTAAAAATGTTCATAAGGCCACTATATGTGAGTTTAATCTTCAAAATTGTAGATAAAGTACCAAGAGAGTCAATTTTGGCTTGAGACCATTGTCAAGCCTGTGTAATGAAGGAAAAGAGTTCGACTAGGCAACTTTAAAAGCTCACATCTCTCATGGGGATTTGAATGGAGGAAAAATAAACTTTTAGGAGTTGTAAAAGGTCCTACACAACAATATTTTTTAATTATTATGAAAATTTAATGCCCAATTTCTATGAACAATGGTTAAGAGGGTAAGATAGCCTAAAACCCTTACAAAACCCTTTGAAGGACCCGATTAGAGAAACAAGATTGTAAAGATATCTAAATGGACTATTTTGAATAGAGAAAGGATTTTATTTTTTTAAGGACTGAGTTAGGATACTCCCCATGCATTTTTATTGTATGGACTTGTATGGATGGGGGCAGAAGTAGTGTTCTTATCACTATTTTGTGTTTTTTTAAGTTTTAAGAGATTTCAAGAGATGTACATTATATGGATGGAAATATTAATACTTAATATAAATACCAATATCACTCTAAGGACTTTAAATATATCTGAAGTGTCTAAACTAAATCCTTTAACTTAGCCAATCAAAACTAGCCTAATGGATAAGCTAGGGAAAAGTGTGAAAACCTCAAGTGGATGTCATTTTATGGTATTCATGATGCTTCTAGGGATATGGAGAGTCTTGAAAGATTTCATTTACTACTTTTTATTAATTTTCATGATAAATTTATGCCTTTTTAGAAGCCAAGTTGGTAGGGTGCATAAAAGAGGAGTTTTCTAGTTATCAGATGATGATTGCTTATTTCCATTTGATTCCAAAAGACTAGGCATATAACCAATTCATAGAGAGGAATTTATAATGTCCCTACCATAAATTCCAATTATCATACCTGGTCCTAATTGTTTATGGGATGTTCAAATAGAGGTAATCATGAAGGTAATTTTTTAATGCAAAATGAGGAATTTTATGCCACTTTTCATGAATTTTTTGCCTTCAATTGACCCTTATATTTATATATATTTCATGGTTAATATAATATAATTATCAAATGAATAATTAAATACTCCTCTCATCTTAAAAAATTTCCTTGTGACCCTTAGACTTCTCTCTTCTCTCTCTCTCTCTCAAGTTCTATAAGAACTAACCATTTTAGCCATTATATGGAATGATCCACCTGAGTATGGAAAATCCCTACTCAAATTTAGAAATTTTGATAAAAATATAACTAATTATTACCTCTTCCATGAATATTATTATTATGTTCATTTGGAATTATTAATTTTGCATCAGTGAAGACTATGGATTCCTTAGCATGTTTTGTCATTCTTTCATGTTATTTACAGTTGCAAAGCTTATTCTTAAAGGGAATGTGAAGTTTTTTATGAGATTTAAAGGATTGAGTGAGTTATTATTTTCATTATTTCCCTCATATGCCTCTTTTCAAGCCCTCTTAACTTTTCACATTCATTCATAACCTCACAATGTAGCATTGATGTGAGAAGATGAAGATTGGAGAAGTGTATGTTCATTTTGTATTTTGATTTCAAGTGTAATATGCATATGGTTGGATGTCATCATTTTATTTGGTGCATCACTTCCCTTAGATTAATTTTCTTTTATTTATCCTTCTCCCTTCTCACCCCTACAAATTTAGTAGTAGTTTTAATCTAAAGTGGTACATCATCAGAGCTAGCCCTACCTAGAGATTCACCTCATTCCCTAAGCTACCCACAAGCCTAGAGGTGATTCCATTGTGCCACTTGAATGAGGAGAGATTTTTCATCTCCTAAAATTGTGAAAATCCAAGTGACAACAAGTATTATAGGTTTAACCTCTTCATTAACTATCTGATCATTAATATGAGATGATAATAGATAATCCTAAATTGATTTCATATTTGAAGCATGTTCTAACACAACAAAAATTCCATTCAAACTTTTTAATTAATCATGACTAACACTTACTATATTTGGTTTTCATACATTCATTTTCCTTCTTTCTTTCACTCTAAGGGATTCAAACCTCTTGTTTTAACTTGATGACCTTATAACTCTTTTAAGATATAATATTATGATGTGTCCTACATTATGAAAACTATAACAAACTACCTTATATATATACCATTTTACTAATGTGAACTATGACTCCTTCCATAGTCCCATGAGTACTCTATGACTAAACTAATTTCATATAGGAAATTAAACATTTAATAAACTATCATACCTCATAGTATTTGTATATTTGATAGATATTTTCATGTTGACCTTCTTGTCTTCAACATCCTTTTCCTTCACTTGAGCTACCACTTTTTGATCTTCTTTAAAACCAAGACCTATCTTGTAACTTGTAGAGTTTTGACTACTCAAGATGTCATCTAGAGCCTTAGTGATATTTTAAAACTTAACAAAGGTACTAACCTTGATGTATGCTTGATTTAACTTATATTTCATGGATTCCACTTGAGATTCATAACTGGTGCATCCTTTCTCTTTAGAATTTAGGTTTGCATTAACTATGTCCATCTATGCTTCAATTTTATTGATTATCTCATCATACTCCTTATATGTCTTACTAAATATCTCCTCAAATAAACCAATATGTTCTTCATATTATTTAACTAATGATTTTATTTTTTTGTTCTTTCTTTGGAATTTCAACCCCACCAAGGAACTTACCAATTTTGCATCAAGATTCACTTCATCTTCATCTTTATCTAATTATACATCAACCATAGGGCCTTTCCAATTTTACAAACCCTCATTTTATGATTATATGGTCATGAATAATGTTTCATTATTATAAAGTTCAAGTTCATTACTACCATCATCTCTTTCATATGTACTTGAGTCACTTACATTAGATGAGTTGTCTTCTTTGGTATAGAAACTTTTCTTGTTTTTAAATAATCCTTTCCTACCTTCATAATTCTTAAGACCTCTCTTGTTATTTTTAGGCTTATAGGTACTATTTTAATATCTATGATGTTAATCATGTTCTTCATCAGGCTCAATCTTACTCTTGTTAGGAAACTTAGATGTAAAGTGACCAATCTTACCATAGTTGAAACATTTGAAGGGTAACTTACCCTTGTACTTTCTTGAGCCAAACCTCAATTTTCTTGAAAAAATGGATATCAATTGATCATCATCAACATCTAATAGTTCCTCATCATTGACCTTCTCATATTTTGACTTCTTCTCAACTCTAAGATTTGCTTCCTTTTTGAGATGTTTTCCTTCATTTGTTCTCATCTCATAGGTAGTCAAGATGCCATGAAGCCCATCCATCTATAGCTTGTCTAAATATTTCATCTATTCTACTACAGACACCTTAGAATCAAACTTATGAGCTGGTGATCTCAATATTTTTTAAATAAATATTAACTTTTTCACTTGTTCTCATAATCCTCTAATTACATTTACAAATTCATCAACCTTTAATAGGTAATATGCAATGGTTTTATCATCATTCATATTTAGACTTTAAAATTATCTCTAATAGGTCTATAACTTGGCCATCTTCACTTTGGTGTCTCATTCATATATGGTCTTAAATCTATCCCATATCTATTTGGTTGATAAACATTGCATCACCTTCACAAACACTACCTTTTATAGGCTACAAATAATGGCATTCATTGCCTTGGAGATGTTTTCACTAGCCTTCTTAACTACTACATCAGTTGGTGGAATAGGAGGAGCACTATAGCCATCCACAAATGACTACCAAATATAATGAAATAGAGAAATAAAATATATCTTCATCATGAAATTCTAAAATTCATAATTATATCCATGACATAACATAGCCTTACTAATAGAGAAACCACCTTGAGCTTGTTAACTAACCATCCTTACTTCTAGGATCTCCTTTAGGATTTTATATCTACTTAAAATAAATAGGATATGATACCAAATGTTAGAATTAAAATTATAATGTAGGGGGTTAATCAATATTTAAAAACTTAATTATTAACCTCACTTAAGGAATCATAAACTAATCAAACAAGTATATAGATCTAGCAAGCATAAACACCAATCCACAAGAGAATAAAACATAAAAACACATCAAATATGTGGGAAACCCTAAATTTGAATAAAAAACATTAATATATTTAGATTTAATATAGTATTATAACAAAAAAACCAATTTTATTGAAGCACCAAGTTCACATGGAACACTAACCCCAACTAGTTAAGCACCAACTCAGCTAGGCTTTAGAAAACACCCACTTTCAAAGAGGCACCAACCCCCTAGATACTTAACACCAACTTAGCCACTTGAAACACTTTATCACCTTAAAAACATTTTATTTATAACACAATATATGATCATCTCCTTATTAATCTCTTATCTCTCTTCTATCCCTCTCAAACTTCCTTCTAAGCTTGTTTACTCAATTAGTCCTTTTTTTTACTTGATTAGGTCATATGAACTTGATTTTCATACATAAAACCTATGTAAAACATTAATAATATATCATATATACTCCTATAATGGCATAAAATACCATATTATACTCTAAAATATGTTATTCTATTTTCTTACTCTTTTCACACACAAATAAGCCTAAAGCTGCCTTGTATTTATACAAGTCTCTTGTTCATATCCTTCCTGGTCAGATAAACACCTTTAAACTCTTAGGTCTAACATGAAATAAATATTACATATAATAATCATGGAAAAGTGCTATTTTAATCCATTTATGTCTAAGCTACCTCATTTATGACTTATCTCATCTTTAGGTCTCATGGATACCTAATTTAATTAGGTCTACTTAAGACACGTTACAATTTGCCTTCCTTGGAACACATTAAAACACCTAAAAGGATAGGAAAACATCATGTGAAACTAAAATAAACCCTTTATAATATCATATAGGCTTAATAATAATTTTTATATTCAACCATCACTTGAAGCACACCATTAGCACTATTCACGTTAAGGCTTGTGCAAACCCATAAAGTTTATCTTGAATAACTAAAGCATAAACACAATATTGAAAAAAAAATATGGAAAAAAATAAAACATATATAATATAAATGACCTAAATTTAATAACCATATGATTTAGACTTATAAATCAAGGTAAAAGGAATCAAACCTTTCTTTATAAGTAGCCCACTTAGAACTTCCAACTAGTCTCAAAACATAGTCATGAAAACTTGAACTTATAACTTATAAAGAAATAAAATAAAGTAATTACAATTCATGAAAATGATATTAAAAAATTAATATAAAATCGTAAAAAAATATATCATAAGATATAGTGTCAATTATTTATCTTATAAATCAATTTTTTGACCTTCTCTCTCTCAGACCTCAGTCAGTCAGACAAGCCATTTTAGATTCAATGTTTCAACCTATTATACTAACTTATAAGATTATAACAAGAATTTATAGTACATAAAAGGATAAAAAACCAACATCATGTTAATTATAAACTTTAACTCAGGGAATAGACCCTCAAAATCATCATTATAACTTGCTTACCCATAACTATTAGTTTACCTTGAAGACCAGTCATGATGATTTTGAATTTCAACACTTCTATGACCATCTACAGAGACTCAAGATGTATTTTTATTATAATAATATATCATTATAAAACTATATATATATATATATATATATATATATATATATATATATATATATATATATATATATATCTTTGTGTGTGTGTGTGTGTGTGTGTGTGTGTGTGTGTGTGTGTGTGTGTGTGTGTGTGTGTGTGTGTGTGTGTGTTTGTGTGTGTCAAATGATAATATTGGTCTCAAAGACAAATCTCATGACTTCACTATACACATACCTCATGAAACTAGATAGGTCAACTTATGAGAAACATTTTCATCATATCTAATAACCTCAAAAAATTATATCCAACATTAAAATGTCTTTAAAGTCTATAAAAATTACACCATTTACTGATATTTATCCCTAATCCATGATAACACATCCCTAAACACATTATCACTTATGTCTAGGCTTCTCACTATTTACACCATTAGGCATGTTAATAATAGGTCAACTTGGATGACAATTTTAACATAAAAAATGGATATAAATTGATATAAAACCATAATTTACATCACAATAAATTCTCAATAATTTTATTCCATCAATTTATAAACTCTAACTTGGTCAACTCTGATTGATACATCAAATCTTCAAGAATAAGGCCTTTTTGGTAGGGTCCACTCACTCACCTAACAAAAAAGTCACACCTAGAGGTTCATGGGAGATTTTAATACGACATAAAATAACTTATATACCCATGCCAATCCATTTGGATCACTTTATAGTAATATCTTTCACATTAGGTTAGTGTTATGGTTTTAGAGAGGGTTAAAACTATTTCTGGTGTTAACGAGTATTCATAAAGGACTACCCCTCATTTTGAAAACTAATGCCTAGATATATTATATAGTACCTTTACCCATCTCTCCTAAATATTTTATATTCCCATTTGGAGGTTACACATGCCAATGAATGCTTGAAAAATCTTTTCAAGTTGAGAACCCCTCATTTTATGTACTCAAGAGACCTCAAAACCCACTTTTCATGCCTTTTCTTGAAAACTTTGACCTCATACTTGGTCAACACACCCAATAAAATATATCACACCATTTAAAATTCTCACATTATCATTCTTAACTTGAAATCTAAATCTCATTCATCATTTGGCCATTCTCTCTCTTTCTTTGCCCTTTAGGCCTTGACCTACAAGTCATATTAGGACATGAAAATGACCTTATAACCATTGTAAAAGATATAAAAACCTCACATAAAATTAAAAATTATCTTATTTAATGATAAAAAACTATTATAAATCATTCATTATCCTTGAAAACACCTCATGAGACCTCATTAGCTTAGGTAGGGTCTAGAACTAGTCTAGCTACAGACTTGGGCTTAAAGTCTTACCCCTATTGGATTATATTGAAAATTCCCTGAGTAATCCAATGCCTAAAATTTATTCTAAATCAACCTCATATATCCTCTTATGACTATTTTCATCCATATATCTAGGCCACAATGCTCAAACCTTCTCACTAGGTCTTTACAAGCTATGACAGTGTCATGACTAGGCTTCTTAAGCACTTGGAGCTTAACAACTGATCTTTAAACACTCTTTTATGATTATACACCTTGATGAAATGAATTAAATTCTCCTCAAATAATTTCATACTTTTTTATGTACATCTTTATTCTCATCATGCACATGCTCATGATATGACTAAGCTTTATATGACTAAGCTTCTCAAGACACCTTGTAATCAAAGACTAGTACTCAAACATGATTACCTTGGTATAAAAATTGACATCAAACTTATAATAATAATTATGTTACATTAAAATTATCTCTCAATAAATATATAATATGTTTCCTTCAAATTATCTCTTATCACATGGATTCCTTATCACATTAGGCACACAAGCTCATGTCTCACAAAGAACTCACCATGCACCTTCACTAGATGCATCTTGATATCAATGACATAAACATTGACATAAAATTACATAAACCTTGACATCAGTGACCAAACTTCTCAACATAGTTGTGTTGATCTCACTCTTTCATGTTTTGTGCAAGTAATTTGTCTTCTAGTAGGTCACATGATGTGTAGTTGGATGTTGTATGTGTCTTGAAGTGTGAAGAGTACCACTAGTGTCTATGTTTAAACCTACTATTTTTATGAAAATGTAAATTTAGCTGATATATAAATCAATCTTATCTCAGAGAAGATAAATATTACTTACACTTTTGATTGTTGATACATTATATATTCAAGGTCATGACCTAGAGAGCTCTACTAGACCTAGATAAGGGATCTCTTACCACAATAATATCACTAGGGAGGGTTGCAAAACCTCTAGTCAATCAAAACTATGTAATAAACCTAAATAGGTACTATGTTTTCATATTCATTAAACTAATTAAAATTAAGGTAAATTCTAATCTAATTATCATTAAATATTATGTCACAAAGTGGAGGTAATAAACATAAAAAATAAACATACATAGAAGACATATACTCATGTCAATGTACACAAAATATCAATGCATGGGAGATAAGTATAAATGAATATCTATCTACTCTTACAACGGATGAACAAATTTAGGAATACTTACCTTTGAATACAAACCCACTGAGCCCCAATCTCTCCCTTGGCCAAAGTGCTTCACAAGAGTTTATTGTGGTATGTAAGGATGACAAAGATAAATCATCACTACAACCTATCTATGCATCCAAAAGACTTATACATAATACAAGACATATATCTCAAAATAAAGTATGAAACCCTAAGATATGTGCCTCAATTATAATGGTGGATAAGTAAATGAATAATATATATCTCTTTTTCTCCTCTTCTCTAATAAATGATGAAATGGATGTGTTTATATAGATGGATCCAAACCTAGTCATTTTTAAAAGTTTAGCTGACAAGGTTGAACCAATCAAAATTATATCATTATTGACAAAAAAAATTGGTCTTTGTCTAGGTTGGATAGGGGCCTACCTAAACCCTAAATGAGTTTTGTCAATTAGAGTACAAAGTTGATGTGTCTGACAGTGTATTGTAAACCATCAAAAAGGATTTTAGGCTAGATAAAGGCTAAGGAAGGTGGACAATGACTGGAGGATGGTGTAAAATAGGATAAAATATTATAATAATGTTTTTTAGGATATGGTTGTGTATATATAAAGAGGTATTATAGTGACAAAAATCCTATGAAACACCAACAATCTTCCCACCTCTTTCTGGGTGCACCCCTTAAGGTGTGCACTCAGAGAGATTGAGAATCAATGGGTTAATACAAGAGAGAAAGAATCATTAATTGATATTTTTTGAAAATATTATGTGTATACATATTCCCCACTAAAATCTCATCATGATTCATGTAGGTGCAGTAGAGGATGGTGTTTTGGGAAAAGAACATATCAATACACAACCTTAAAGCTGGATAAATTTTATTAAAGAGAAAATAAGATAAATAAAAGGATATAATTGAAAAACACATACCTTTACTTACCTTAGTGATGTAGATAAATAAGGAGATGCAATAAATGTTAAGGTATCCAATATAGGAAACATTAGGCAAACCTATAGAAGTTAGTTGAAAAAGAGTAAAAAATCAAAAAAATTACAACATTAACATATAATAGGTGAAAATATTATCTACAATGTCAAGATTCTTGAACATTTTATAGTTTGTAAAAATATATAATATAGACATATATATGATTAAAATATAAAATCTAATGATAAATATTTGAAAGGTAAATAATTTAGAATAGTAAATATAAATAGGGTGAAAAAAATTCATTTGTTATTTATACTATTTTGAGAAAACAAAGCTTTTAAGAGACTAGTTGGAAACCAGAGAGCTATCATGGAGAGGAGATGAAAATTAAGATAGGGAGGATACATGGTAGATATCATAAGTGTATCATAGGTAATCAACCAAAAATTTCAAAATTTTGAGTATTTTTATTTGAAATTGAGTTAAATATAGAAAATTGATTGGTAGGCAAAATCTAGGCACCAAAATAAACCCTAGGAAATTTTTAGGTACACTAGGGGTAAAATGATTTATTGAGTAGGATGGAGTCAAACCAATAAATTTATAAGGCATTTTTGGTGAATAGGAAAAAAGTTACTACTGTGGATAAATAGAGTTAACTTGGTTGACTTAGTTTACAAGGCAAGGGAGAATGATAAGGCTAACTATGTATCCAAGGGCCAATTTAGTTTACTAATAGGGGGCCAACTATATATCAGTGAGAAGACTTAGTTGGTTTGATAGGGATGATATAATATCACTGGGTTGACTATGTATAATAGGGTTGATGTAGTAGAAAATTGAATGAAAGTGGCTGATCTAGAAATCTATAAAAAGTATAGGGTTGATTTAGTATTAAATAAGTTGATTCTATATAAAATGGAGAAAATAAATCAAACTAAATCTAATAAAGTGATTGACTAACATAAATAGAGAACAACTAATCACACTATGATTGGGAGGTATCATGGAGATGATGCACATCCCATTGAGTGTTAATCTAATTTTCATATTCCTTGGAGTAAGAGAATGGTTGACCAACAATTTTTAATGGGTGGTGGATGAGGATACCATAGAGGTGGGTATCATGCTAAAGGATGTCCATGCTTTGTTGGGATTATTAATAAGAGGGACATTGGTGATCATAGGGAAACCAAATGATATATAAGAGAGATGATCACTAGCTAGCTAAGTGATGTGCTTGAAGAGGATATACCCAAGATTATGGGGTAGTTTGTTTGATGTATATATCACACAAATTTTAGACATCCAAAAGGCCATGATCAAACTTATGACAACATGAGTGTTGTGTCAAAAATCAAATGACAAGGTACTGATACATGTGATATCCTTGTGTCAGTCCATTTTGGTTCAAGGATCACTATACAACTTTGGGGATATCATCTAGGTCTAGTTCATGAATGATATGTATGTGATGTTATCCAAAGGGAATAAGACCATAGGTATCATTATTTTATTGAGTATCTATATATACAAGAGGTTTCTTATGTACTGACCAATTGGGTTGCCCATGTGGTGGATGATAGGTTACGTCGAGTGATGAGATGATGGTAAGAACATGTAGCATAGGTTTTTACCCATGTTCTAGCATTGTAGACTATCACACGATTAGAGATTTATGACATACCTACACTACATTATTATTATTTGGCCTAGTTAGGTGACAATGACAATAGGGCTAGTATGGGTGAATATTATAGGCCATTATACTTGGTGGGTAGAGCCACATCTAGTGGCACTCTTTTCAAGGTAGTTTAGACTCCCACACCTAGTGTTCCCTTGAATATTTTTTGCTTATTTGGAATAAAATGCTAGAGTGATGAGGGGGAGAGGAGGAAGAGGAATACTAGTTGAAAGACTTGAGATTAGGTCATAGTGTATGATACCATGGATTGATCAAGCATAATAGAAGGTATCTAAGGGAGAGGAGGAGGAGTATCAATTAATAAACATGATATTAGGTCATAGTGTGTGAGACCATGGACTTATTGAGCATGATAATAGGCAACTAGGGGAGAGGATGGCATGGATGTGGATGTAGGGATATAATATGCACCATAACAAGAATTGCATAGGTAAAATAGTGACCACATATGCCACACCATAGAGGAATTAATAACTATTGAGAGTTGGAATAGGTGAGGGAAATAATGTAGGATGGCCTAGTAGTTGTTCCAAGATAGAGCTAGTTTATACAAACACCTCTCAGGAGAGGATCATGGCATGTACAAGTGGTGACTCTTAGCTTTGCACTAGTGGGGAGGCAATCCCTAGATGAGCTACTTAAGGGATGAGAAGGTATAAATATGGTACTTTATATATGATAAAATGGGGAGATAATGGTTGATGACATTAGGACTGGTGAGAAATGTTGTACTATGATTTAAGCTTTGATATAGAATACTAGTTTCACATGATTATAGTATATAAATAGATTTTGAGATATATATGTGACCTAATATCTATCTAGTTTTGGTTTTATAGATTTAAAAATATTGGAGGTCAAATGGGGAGCCCTGCCTATGGATATACACCATTATATTCTAGATTAGGGTGTTGGCACCATATGACCCCACCACATTGGATGATCTTTTGGTACCATCTGCCCTAACCTAGGCAAGTTGGTTTAGACTAGTGGAGGAGGCCATGATATAATTACATATATGTGGGTATGGATTATAGTCACTGATAAGGGTGAGAGAGGGAGAGGCATGACCTTGAAAGGATTTTGATTAGGAGAGATAAACACATATGGCTACTATGGTTCATCTTGGATAGGTGCAGGCCCAAGTGGCCAACTTATATAGATAGGTAACATGATTGAGATCTTAGACTGCCTCATTATAATATAACATTTAGATGGTATAGTCATATTCATCAATGTGTAACATGGCTATTCCACATTATAGGCATGATGGAGCCCATCCATAGAGCTAGAGCTGTGTATTTTATACTTTATATTATATAAAACGCATTATATATATGGATATTGATTTTGGTAGTTAGATTTGATCTCATGAGTTGTATTTGGTTTTGGTTATTGGTGTATAGATATATTTATTTCTATCACATTTATCTATATTTTATTGTTTATGTTATGAGAAATATATGTGGAGTGTTTTATTTTCTAGAATTATGTGATACACATGCATGGTTAAAAAAAAGACAAAATGGCTTGAAAAAGTATTATTAATAAAAAAATGTACTACACACTATATCATGATGGTAAATGTGAAATAAAAAAATACGACTAAATATAATAAACCAAAATGGTAAAATGGATAAAAAATGTTTTTTAAATATTTAAAAGATTTTCACCAAATTAAAACAAGTAAAATCACACTATATCACATTGGGAAGTATGAAAATAATTTAATAAAATGCAAGAAATAAGAAAATAAAATGGTATAAAAACAACAAAAATAAGTTAATCAATCATACTAAATCACATTGGGAAGTATAAAAGAGAAAAAAAATCCAAAAAATGAACTTAAATTGATCACACTAATTCTTGATGGGAAGTATGAAAAACTTAATAAAATGGTTCTATTCTCACATGAAATCAAAAAATAAGAAGATAAAAATGAAATATCAATGAAATAAACATAAATCATACTATATCAATATGTGAAGCATGTCAATGATGTGTAACTCATGATCAATCACTATTTATCTCAAATTTGACACATGTAATCTCATTGTGACTTGGGTATTGAAAGTTTTTGTGAGGAAACCTTGGACTTATTCATGGTATTACACTAAAAATCACAAAGGTAACATGAATGAGGTGGAAATAACTAATAAAAATATGTTAAAATAAATGTTTGGAATGATAATTTGGTAATTTATGAGGAAGGCTTGGTCTTATCCAAGGTCTTACACTGAAACTTTCAAATGGAATCCCTAAGAGTGATCAGTAAAAAAAATATTTCTCAAGGGGAATTATTAGGATTATGGAAAATGAAAGAGGGAATGTAAAAATCACAATGTAGACATTTATGAGAATACCTTAGGAAACATGAGGCATAATAAGGAAATAGAAAAGATACTAAATGACTAGTGACCATCAATACACAAAGGATATCCATTCACAATAAACACAAAGTTGTACATTTAAGAAAATAAGTAGGATACTAAGGTAAAATCATGTTTTTTTCTTGAACAAGATAATTATAATGGACCCACCTTCCCACAACATGTTCCCCATTCCTTGGAACCTCTTATAGAGTTGTCAGACTACTATGAATATTGGGTACTTTTGTGAGAAAGTAGGTAGCACTAAAATATTTTTTTATTATCCTTTTCTAATATACTAGCCTATTACACCCCAATGGACCTTAAATCTATCATGAGGCCAACTATGGAGTTTGAGATTCAATTATAAAAAGGAGGTGTTCTTTGAATCATATCTTTAAGTGTGATTTGACTTTTGAAAGTTAGAATGTTACCTTTTGCTAAAATGGTTTGGATTTTAAATTTTTATGGCTATTAATATTCCTCCTCCATACAAACTTTGAATGACCAATCATGATATTCAAAGTGATACACACAAATGAGCCTTAGAATTTAGCTAAAGGAAGCTAACCAAAGACATGACTAAATAAAACACTTAAGATTACCTATGAACCAGTATGTTATCTCAAGTTTCAACCATGTGTATGCTTATTTTTCAAAAGGAAATAAGGGGAATAAATGGATATCCAATATGGAATGGTAAAATAATATTATAATGAGATAACTTTTTTTCTAACTAATCATATGGTAAATAAGGAATACTAATGGGAACAAGGTTTGTATAACCAAGTCACAATAATGATTATTCATGTGTATGGAGATAATGTAGAAAAAAATCATGAGTAAAGACCAAAGACATCCATGGAAATAAATGAACATATAGACAAAAAAAATAATTTAATTATAAAAATAATACATAAGAGATCATAAGAAAATAAAATGATACCATAGACAACATATAGTGAAAAATATAAATAGCCATAAAATATAGATAAGTGAATTAAAATTTGACACAAATTCAAATGATATAAAGTAGACAAATATAAACTTAGATCAAATGTCCAATACAAAATGAAGAATAAAGTGAAGGAACACCATGTTTTTTCATTAATACTAGTAAATTTTTCAATAAACATTATCCATAACATCTGATACATCTCTATGACGTTGGACTCTAATTATAGTGAGGGTCTCATTGATATTTAGATAAATATGAGAGAATATCTCTAATCTAATCTCCTCAATATAAAATGTAGGCATACCTAAATGATCATACTCATGAGGACCATCATGCATATGATACTTAGGAGAAGGAATAGGAGTGCAATTTGTGGGACATAAAGGAATCACTAGTGGATAAGGGACCGTAGGTAAAGGAGGATCCATGGATGAAGGGATCATGGGTGGAGGAACCATAGGTGGGGTAATCACAAGTGGAGGAACCAAAGGGGAATAAGGGGACATAGGTAAAGGAACCACAGGGGAAGAAGGGGAAACTTCTTACATGGGTGACCTATGGGAGGATGGATAACAAGTGTAGCAATAGTCATAAGGTGATCTTGGAGATGTTTGTGGAGGATGTGGTAATGATCAATGTAATGAGTACTACATTAGTGTCAAACAATATACCTCTCAATATTTGGGAATATGCTTAGGTAATAATTTTGGTGGAAGTATAGCCTTATTTCTAGGTTGAATAATAGTGGGATGTAAGGTGTCTATATATTATCAAATCTTATGATAATGAGTGGAGGAATGATTATTTGTGTCATGGAAACAACATAAATGCTTGTTAGTATATTTTATGGGTGCACTAATAGAGGGAGTGGAATCAAAAGTTGAGGAAGATTGGTATAGTTTATAATCTCTAGTCCAATGATCAATAACTCTATGAATGTTATAGTATAGTTGATCAACCCATTAGGTAGGTAGAGAAGCAAGCTATGGTAAAGGAAGTAGACCATCATAAAGGGGAGGTGAGGTTAGTGGAGATACTAGATGGGGCTCAACTAAAGGAAAAATAGAATCAAAAGTAGGAATATACTCAAATAAAGGGGAAGTGGGAATATGATCTAGATTATGTTCAATTAAGGGAGGATAAGGATGCATAGAGGGTTTAAGGATAGTAACAAGCATCTCAAGGGTAAGTCGTATATAGGGATCCTGGTATCTAGTGAAGTGATAGGGACCAATCATAACATGATTCACAAGCCTGTTCCTAAGAGGTTCTTCAAAAAATGGAAGTGTGTTGTGTGAATGCATCATATATACCTTAAAAACAAGATTAATAATGATAAAATTAGGAATGATATAATATGGAATTCAATAAGATAAATGGAAATACTAAAATAAATAAGAACAATAATGAATGCTCTCAACATATTGAGCCTAAACAAGACCTCTTAGAAATGGGTCATCTAAAGTGTAACCATTTTCATAATTAGGTGTATGAATACCAATTCCAAAAGTATGTATGACCTTATCATCTGAGGCATCATGATGAATAGAGTGTTGAGTCTTAGTTAAGACTATGGGTATATAATCACTAGGTGGTTAATAAGAATGCAACTTCATAAAAGTTAGAAGCTGGTAAATGAGATGAAGAGAGATCAAAAGTATTTTATCTTGAGGTTGATATCATTGGGGTAATCGTCATTGGAATATAAGAGGTTAGGTGGTATATTATCAATAAGTTTGGAGTGACCATGGTAACCTCACATAGAGTTGATAAGGAAATTAAAACATTGAGATTCTTAGAATGGAACACTCAATATTAATCCTATATATTATATCATTATGAGGTAACTTTACACATTAGCAAGTAGAAGATGTGATATTTCACATGCAATGAGTCCATGGCCTACCAAGAAAGATATTATAGGAAAGAATAAAATTGAAGATCATAACCATCACTCAAATAGTGATAGGTGGGATGGTAATAGGGAGCCACACACAATCTAAGGGAGGCATTTGCCTTTGATCATAACCTTGACACATGTTATCTATGTAATTAAGATTACATTAAAGTATCCAAGGGTTTTAATGAATTCAAGGGAGGTAACACAAGTACCTAAACCCTCATAAATCAAGGCATGTATGACTTAGAAATCACCAATTTGGATGCTTATAAAGAGGGGAGGATCATCCACACGAAGTAGAATCTCATCTAGAATCATAGAAGAAATATGAAATTTGAGAGATAGAGAAGTGTCTATTATTTCATCAATGTGTATAGACATTTCTTTGTATTATTTTAAGATGATATCCTTTAACCTAGATAAGGTAGCTTCATGTCCTACTATGGGAGGATGGGGGATGTTCATTTTGAAGAAGAATTTCATAAGGTGGTTTTAATGACACATAAAAGTTTGCATGAGTTCAAGAAAGGGAATTTGAGATTGGAGATTAGTAATCTATATAATAATATCCCATTCATCATAGCTCATGAGTGGACTATTGGATAGAGGTGCATAATGTTAGAGGAGCTCCTCGAAAGGAGGATTATAATTGCATGTAAATTTGTGTTGATAGGATGTAGGAGGTTTAGTTGGGGGATAAATTAGTTGATTATCATGAGAGGATGAGGTAATTAATGTAGGTTTATTTTGTGATAAATTTGAAGAAGTGGTATTAGAAGGTTGAATAGTATTGGTGATGGGTAAAGAGGTTTGAGAAATTTTGGAAATGGTATAAGAGTTGTTATCTAATGGAGGTTTTAGAATTTTTCATCGAAAGAGATAAAGTATACTTACCCCAACTATTTTATGTGTGTTGGGGAAGAATATAGTGTCAATTCAAGGCATAAACTTCATGAAAAGTGGCATAAAACTCCTTATTTTGCACAAAAAAATACCTTCATGATTGCCTCTAATTGAATGTACCATAACTGATTAAGACAATTTATTGTGATTTTAATTTATGTAAGGTAAATTATACATGCCTCTTCATGCATTGGTTACATGCTTGGTCTTCTAGAATCAACTGGAAAGAAGTAATCATCATCTGCTATGCAAAAAATTGCTCTTTTATATACCCTACACACTTGGCTTCCAAAAAGGCATAAATTACGAATTAAAATTAATAAAATTTAGTGAATTACATGTGTCAATACCTTCCATGTCCCTATAAGCATTATTCACACCCTAAAAGGACATCCAGTTGAGTTTTTCACACTTTTCCCTAGTTTTTCCATTAGGCCAATTTTGACTAGATGAGTTAAAGGACTTGGCTTGGAAACTTAGGAGATATTTCAAGGATTTATATTGATATGGGGGGTTATATTAAGTCTTAATATATCCATACATATGATTTTAATTTCTTGAAACTTCATACAACTTAAAAAATAGAAAAAATAGTGAGAAAAATATGTACAAGTCCATACAATCAAAAGGCATGGGGAGTAGCTTTACTGATTCCTAAAGAACATCCAATCCTTTTTCTAGTAAAACTATTCCATTTGGATAGCTTTAAAATCTTGTTTTTCTAATCAAGTCCTTCAAAGGTTTTTGTAAGGGTTTTAGGTAGCCTTACCCTCTTAACCATTGTTCATAAAAGTGGGGCATTGAAGTTTTAGAATAATTAAAAAAAATGGTTGTTTAGGAACTTCTTCAAATACTCCAAGTTTATTTGGCCTCCATGAAAATCCATATGATAAATGTGAGCTTCTAAAGTTGCCTAGTTGAGCCCTTTTCCTTCATTGTATAGGCCTAAAAATGGTCTCAAGCCAAAATTGACACTCTTAGTGCTTTCTTTGTAAGTTGGAAGGTGAAACTCACCTATAGTGTCCTTATGAACATTTTTCAATCCATATGTATGCTCATATCATGCTAAAAATAAGAAATCCCCTCAAAATGAACATAGGCATAATGTTTACCCATTAGGATTGCTTACAAAATTTAGATTTTTGGGCATTCAAAAAAGTTTATTTGCATTATGGGAGTTTAAACACATCCTTTGTAACCCTATGAAGATTTCTTATTTGATTATAAATCTTACCCAAGGTTGTAAGGGAAATTTACCCTCCATTTGGCATTAGGTCCCTTCAAGGCTTAATAGACCTACCTACAAGCTTAAGAGTCTAGACCATTCTATTAGTATTCCTCATTTTATACTTGGTTATTAATGTTGTAATTGGTGTGACTCAACTCTATACACCTTCCCTCAAAGTCCAAACAACTCTTAATTCACCTATCTATCTTCATTTTACAAATATGTAGGTTAATTATATTTGAGGGGAGTACCCCCTATCTAAGATAAAATAGAGGGCACTCCCCTAATTTCATATACAAAAATGAATGGTGGAGAGAATTATAAATGTGGTAAGGACATCCTATACTAAAATTCAACCCCTAGTCATATGATTTGTCCTTCCAAAACACTAAAATCTGAGACAAATTGCTAGAGGTGGGATTGTGTGCAAGGGTTTAAGGACTGGACTAATACTTGCTTACTTAGAACTCTTTCTTAGATAAATACTCATTTTTATAGTTATATTAATTTATATTGGCCATGGTTAAGGTGCCTTTATATTTAATTCATCAATCTATCCTCCCCTATGCTTCGTTATCCCTTTGCCTAGGTGACTGAGTATATTACCTTGGCCAGGATTACTCCTTGAAACTTTACCTGTAGGTGTATTTTATTTTATTTAGGACTTATCTCATGGATAAAAACCTTATTTAAACTTTCCATAGTCATGTATCATTTTATTTTCTCCTTTCATGCTTTCTTATCCCTTCACATACACTTGTACTTACAACTGAGCCCTTTATTACCCCTATTGACTGAGACACATACCTTTATAGCCTTGTTATAGGTGTAATTGATTTTTATAGAGATTATTAATATAATTATTCATATGGAGAAGGTGCCTAGTTGTTTGGTTCATCATGAAAAAACAAATTCCACAAGAAAAGAACACCTTTTCCAACTTTACCCTTGACTGGCTGAGACAACCTATTGTAGGTGAATTAGCCTCAACTGAGATGGTATTGAGGTTGATAATTATTCTTAAGGATATTAAATGAGTCCTTATATGTAAAAATATATGTATTTGAACTATTTTTCCTCTTGAAAGCCTTAGAACACCATTAAAATAACAAATTGGGTCATTGTCCTATTGACTGAGACACTTCGTTCCTATGTATGGACACTTGTAGGTGTGCTTGAGACATGAAACACTTCCTACTCATCATCTTGATGATTTTAATGATTATATATATATATATATATATATATATATATATATATATATATATATATATATATATATAAAATTAAATTAATTTTACCATTATAAACCTAAAGGTAAGTTTTATGTGGTCTTTCAGATATCAAAAGCCATTCAAAACTCAAAATCCAAAGATGCCACTGTTTGGTTTTAGTGGTCCCAGGGGTGTCTTTAAGCTTCTTAAAAAATGTCTTCTACTTGTCATATTCACTTATAATTCTTCCAATTCATTTTATTTTCTATGGGATACAAGGTATAATGATTGAGATACACCAAAATACCTTCAAACCATGTCATAAAGCTTTGGCAAAATGCCTAGGTTCTCTATTTCCTCAGTTTAGGGATAAATGGATTGAAGCTACAGTCATCTCCTTGAACATGGTTTCCTATTATATTTATCAAATTAACACCCAAAATAATGTATTACATCCTCAACCAAACCTAATATAACTTAAAATATATTTAAATTTGTTTCAATCTTTTCATCAAATTCCCTTAGTTCTCTGCCAATAAATTTTGTAGGTAGACACTATCAAGTTTGTAGGCAATAAATACAAAGATGAACAATGTATTGCTCTTTATATTTCATAGGTAATGAAACAAATTAAAATTGAAAAATTCACCCTTAATTTCTCCAATATTTTGACACTATTATTAATTTTTTTATCATATCATGACATCATTCTCCAAGATTCATGTAGGTGACTTTAACTAAGTTTAACATGCAAATTTTGTGCATAGACAATGAATAATGTTATGAATATGATGCATATTTTATGGTTTTAAATTATTATTGTAAATTTTAAAAGGTTATAAGAGACTCTAAATATTATAAAAATATTTATTATATCAGAAACCTCTCTCAATAATGAGATTCTTATGAGGACACCCATACTTGCACCTTGAATGGTATGGAGGCAACAAATAGAGTTGTAAGCAATGAGAAATAAATATAGATATTGAATTAAATCATATAAATAATAAAAATATAATAAATATATATTTTTAAAATTTTAAAAACCTTTATCAGGTCAAAATATCCCTTTCAACATGAAAAACCTTCATGAAAGCACCTAAACGTGTCCATTAATGGCAGAATTTTGCATGTGTAAAGTATGACTACAAATCATGAAGGTGATTTAGAGAATAAGGTTATAATGTGAATTTAAAATCAATATGACCTTGGAAACATATAAAATACACTAACATAACCATATGAAACCATTAACAAGCACAAAGTTCTTAAAAATAGTGAAAACTGCCTGTTGCACTCAAAAGAGACCAATATGCAAATTTGGGGTTATTGTCTCATCCAAACACTAAAAAACATGAAAAAAATCATGGGATATATGAGGGGAAATATCTGAGATAATTTTTTACCAATATGACCAATTGGTTTCTACAAACTTGACTAAAATGAAGCAAAACCTACAAGGTGCACAAAACAATAGGTAGATTTATAAGGTTAAATTCAAATAGATGGTTCATAAATCAAAATTAATAATTATTAAAAATACTTTTATGAAAATTAAGGTATATAAGTGTACAAAAACATCCAAAAATCATTATACCTAAAACCTCTTGTGTTGTTCATACTGAGCAAAAACCTGAAAATCATTTATGTATGCCAAAAAGGACAAAGATGGAGTAGAATGGTTTTCACCTCAAAATGACACTTAAAGATAAATTAAATCATGTATATGATTTTTTATAATATTAATATTCCTCAATATATCTTTTTTCACATGGCACACCTCCCAAGAAGGTTGTACAAGTTTTATTTGCTCTCTTTTCAGTTATTTTTATAATTTTAGCTAAGGAACCTACCATATTATAATGTTCCTAACATAAATAACATGTAATATTACTTATTTTATGTTATAAATGAAAATATTACATTTTAAAACCTTTTTAAATGTGCCACTTGCATTTATGACCTTAAAAAACCCACTAAAATGACTCAAATTGATAAATAAACTAATAAGACAAACCAAAGCTAATATAGAATTAAATAACATCAAATGAACTATTATACACCCCATGAAAATATTTATACTTCCAAAAACATCAAAAAGTCTATTTTTTTACCTAGGGGTGCCCTAATTTGGCTTAAAGGTTAAATTTGGTCAATAGTACCAATCCAGCCGAAAAGGATACTAAATGATATTCAGTCTTGTGAAAGTATATAGATCTAGGAATATCGTAAAATTTAGATATTTTAGTGACATATGGAAAGGGTTGGCTCAAATGTGATTCATTGAGACACACTTTAAGTTAGTAGAAGCAAGGTAAATGCTTGATGTGAGGGGGTGCCATTTAGGTTGTTGATTGTTCTTGATCAGTGTCAAGAATTAATCTTATAATCTAAGTTCATTTCAAGGAGGTATGCATGAAGAATTTATCTATAATTTTTCATATTATATGTATTTATCTCCTATTTCAAGAAGGTGCGGTTCTAGATGGTAGTTTGTGGAAGACCCTTTCTCATTAATGTTAAAGGGGGATAAAGTTCAAGAAGGGAGTTTGATCAAATTAGGAGAGATGAGAGTGATCAAATCGAAGAATGTTTTTCCATCAATGAAAAAGGTGGAGTTTTTTTCTAATTTTTTTCATTAATTTCAATTTTTATGTCATTTTATTTCAAGGTTGATGTCATTGATGTCAAGGTTCATTTGGTGAAAATGCATGGTGAGTTGTCTATGAGACATAAGCTTGTGTACCTGATGTGACAAGAGAGAATTTGAAGGAAAATTATTGTCTCTATATTAAGAGATAATTTTAAGGAAACTTAGTGATTATTTTAAGTTTTATCTTAATGTTCAAGCTAATGTAAGCATGTTTGAGTACTAGTCTTTAAGTACAAGGTGTCTTGAGAAGCCTAGTCATATCAAGCTTAGGCATATCATGAGTATGTGCATGAAGAGGTATGTACATAAGTATGAAATTATTTTATTAGAATTTAATTCATGTGATAAATGTTTATAATCATCAAAGAGTGTTTAGAGATTAGTTTTCAAGCTACAAATGATTGAGAAGCCTAGTCATAACACTAGTCATAGCTTGTAAAGACCTAGTGAGAAGGTTTGAGCGTGGTGTCCTAGAGAGATGGATGAACAGAGGCATACGAGGATATATGAGATTTATTTATAATTAATTTTATGAATTGGATCACTCAAGATATTTTCAAGGTAATCCAATAGGGATAAGGCCTTAAGCCCAAGTTTGTAACTAGACTAATTCTGGACCCTGCCTAACCTAATGAGGTGTCATGAGGTGTTGTCAAAGTAAATGAAATATGTATAGTTTTTTTTGAGAATTAGATAGGTTTATTGAGTTTTCATATGAGGTTTTCAGATCTTTGACAATGGTTAGAAGTTCAATTTTAAGACCTAATGTGACTTGTAGGTCAAGGCCTAGAGAGTAAAGAGAAAGTGCATGCCAAATGAGGTTTGAGATTTAGATTTAAAGTTAATAATTATAATGTGAGAATTTTAAATGGTGTGATATATTTTAATATATGTTTTGACTAAGTTTTAGGTCAATTTTTTAAATAAAAGTCATGAAAAGTGGTTTTTGAGGTCTCTTGAGTACACAAAATTAAGGATTCTCAAGCTGAGAATGTTTTTCAAGTGTTAATTGGAATGTGTAACCTATACATGGGAATTTGAGATATTTAGGAGAGATTGGAAGATTCATAGATAATATCTATATGAGTTATTTTTGTAAATTATTGGTAGTCCTTTATGAATAATCATTAAGACTAGAAATAGTGTTAACCCTCTCTAAAACCCTAACGCTGACCCAATGTGAAATATATTGTTATAATGTACTAAAAATGGATTTTTATGGATATATAATTTATTTTATGTCTTATTAAACTCTCCTAGGAACCTCTGGGTGTGATTTTTTTGTTAGGTGAGTGAGTTGACCCTATAGAAAAAGTCTTGTTTCTCAAAAATTTATTATAGCAATCAAAGTTTACCGAATCAAAGTTTATAAATGGATGGAGGATAAATATTGATAATTTTATTTAATTTACATGGTGGTTTTTTATAAATTTATATCCATTATATATGTTAAACTTATCATCCAAATCAACCTATTACTAATAGGCCTAAAGGTGTAAATAGTGAGAAACCTAGGCAGAAGTGAGAAGGTGTTTAGGGATGTGTTATCATGGATTAGGGATGAATACAAGTACATGGATACATATTTAAATAATTTGAATACATTTTTATGTTTTATATAAGTTTTTGAGGTTAGAATATATGATGAAATTTTTTCTCATAAGTTGATTTGTTTGGTTCAGTGAGTTATGTGTATAGTGAGGTCATGATATTGGTATTCAATACCAATATTATCATTTGAGCATAAGATATATCTATATAATAATGGTATCATTATCTAATGGTATCATACACATGTATAAAGAGTCTCTATAAATGGTCATACAATTGTTTAAGGTCAAAATCACTATGATTAGTCTTTAAGGTAAACTGACAATTTTAAGTAAGCAAGTTACAATGATGAGTATGAGGATTTATGACCTAAGATAAAGTTTATAATAAAAATGATGTTTTTATTTGATAATTTTATTTAATATTCATTATTTGAATAATTTTTTAGGTTAATATAATAGGTTGAAACATTGAATCCCAAATGGCTTGTTTGATTGAGTGAGGTCTAAGAGAGAGAAGGTCAACAAATTAGTTTACAAGATCAATAGTTACCATTAGAGATTATGATATTTTTATTTTAGGTTGTTATTATAATATTTTAATATCATTTTAATAATTATAATTATTTTATTTTACTCCTTCAAGAGTGAGAAGTTCAAGTTTCCATGACTATGTTTTGAGACTAGTTGGTAGTTCTAAGTAGGCTACTTATAGAGAAGGGTTTAAGTCCTTTTACCCTGAGTTATGAAGTTTAAATAATATTGTGATTACCCAAAGGTAATTTATATTATATATGTGTGATTTTTTTCCATGTTTTTTTTAAATATTGTGTTTATGCTTTAGTTTTTCAAGATAGACTTTCTGGGTATGCATAGGCCTTATTGTGAATAGTGCTAACGGTGTGATTCAAGTGGTGGTTGAAGATAAAAAGTGTTATAAATACTATATGTGATTATTAAGGTCATATTTGAGTGGAATATGATGTTTAATTTTTTTTAGGTTTTTAAATGTGTTTTAAGGAAGGAAAACTATAATGTGGCCTAAGTAGACTTAATGCGATTAGGTCTTCATGAGACCTAAAGATGAGATAAGGCCTAAATGAGGTAGGTCAGACATAAATGGAATCAAATAATGTTTGATAAATGTTTATGAGATGTCATAATATATATTACATGGTAAACCTAAGAGGTTAAATGTGTTTGGCTATCCAAGAAGGATATGAATAAGAAACTTATATAAATACAAGGCAATTTTAAGCCTATTTGTGTGTGAAGAGAATAAGAAAATAGAATAACATATTTCAGAGGAGAAGGTATATTAGACCATTATATGAGTATATAATATCTATCATGAATATTTTATATAGGTTATGTGCATGAAAATCAAGGTCATATGACCTAATCAAGTCAAGAAAAGGACTAGTTTATCAAAGAAGCCTAAAAGGTAGTTTGAAAGGGATAAAAGAGAGAGATAGAAGAGTTGAATAATGAGATAATAATAGGTTTTGTAATAAATAAAGTGTTTTCAAGGTGATCAAGGGTTTTATGTTGTTGATTTGTTTCTAATTCATCTAGGGGGTTGGTACTTCCTTGTAAGTAGGTGCTTGCTAAAACCTAGTTGAGTTGGTTCTTAGCTAGATGGGGTTGGTGCTCCATGTGAAGTTTTTATTTCACTAAAATAACTATTTTTATTAGAGTAATATTATATATATATATATATGGTTTTTCTTCCCCTTGGGGGTTTCCCATGTATGTGATGTGTTCTTATGTTTCATGTTCCTATGGATTAGTGTTTATACCCGCTATATCTATATGTTTGTTTGATTAGTTCATTATTTCTTAAATGAAGTTGATAATAAAGTTTTTGAAGACTAATTCACCCCCCCACCCCCCCCCCCCATTTCAATCATTTTTCTTCCAAAAAATGAGAAATAACTCACTTATCATTCAACCATAAACTACTTCACATACTTAAATAAGAATTTGAGAACCTAAAATCAACTTGAAATCTTTTATTCAAAGGAAAAATTATTATTTAAATTATTAGGGATTTACCATACCAAAATGTGGATATATTACAAGGCCAAATGTGGAAACTTATATATAGAAATGATAAAGAGAGAGAGTGGGGTGTATAATAAGGAGAGAGAAGTGTCCAAGGGAGTTAAAATAAAGAGAGGGTTATGTAATATTCCAAATATAATTATAAAGGTGTATCTCTCTTTTGAATATACCACCATCCAAGTAGGATAGAAGCTAGAAACTCAGCTTGACACCTTGCATAACTCTTTAAAACTACCCTTATTTACATATGAGAAGTGAAAAAATAGACCTTTTCATCATAAATTCACCATGAACTACTTTCATACATCTGATTTATATATATCATGCATTTAGAAACTCTTTTGGTCTGACATTTCAGTGGCAATCATAATCTATATGCTTAGGTGTCTTGAAACTACTTCATCTCCCATGCCTAACCTTGTCCAAGTGGCTCATAACTTGAGTCCATATTATTCAAGGAATTATATATCCATTAAAATATTTCAAATACCTTATTAGACCTAAATTATTTCATTTTGGTTCTTAGAATAACTCCCAAGACTCCATTTTTCTCCTCAAGTTGTCATTAGGCCTCTTTTCCTTGTAGCCATAAAATCAGGTAAAACTCCTTATGAAGGGTAGTGTATGAATTGTAATGAAAAAATAAGGTCACATTTGAGGACCTAGTATGTCTTTACAACTCCATGTTGATTTTTAGGTCTTGAGAGTGAGTGGAAGTATGGTTTTTTCCCCTTTCTCTCTCCTAAATTAGGACTCCTTATCTAGAAGACTAAGTTTTTGATCTAGATCTATCCCACACATGTGAAACCACACAAAATCATGTTATTAAATTTATATATCATGTAACCAAACTCCATACAAAATTTTAGTCCTTGAGATGCTATGAAAGTGTCAGAACCATGAAATGGTGTTGAAACCTAGTCTCATTTCGAACCTATTGAAGACTAACTTGAAAAATAAAGTCTATTTTATCATTTACATGATGTATTATATGTATTTTTAGGATTTAATAGGTAAAATACATTAAAAATGACCTCCCCCAATAGTTTTGAAGTTTCCAACAATCTAAAACCCTTAAAAACACCAAAAATACTTACAAAAAATTACATTTAATGCCGTCCATATAGTTGTAGGTATAGATAAAGTACATGATTGGAACCTAATTAAAGTATAGAATAATTTTTAGGAGGTTAAAGGATTAAACCAAATCATTTCATGCTATTTGGAGACTAATATTCCACATTAAGTCTTTACTAGGGTCCTAGGAGGGTTTAGAGTGGCTTAGGTTCTTAACAATTATTTATAAACCCTATTCCTCAACCCCTAAACCAATGCCATAAATTTCAATTTTACTAGCCTAATAAATTATCTCTAGGTTTTCAAGATCCCATGCATGTTATCCATATAGTATTGAGTGCCAGAATTAGACTCTTGATTTGAAAACAAGCCATTGGAGAGGGGTTTATAGTCTTAGCCTATGTTCATGCATGTTTGAGACCCAATAAAACAATTTATTCCAAAGGATTTTATTTTAGGAACCTTATTACCATTTATAAAAATAATTTGTATCCATGCACAGTTTCATGCTCTCAAAAAGAGAATGAATGTATAGCTTTAGATCATAGTCTTACATGAGAGGAGTTTGAGGTAGTCTTGAGATTTTAAATGACACTTTCCTTATTTTATTTTACTTGTTAATAATATTAAAAATCTAAAATAAACATTTAATATAATATGGTTTAGTTATCTCCAAGTTTGGGGTAACATGGTACTGGTCCAAAGGTTGTAGGTGACTTACAAGAGAACCAAACCTCTAGTTTATAGGGCTAGTTCCCATGTTACCTCAAATTGAGATCACTTTATAAAACCTACTAATTTTTTGGGTGAAAAGAGATAGATAAATACATGAAATAAACCTAACCTAATGAGGTGATGCACCAATATTGATCTATTCACTCTATCTAATCTTTAATCAACACTTTATAAATTAATTAAAGATTTATGACTTAAATAATCTTCCTAATGAACTCCTAAGCATAAGTATTTCATGTTAAGTCTATGGTGGATGCCTATAACTTTAAGGTAATGGAAAATAGGTCTATTCAATCCACTTTTAATGAAATTAATCTTCAACATAGATACCAACTCTTTGACACATCACATGACTTACATAGGATGGAATTATAACAACTAGGTAAAGGAAAGTACTTGCAAAGGGGAATGGAAATTCACACTTATAAAAATAAACAAAAATTTACACAATAATGATATAAAATATAAATGAAAATAGTCTTTATTTATTCTATAGTCATATAAAATTAAAAAATTGGTAACTTGAGCATGGCTAATGACACCCAATCCTTAGGTCCCTCTTGCTTGCTCTCATGACCCTCTTAGGCTTACTTTCACTGATTCCTAGTCATTTGTGGCCTTCCAAACTTGACCCAAACTAAGCTATGACCCTCTCTTCATGACCAATCCATACCCTTAGGTCTCATCTACTCAAGACAATAGCACCAAATTATAACTATAACATTGGACCCTAGGGTGTCCCTTTTTTAGTGCTCCTATCCAATCATAATTTGAGCCCAAATTATTATTTTTTATTGATTCATCTTATTCATTATGTTATCCTATTCTAGTTTCATTTAACCCATGACCAATATATACATATATAATCTTATTCAAAGATCATTTAGAAAGGGTTGGAAAATATAATTCAAGAAAGCAAGAATATAAGTAATACCACTCAAGTAATCTTACCTATTCTCTGCATATAGCTAGCCTATAAAATTTTAATCTAATTAAAGTCATTACACTAGCCCTTAGTCATCTCAAACTTACTTATTTTTAACATATCCTACATTTCATTCACTATTTCACCAAGCACTCTTAAAGGGAGAACTACATATGGCTTGATCCCTCTTCAAAGTATTAGTATATAGGCAGTGCACTCACACACAGGGTGTGAAGAATGTCCAGTGTATCTTACACACACTAACCCCTTTTCCCTATTTTCTAAAGTTTTTTCAATTGGATAGAAGATACAAGTACATGAAGAATCAGCTCTACAGGGAGATCTATTGATAGTGAGGACCTAAAAATTGGTACATAGGCTCACAATAAATAGGTGAACAAAACCTAGAAAGCTTAGATCCTTAGGACAATATAACCATAGAAGGAATATAGCAACAAATCCTAGGGTGTCCAATTCCAACACTCCTATCCAATCAAGAAATAAATTGAAGATTCTATTTGAGACTGTGTCCTAATCTTTCATACAAATTTTTAGACCCTGTCTTAGTCTAAAAAGTCCAAAATAAGCTAAGTTTGATTTTATCTCTCTCGCTACTTTTTCTAGAAAAGGTCTAATTGTAATTTATTTTCACAAACTAGTAACTTTAATGATGAATATTATTTACTAATTTCTCCTACTCAGACTTGTTTATTAAATAGGAATAAAAATTTATTATTTTGAAAAATAACAAATCATTTGGTGAACATGACTTACTTTAAATTTTGCATAAAAACCCTAGGGTAAATTTCTAACTAAATTTTCCCATTAATTATAATTTTTTAATGAACATTAAAATAAGAAATTCCTCTCAAATTTTAAAGTTTTTTAGTAAATTTTAAAATAAATTTATTTCAAACCCTACTTGCATACACTAGTTTCCATTAGTTTTCTAACATTAATCCAATAATTTCTTGATATTTTGATTGCACATATAAATCAAAAATTTATAATAAAATTTTAAAACTTTGTAGTAAATTTTAAAATAAATTTATTTCAAACCTAATTGCATCAACTAGCTCCTAGTAATTTTTTAATCATTTTTCAAATTTTAAGTTACATATTAAAATCAAAAAACCACTTCAAATTTCAAAAAATCATAGTAATTAAAAAAAAATCCTCAAAACCCTAGTTGTATTTGCTAGGTTCCATTAAATTAAACACTTTCCCATAATTTTTTCAATTTTAATTAAATACTTAACTCAAAAATTTAATTTCAATTTCAAAAATTCATAGTATTTTACAAAAATATTTTTGAGAAATCCCTAGTTTCATGTATTAACTCCTACTTTGATTTTTGAGGTATCAACTTACATGTTTGGTAGCTCATATCTTTTAGCACAAATTCCAATTCACTATTTTTAGGACCTTGCATTTATTATATTCAATACTTTCCCTTTTTAGCACATTACCTATTAAAATTATTACCAAACATTCAAACACATTTCAAATTATTTTCTTACTTTAAAAATGGCTCAATATACCAGTTTTGATGAAACTGATAAAAGAGAACTTCAATAACTCTTAACCAAACATATAGATATGTAAGATGACATGATTAGAATTCTATAAGAGAAATAACAATAAGTGAACAATGGTCAATCTTCTCAAACCATCGAGCAACCAATTACAAAAGACACTATAGGGGTAACTATGTCTCAACAACCCCTTATAAAAACCCAACCTTCTTCAGTGCCACTAGATACAGATAGTACATCCCTATCTCTCGATGTGGTATCCCTTGTGTAAGAGATAAGATCTCTTTAATCTAAGGTGTTACATCTTCAGCAAGGTTCCACTAGACCTACATAGGCTTTGGATTCTTTTAATCTTCTACATACACCATTGGCATGTCACATTGACTTTACACCCTTAACTCAATGTTTTGTTGAACCTAAGCTTACTCTATATGATGGAAAGGGTGATCCAGAGACACATTTGAGATATTTTCACACATGTTTGGATTATGTAGTAAATGACTAGCTACGTACCAAGCTATTTCCATAGATTTTAAAATATTATGCTTTATAATGATTCTATAGTCTACTGAATCAGTCGATCAATGCATCCAATAGTTTAGCTGACATGTTCCTAGCACACTTTAGTATCAACATTAATGATAAGGTTTCTTATGCTAAAATTTCTCAACAAAAACAATGACCAAATGAGCATCTCACTGACTATGTTCTTTGATATAAGACCATCTTTCCTAAGATGACTAGCCCCATGGTAGATCAGGAGTTGTAGGACATTTTCAAATAAATTATTCCACCATTACTTCATGAATCAATCATGTTCAAAATATTCTCTTCCTTCACTGAATTGTGTCACACATTAAAGGAAAGAAAATTCAAACTAATTTAAATGGTCAAACTAAAGTACATTAATACATTAGACATAACTAATAAGAGTAACAATAAAGTCCCTATTGACACTTGGATTTACATCCCTGAGGATATTCCTATATCTCCTTATCCAAGTGACATAATGGAAACATCCCTCTTGTTGTGGGTGATAATGTTAAGAGATGAATCTCTAAAAGGGCTAGTTCCCTTGATGCATTCTTTGAAGCACTTTCTTACCTATCAACTTGTGGATTAAAAAGGTAAGGAAAAAAATAATAAAACCAAAATTTGATGTACCAATGTTTAATATCTTCCTATTTGACTAAATATATACTACTTAAAGATAAACAAAACTTTTCTTACACATAACTCACAACTTAAGATGCATTATCACATCAATGTTTCATATGTTAGATTAAAGAAGTTATTTGATACTTAGGAGGGTAATGGATGATTACATGAGGTAATATAGTCATAAAAAACTTCTAATACACCTATAAAATTAAATAATACTAATAAAGACTTACAATAATATCCTTTTTGCACACTTGGTAGACAATCAAGTATAACATACAAGAAAAGAAGATCTTCTAATAGACAAGACCAATAAGATATCACTAAAACTAAATTACACATCATGTAAGTATGAAAAATCACCTTTTTATTCCTTCAAGTACAAAAATTTCTAGGTTTTCACCTTCAACCAATAGAGGCTACCTAAAAGAGCCAAAAGAGTCCGTATTTATAGCTTAAGAGAGAGATACAAGGAAAGGTAAGTCCAATTGTCACTTGGAAATGTGTAAATATAAGAAAAGAGGCTAAAATTTCTTGATAAAATTATGTACAATGAACCATGCAATGTCAAGGGGTCCAAATGTTCATACAACTCATGAACTGATGAAACATATCTCAAAATTCCTTATCCTTGCTTAAAAAATTATCTTCATCATTTGGACCGATTTAAACATTCCAAAACTAACTAGGGAAATTTTTATGATGGGAATAATATTTAAGGCCTTCAATAATGAAATTACATGCATTGGTTGCATTCCCACTCCTTTGAAAACTCTTGTAATGAAGTAATCATTGTCTATAGTCTAGAAAACTCCTTATTTCAATCATCCCTCACACTTGGCCTAAAAAATGACTTTATTTTTCCATGAAAATATATGGGATGGAGTTATTGAAAATTTTAAATACCCTCCATGGTCTTATACTTCTCAAATTCACCTTAAAAAGACATCTATTTAAGTTTTCCACACTTTTCACTCTTGTGCTCACTATGCCAGTTTTGATTAGCTGAAAGGAGATCTCTGGTTAGAACACTTAGAAGTTTTTTTCATATAATAAAATTAATATATGTAGTTATAATATGTATTTATCCTCCCTCTAAAATTTATTTCATCTTCTCAAACCTTCTAGAACCTAAACAATATAGAAAATGGTGAGAAAAACACTATTTTACATGTCCATATAATTCCATAAATATTATCTACATGGGTGATATCTTGAGTGATTATTCTCCATGTTCCAATATGTTTCCTTGATAAACTATTCTATTTTAATGGCTCTCCATTCTTGTTTTATCCATCAGGATCCTCAAAGGGTTTTAGTAGGGGTTGAGAATGTTGTATGCCCTTAACTATTGTTCATAAATACTACACATTGAAATTCCAAACCAATGCAAAAAAAATGTTTCTTATGATCCTCACTAACTCCCCCTAACCCCTTTTGTTCCCATATAGAGCCTTAGAAAAGATATGAGCTTTAAAAGCTGACCTATCGATCTTATTTATCCACTTTCCTATATGCTTGAGCTATTTCTAGTCCAAAAACAATCTTATTACAAGTTTATTTGTATAAAAAAAGATCATAATTATATTAATTCATTCCATAAACATGCATAAATAATCTAGATAGATCATCAAGGACTAGAAATAAAGATAGATCCCCAATTGTCTTTAAGTCTTTTCAAGGCCTAATGGGCTTGGCATACCCCCTACTATTTTGGATCACTTTGGTTACTCTAAAATTATTAGGTTGGTTTATTATGAATTTTAACACCTCATTAATACTAAAAAATCCATCACACAACCTCCAAAACACTCCTTTCATCTCTTTTCCTCTATTTTGCCAATTAGGCCTCGTGGAAACTTGCCTAATTGGACTATGCGCATGAATAATCAGGTCATCCTAAAGGTTTAGAGCTTGTTTGACTGTTAATAATCATAATTAAAACTTACATACACATCCCCTAATGTTACTTGAATATCCCAATGCCTCATCTTAAGTCCTTTCCTCATTTTGGCACGCTTTACCTGTTTTCTCCAAGTTTTTATTTTCATGAGTAGCTAATAATTGAGACAAAATAGATACATATTTCCCTTATCCAATATGAAAAAAAGTGTTTTTTATATTTTACAATTCATACTAACAGTTTTTACCAAAGGGTTTTGCCTTATATCAAGTTTTGGATGCCAAACCATCTCCAAATGTCTAAAAAAGGGGCTAACAATCCTATTTTCTTGCATGTTTTTACAAAAGCACTTGGTAATCACTCTTCCAAGCCAAAAAAATTCCTATTAGTTTATTAAAATTTTTATCACCCTCATTTAATTCTTATGTATCTTTTAGGACCATCTATAACACTTCCTCCCTCATATTCTTCTTGCTCACCCTTTGAATCAAGAAGTTTTCTAGCTTGCTTGTACGAACTGTAGTCCATTTTATAAGTGGTAAGGTAATTTTAGAACCTTATCAAGGTCTTGTGAATTTTATGGATCCTATTAGATCATATTGTATCATCTAATTATCATATCAACTTGAATTTCATTTCTAGGCAGTCTAGGCTTCACTTACCCTTGCCAAGTTGTACCCTACTGACTAAAACAACCTTGTTTTTTTATCCTTGCTAGAGGTTGAATTGATTTTAATTTTTATAAAAATATCCTTGAATTTATTGATGTTTAAAAAATTGGGTTTATAATATTTCATACCTTGAATGCCCTTATACACCCTTCAAACCTAAAACTAGATCATTGTCTTGCAGACTGAGACATTTGTTTTGTTGACTTTCTTGTAGGTGATTTTATCATTAGGAAATCTTTTATGATGTTTTAAGTTTTTATTTAATTCACCTCATTATCAAAAAATTCATGTTCATTCCTTAACTCTCATTTAATTCCCTTCAAACATCACCAAGCATCAAAACTATCTCACTGTCCCTTTGACTAAGACTCCTTATAATTGACCCTACTTTGGACTGGGTCTATAGGTTATTTTATTTATTTAACCTTAAACAAACCTCTTAAAAACTTATTTACATCTTTATATACCCTAATAAATCTATCATAATAAGGCTTTATAAATCTATCATTGTGGTTTGTAATGCTTGAAATAGACCCATTCCCAACCATGAACATGGAAAATATATGATGAAATATTGATTAAGTTATATAAAGACCTAAAAAAGGTTGTAAGAGTTTTTTTTAAGGTTAAATAAATCAAATATCCTATAGTCTTAGTCCAAAGTAGGGTCAATAACAAACCTCCTATTCTCTGCCCTGCTTACCTAACCTATAGGTGTATATTTGAGACTTAAGAGGTGCTATGTAAGTGGTTTATAGGGCCTTGTGAACTCCAATCACTTAATAATTCATGGTTTTCATATTTATCATGCTCAATATATTGCTCATTTTCATCTTAACTTTGAAAACCAAGTCTTTACTCTCTAGCTGAGAACCTTCAATACTAACCTTACATATAAGTCAAGATGGGGCTTAGTTGGGATGATTATAATGAGAAAAGGTCTTTGAATCACCTAGATCTCCCCACAATGTCTATCCATCTCACATTTAATTTTGATATAATAAAACCGCACCAAGTATTCACAAACCATTCTTTCTTCTTCTTTAACTTTTCTAACTAGACTGAGACACTTGTAGGTATCATTTTCCTACCTATGGGTACCTATAGGTAGGCTAGGAGGTGAAAATAACCCCATCTTAACATTTATCTTAATTAATTTGGTCCCATTTTGTCTTATTATAATATTATATTCATTTAATCCATGTTCTTATGCTTGGAGTTATCCTTCAAGGTGATAAAATCCATTCACCACTACAAGCCTGTAGACATCATTAAGGTTTTTCAATGTGTTTAAGGCTCTAAAAAACAATCTTTCCCTTATCCTTTCCTTATAAAATTTGGTAAGGTCCTTATCCTATCATAGGGATATAAGTTTTACCCCTCTGTATGTCTCAAAAAACCTTGAAAACATGTATTATAAGGTCCACCAAAACCTCCTCGAGCTCTATTTTGCTCTTTTAGGGATTCCATCCCTAAATTCAATCCTTGGCATTCCAATTGGTTTCGTTCTTCCATTTTGCCTTCTAGGGACTTTTATGGATCTTCCATGGTTTCATTGTCATGAAAATGGAAAAAGGAATTATGAAATTTCTTTAGACCTTCCATACACACCTGAACTCATGCTCAGCCACCTATGGAAGGTTGTTTTGAGAAGCAATCAGTGAATTTAGGGTGTGGGCCACTATGAACCATGAGTATCAAAGAGACTCACATTTATTTTATGAAACCCAAAATTCACTTCAAGAAAAATCAAGGAATTGTGACACATATCTAACTCCCCTTACACTAACATGACATCATCAAGGGCCTTTAAGTGCATGTTTTGGGCAAAATATGTGTGTAGAGCATAGAGTTAAGGTAAAAATGGTGGTGAACTATTTAAAAACAACCCAAATGCCATATTAAATATTCAATAATGTGGCCACCATCTTTTGAAACTTGGAATCATCTTCAAAACACTTGTTATAACATGATGATCACTTGTATGTAGATGGAATTCAATAGACAATGGCCTTTCATGATTGAGATAGCTTGGGACATGAGTACATGGTCAAATATATACCTCCTTTAGTATGAAAATTTAAATTAAATCAACCTCAAAATTCTTGATAAATCCAAAACACCTTAATTACCACCTCATTTATAGGATGAACAAGCTTATGCCTGGAATTCAGTTGAAACTAGGTATGAAGTTAGAAAATGGAGTAAGACAAGATTGAAAGCTACTCAAAGAATTCCATGGTGAGATAAAAACATGAAAGTTAGTATTTATATGACCCAATAAATTATGTTACACCCTTTAACAATTGTATGAAACCTTTACAAGGGAAAAAACTTAGCAAGCAAGAGACATCTCAGCTGAAACTAAAACTAGTGGTACCTCTTTGAAATATGCAATAAAACACACATATAAACACTATGAAACTTAAAACCAATATTTCAGACCATGTGAGAAATAAGTATACAACTTAAATATCTAACATCACCAATTGATTCATATGGATTTGGTAGAAATAGAGCAAAACCTATAGGGTGTATCAAAAAGCTATCAAATCTACACATTCAACTTGTTATCAATGGTTCATACAACATATTTTATAAATATTAAAAATAAATATATTAAAATTAATTTATCCTATTTTAATATCATCTTCCAAAATATTTTTTCTTGAAATTGCATGTGCTTTCTATACCGAGGAAAAAACTAAGGGTCACTTCAGTCTATCTAGATAAATCATAAATGTGTAGAATGGTTTTGGCTTCAAAATGACACTTATAAATAAAAAATAATGGATATGAGTTTTATAAATACTAGGATACCCCCCATGATCTTCCACACGTGTCATACTTCCCTATGTGTCATACAAGTGCCATTTTCCCTCTTTTTTAATTGATTTATGTAATTTTAGTTAGGAAACCTACAAGATTATAATGTAAATAACATCTATAAAACTCCTACTAATATATTGGACATTTTCATGAATTTAAGACACCTAAGCACCTTTTTAAATCTTCCATTTTCATTAATAACCCCTACAAGTACATAAAATGACCCCAAATGGATAAATTAATTAATGTGACTCAGACTAAAACCAAGATGACCTCAAATGACATCATATAACAAGTAATAATTCCTATGAAAACATATTAGTACCACTTTAAATGTTTAAATTCAAAAATAAAAATCCTAGGGTTGCCCAAATTTGACCAAAAAGTTAAATTTGGTCAACAAAATGGTGACTCATAGGGGTAGTATGCCTACTATACTAAGGAACAATAGCCTTATCCTATTAAGGGCCAATACATTCAACGGATTATTTAAAACAAATATCATGGAAATTCCTAAAAATAATCACAAATCAAACACACCACACCAACAAAATAAAGATAAGGCAATATAGAAAATAAGGTAAGAGATAAGACAAAACTCACACATGTGCATAAGCACTTAGGGAACACAAGGATAGAAATAAACTATATACAAGGAGAGAGGAGAGATTTAGTATCAATGTTTGAGATATATCCCATTGACTAGGATATTAATCTCTTCTCCATATAACCTTGAGAGTTAGAAAGCATTATGTTTTTTGTATTGTATGACAGCATATAAGCCACTCGACAAAGCATCAAACTTTATGTGTCTTCCAGGCTTGGCCCTATCTTGATCCCACTTTAGAAAAATTTACCCCTATTTTAAACTTATTGGCATGGATTTATTTTCAAATTATCTCTTTGTTTTTTCTTAGTGAGCTCTCATAGTTTGCATTGCTTGATCTCTTGTCTCCTCAAGCTCCATCAACTCACACAACTTGACTTCCATGCTCTTATTCTCCATCAATTTTAGATAATAAGTGAGGTCCAAGGCTGGTAGTTCAAGTGAAATAGGTATTCTATCTTCTCTCCCACATAAAATTGTGTATGGTGAGTTTAGAATAGCTCTTTTTGGTTTGATCCTATCAACTTAAAGGGTTATTTTTAACTTAGAATGCCAATCCCTTTAATTCTCCTCCATTGTCCTCTTTATGATTTTGATTAGATTCTTATTAGTGGACTTAGCTAGTCCATTCCCTTGTGGATAATATTTTTAAGAGGTGATAAGATATATTCCATGATTCAAATCCCATTCACTTGTCCTTGCTCCAAGAAAAGCCAATGTATTATCTAAAATTATTGTTGAAAGAGCCCCAAACCTTATTACTATACCTTCATAGAAGTCTAGAACTAAGTTTTCATTTTCCTTTTTGACAGATATAATCTCCACCCACCTTGTAAAGTAATATATAGCAGTCAACACCCACTTGTGACCATCACTAGAAGGTGAATTGATTAGGCTTATGAAATCCAAACCCCATTTCATAAAGGGTGCATCAACTTGAATTAGATGAAGAGGCAAGGTAGAAATATTTGTTTTACCATAAAATAGATCACATTTAGGAAAATTTCTTACCCAATCATGGGTGTATTTTAATATATTAGGACAAAAGTATCTAGCCCTCATAATGCTAGTAGTTGTGGTTCTTGGAGCAAAGTGACCACTAGCTGGTCCACCATGAAACTCAAATAGTACTTTATCAATCTAATCTAATTCAATACACCTTAATAACACATATAAAAATTCCTTCCTAAATAATAATCCATCAATAAGTACATAAGGTATGGATTCCAATCTAAAATACCTTATTTTAGATCTATATAGGCCTTGTGGACACTCACTGGTTTGAAGAAAATGGATCATATCTTATGTCTAACTTCCCATTGATGAAGGTGCAATGAAGATGGCAATCACCTTTTTAGGATTTATGGATAAACCCTTCTTAGAGATAATTTATCCTAAGAGTTTTCCTTTATGGATATAAAACACACATTTATTTGGGTTTATAAATATCCAAAACTCTCTACACCTTTAAAAAATATACCTTAGGTGATTCAAATGATCCTTTACATCCCTAGATAAAACTGTTACATAATCTAGATACACCAACTGATTTAGAGTTTAGTTTAAAAAAAGTTTCCAAGTCATGATGAAACTAATTTCATAGTGTATAGTTCATAGAAAGATTTTCAGCTCTTTTTGCAGTTTGCAAAATGAACACCATATGCAAAAGTTATAAGCTGTTGAAGTTCTGATGCGACAGGAAAAAAAATGTGGTGTTGCAAGATGACGTGGTGCAATGTGGACATGCCAAGTGGACCAATCAAAAGGTGACACATGGTAGTCAATGGGTGTCTAAACACTTTGGGTGATTTTTGTCTTTGACAACATGCATGGATAAAAGCATTGTATTTAAATTTTCATCACAAAGTCCATAGAAAATCTCGTTGTATTTGAAATTGCAAGTTTGTAGAAATTTTAAAATGCTTTGTAATTTTTGTTCGGTAATATTATACTTACCAGGCCACCCACCTTTTCACATCTTACCCAAGGAAATATACAACCGGAGGCCTAAGTATAGGCTTAGATAAGTTTTTTTTCCCAAGTCTCCCTCAAAAGGGAATGTAAAAGGATGCCACCAACCTATTAAAAGGACAACAGGTCATTTAAACTTCTCAATGTGGGATAATGATAAGCCAAGCACCCACAAAGGAGGTCGATGGGATTGGAACCCCTGACCTACCATGAAAAAGTATAAGAGCCTGACCAATTCTCTAGTGGGAGCTAATATAAGATTAAACCCACAAATTTTTATTTAAACAAGGTCATTCAGCCGATTGTGTAATGAGAATTATAGACTAGTTTTCTATATTTCATCATTTTGGAGCCCTTAGAGGCTGAACCAGAGCTCAGATTAAACTAAAAATTTGTTTATAATTATTATATTATCTATAAAATATATCTATTCTCCCATTTTTAAATAATTGGTGATGCCATTTTAAGCTATAGAAGTTGCCAATTTTGATTTAGAGAAGCCTTTGCTTGTGATTCAGGAAGGTGAAGGACGTGCTAAGTCAGCGAAGGTCTTTCAAAGGTTTGATCACTATTATTTCAGAGAGATATGATCTTTTTTTGTTTTTAATTATTATTTTAGCTTGAAAATTTTAGCAACATTAATGGATCAGTTTGATAAGAACCCAGGGATGTAGGAATTTTGAACCCCGTAAACAATTTATGTGTTTTGATGTTTGGATTCATTTTTGCATTTAAATTTTAGTTAAAATATATATTATAATTCATATTTTAATCAAAATTCAAAAATTAATCATTTTACCATTTACGAGAAATTGGATAAAATCAAGAATTTGAAAAATCTGATGGTTTCAATGGATAACTAAAGTGATCTATCAATTCACTTTATTTCAATTTTGAAACATGATACTTGGATCAGATTTAATCATTCCAACATATTAAAAGTTGATAAATTTTTTGCTTCCAATTCATTTTAATTTTTGGAATTGAGAATTTAAAAGATCCATTTGAATGATTTAAAAAGTAGTGAAGTTCCTACAGGTGTTTACGGATCACCAACACAATGTCTTTTGTTTTTCCTTATAAATACATATCCATTGCACATTAAAATTTATACCCAGAATTAGAAAATCTAAAATTCATTTTACTATAATCATATGTACCCCATTTATTAGTAAATTTTGTCTTATATTGGTCATTTTCCTTCACCAAAATATGATTATACCTAGAATACCCATCATGGAGAGAAAACCTTTCATCACCTACCATAACTTGTAATATTTTTTCCATGGAAGGGAGGGGATAATTATCCTTCAAGGAAACTCTATTCAAGTCCCTAAAATCAACACACAACCTAATCTCTCCAATCTTCTTCCTAATAGGGACTAAGTTTGCCAACCAAGATGAATGTTTATTAAGAAAGATGATTTTGGACTTGATCAACTTAGTGAGTTATTTCTTCACAAGGGGCTTAATCTTAGGATTTATTGGCCTTTGTATTTGATTTATATGCTTGGAATTTTCATCTATATCTATGTTATTTTGAGCTAATTTTAGGTCAAAGCCTTTCAATTCACTATACTCCCATGTAAAGACATCAGGAAACTCCTTGCATAACTCAAAAAAAGCATGATTCTCTTCACTAGTAAATATATTTCCAAGTGAAAGAACCTTGTCCTTGAAGATTTTTACTTTATAATAGTACTCTTTCTTGGTATACATGCTTACCTTCTCTTTCTTTATTTGGTCATCATCATGGAATATACTCTCAAGAGTTACTAGGCCTTTAGGATGTTTGTTGGACTTTAGTTGGACAATATGCCCTCCATACTATTGTTGTAGCTTGGATTTATTCTTGGAAAAAAAATAGCCTCTTCTTGTATAAAAATTTATAATTTTTGATCAATATCAAACACTTTCCAATCAGTGACATTATTTGGTATGGAGGGTCTTACAACTACCTTGAGATGTGGATGGTTCTTATCCTCTTCTATAGCTTTCGGGACATCAAACTGAGCTCTAATTGTTTCTAACCTATTAGTTTTTTTTGTCTTCTCTTCATATGGATTTGATGTTTAAATATGAAAATAATCCATAATATCCCACACTCTATGATTATAGGATTTAAGAAAAAAAAATTAGTCAAATTATGTCCTCTAACTTGGTTTAAAACAAGTTCATTATCACCATACACTTTCAACTCTTTAATACCTCTTTTCCTATCTAATTCAAGGCCGTTAATGAGGGCCTCATATTCTACAAAATTACAACTACAATAGAATTAAAATCTGAAAGTGGAATAATACCTTTCCTTAGAAGGAGAAACCAACATTGCTCCACCGCCTGCTCTAAAATTGCTTCTTGATCCATCAAACAAAATCTACCATAAACCATCTATATCTTCATATGGTTTCATCATATTTAGAATGAAATAATCCTCCTCATTCATAAAATACACCCTAATACCAGCTTCCTCCATTAATTTTTATTGATCATGTTCATAATATTCATATCCTCATTCATTTAAGTACAAATCAAAAACTCCTTGTAGGGAATATGTTGGAGATTGGTTTATGTGGAGTTCTTCTTCATCAATGATGGCATAAACATTTTCCACTTTAGCTTTGTAATTATCCAAGTGATTATGATTAATAGGTTCTAATTCAATCTTCACCTTAGTACCATACTTTGTCCTAAACACCATGTAGGACCAATTGGTTGCCAAGTATCCACCTATCTTAGCTGTAAACTCTCTTGTCAAGCAAAAGACAAATATTGGAGGTAAATATACCATAGCCACATCATGAGGAATAAAAAATTTAAGAAAATCATGTAAGATCAAATTAAAATTTTTAACTAACCCTAAAGTCTTGGTTGGTGATCCATCCAATTGTAAAACTCCTTTAGTCATTGGCTCATATTTGAGGCCTAGTTTATCCACATACACTTGGGCATAACTGAAGTACTATCCCCACTATCTATGATGTAATTATGAACCAAGAAATCACCAATGATTAGACATAGGTATAAATGAGGAGTTTTTTCATTCTTATTCACTTGACCATCTATAGGTTGAGATCTATTAACTAGGATAACATTTTCATTTCTAGATGAGCCAACTTGATTACATAATCCTTGAAATTCCTTTTAGAGAATATATTTATACCATAGTATTATAAAATAATCCCATAGTTATATTTTAATGTGTAGCTTCTTCATATGGTATACAACATTAATAGAATAATTGCTCACCTTTGAGGGATCTTTAGAAATCCTAATTCCTTCTGATGTAGCTTGTGAAGGTGGGTGAATAGGAACTATCTTTACATTCTAAAACTTCTGACCATCTTGCACTCTAGGATCTAAATTTTAAAAAATCACCATTGGATATTATGTGGGGACAAAAATAGGCCCTTGAGTTTCTCCTTATTGCTTTTCAACACCCCTTTCCATAGACCTAGTGTTAGAGGCAACACTAGTATTCATATTGCTTGAATTACATAAGTGATTAATAGCACAAAAATCTCCCTCCAAATGATTTATGAGGGTAGAATAAAATTTTGGTTGGCCATTCTCCATTCCACTTTGAATTTTTCCCCCAAATCTTGGGACTTGGGAAGATTTATTTCCTTGCATTATCATGGTTTGATTATGCATCTCATTTACATAAGCAACTTGTTATTGATGTTACTCAAAAGGTGGATATCCTGGTTGTTCTTGAACCAAGTTATTTTGGGTGGTAAAAAGAGTTTTAGATGATGAGGGATCATTAGTATTATATCTTTGATAAGGTATAGCATGAGTAATTTGACCTTGTCCTTGCATGTTACTTTGAAAAGGAGGTCTATATGTTTGTCCAAAATAATTATAGGGTTAGTATGGCCTATAACCTTGGGATTGTTTCATTTTTATGGAAACCATCTCATTAGTGAAACTTTGGAGTAGTATTTTTAATTCATGGACCTCATTTGAATGGGTAATGGTAGGTGTTTCTTAACTAGGTAAAGGTGCTAAAGTGGGTAATGGAACATGGCTAGGAGGCTAAAAATTAGGTAATAGTTACATTGGTGGCCTAGGAGAAATCTTCCCCACTTGAAAAGAAAGTTCTCAACATTGATGGCTATCTCATATGTATCAGAGAGTGTATTCCCACCCATAGATTGGATCATCATAGATACGTCACTATTCAATGCTTGTAGATAGTACAATAATGCATAGTTTGGAGTAGGTCTCACAAGGGCTAGGATCCTATCCTATGTTTTTTGAAATATAGTGTTAAATTATTGAATAAAATCTTATGGTGACCTCTTGATATTGGTCAATTTCTTAGCTAGAGATATAATATCACTCTTATCTCCAAACCTCTTAGTCAATAGGTCTCCTAGTTCATCCCATAAACCAATAGAATTTTTAGGTAGAGTCCCATACCAATCTAAGGCTTTTCCTTTGAATGAAAATGCCAACAACCTAATAGATAGATTATCTTAAATTATATTATGCATATTATAAAAGTTTTATATGTTTAATCATAGTAATAGGACCCTTTCCACTAAAATATGGAACACTCTTAAGGGCTATTCCTAGAATTTGGTGATATTGGGAAAGATTCAAAGGAGATGTTTTGGTAAAGGCTATATAATGTTGGTTTATATCCATCTTATAATGTGACTTATGAGTATTAGGGATTGAACTAAACAAGAACTTAGATATCTTAAACACTAACTCTCTTGAATAAGGATGGGTATTCAAAAACCTAAACCTTTTGGTAGATATGGAGGTAATTGCCCAAAATTAAAGGGTATAACTTTAGTAGTAGACATATTGGTCACCTTTAGCATTTGTATTAGGAAATTATTAGAAACCAAAGAGTTGAAAAATTTAGTGGATTCACTAGGTACTGAATGTAGATGCTCTTGTAGATGCAAATATGCCAAGACCAACACCAATCTTGGACAATCTTCTAGGATTTAAACTCCACCAGGTGTGCCAAAAACTATTAAAACTTAGATTTTAACCATTGAGGAGATTCCTATCTCTCCTCATCCAAGTGGAATAATGGAAACATCCCTCTTGCTGTGGGTGACAATGTTGAGAGATGAATCTCTAGAAGGGCTAGTTCCCTTGACGTACTATTTGAAAGACTTTCTTACCTATAAATTTGTGGATAAGAAGGGTTAAGGAAAAAAATAATAAAAAAAAATGTGATGAAAAAATGTTTAATATCATCCAATTTGACTGAATATATAATACTTAAAGATAAATAAAGCTTTTCTTACACACAACTCACAACTCAAGATGCATTGTCATGTCAATATTTCACATGTTAGATCCAAGAAGGTATTTGATACTTAGGAGGGTAATGGATGATTCAATTAGGGAATATATTCATATAAAAATTTTAATACACCTATAAACTTAAAAAATAATACTAATAAAGACCTATAATAATATCCTTTCTACACACTTGGTAGACAATCAAGTCATGCTAGAAAAGAAGATCTTCTACTACACAAGACCAACAAGATTACACTAACACTCAATTACATAGAATATAAGTTTGAAAAATAATTTTTTTATTCCTTAAATATTCTTTCAAGTAAAATATTATCTAGGGTTTCACCATCAATGACTGGAGGCTACCTAAAAGAGGTAAAAAAGTCCATATTTATAGCTTTTGAGAAAGATACAAAGCAAGGTAAGTCCAAAGGTAACATGGACATGTGCCAATATGATAAAATATGTTAAAATTTCATGAGAAAAGTATACGAAAGGAACCATTTAATATTATGGGGTTAAAATGTCCATACAACTCATGAAATTGATGAAAAGTGTCTCAAAATTCCTTATCCTCACTCAAAAAACTATCTTCATCATTTGGACTTGTTTAAACATCCCACCACTAAATAGGGATAGGTTTTATGATGGAAAAAATAGGGAAGGACTTCAAACATGGAATTACATGCATTATTTGTATTCTTACTCCTTTGGAAACCTTTGGAATGAAGCAATCACTATTTTTAGTCTTAAAAACTCCTTATTTAAGTCACCCCTCACACTTGGCCTCAAAAATGCATTAATTTTTCCATGAAAATACATTGGATGGAGTGAGCATCACTTTTAAAGAAATTCCCTAGTCTTATAATTCTCAAATTCACCTTAAAAAGACATCTATTTGAGTTTTCCACACTTTTCACTCTTTTGCTCACTATGTTAGTTTTGACTAGCTAAAGAGAGAGCTCTATTAAGGACACTTATAAGTTTTATAATAGAAAAAAATGAACATATGGAGTTATATTAGGTCTTTATCCTCCCTCCAAACTTGATTTCATCTTCTCGAACCTTCTAAAATCTACAAAACATAGAAAATGGTGATAAAAACATTATTTTGCATGTTGTTCATATAATTACATACATATTATTTGCATGGGTGAGATATTGAGTGAGTATTATCCATGTTAAAATATGTTTCCTTTCTAAAATATTCCATTTTAATGGCTCTACATCCTTATTTTTTCCATCAGGTTCCTTTAAGGGTTTTACTAGGGTTTTAGATTGCTTTCTACTCTTAACTATTGTTCATAAACATGGCATCTTTAAATTACAAAATAATGCCAAAAATTTGTTTCTTATGACCCTATCTAAATCCCCCTAACCTATTTTTTCCCCATGTAGATCCTTAGCAAAGATATGAGCATTACAAGTTGACCTATCGATCTTGTTTCTCCACATTCCTACATACTTGAGCTATTTCTAGGCCAAAAACAATCCTAATACAAGTTTATTTGTATAAAAAAATATCATACATGTCTAAATACACTCCATAAACATTATTCAATCATCTGGATACTTCATTAGGGACTAGAAATGAAGGTAGATCCATAATTGGCTCTAAGTCTCTTTAAGGCCTAATGGGCTAGGCATACCCCCTACTAGTTTGGATCACTTTGGATGATATAATATTATTAGGATGATTTATAATTAATTTTAAAACCTCATTAGTACTCAAAAATCCATCACATAACCTCTCAAATACTCATTTCATCTTTTTCCTCTCTTTTGCCAATTAGGCCTAGTGGAAACTTGCCTAATTGGACTATGTACATGAACAATTAATTCATATTGAAGGGTTATATCTTGTGTGAGTTTTCATATGAATAAAAAAAAATTAAATACACATCCCATAAATTTCCTTTAATATCAAAATGCCTCATCTTAATTCATTTCCTCATTTTGGCACCCTTTACCTGTTTTGTCCAAGTTTTGATTTTTGTGAGTGATTGATATTTGAGACAAAATAGAGAGTTATTTCCCTTATCCACTATGTAAAATGAGTGTTTTTTGAGATTTTAAAATTAATACCAAAAATTTTTACCAAAGGATGTTGCTTTATTTCCTATTTTGGATGCCAAACCATCTCCAAATGTCCAAAAAGGGGCTAAAAACCCTATTTTCCTACATATTTTTCCAAAATAACTTGGTAGTCACTCTTCTAAGATAAAACCATGACTATATGTTTATTAAACATATTTATCACCATAATTTTATGCTTATGGATATTTTAGGACCATCTATAACACTTCTTCCATCAAATTCTTCATGTTTACCCTTTGAACCAAGAGGTTTCCTAGCTTGATTATATGGATTGTAGTCCATTTTCTAAGTGGGAAGGGAATTTTAAGACATTATCAAGGTCTTGGTAATTTTATGGAACCTATTATATCATATTGGATCATATAATTATTATTTAAACCTACCTTTCATTTCTGGATAGTCTAGGCTTCACTTACCCTTGCCAAGTTGTACCTTGCTGACTAAGACAACAACTGTAGGTTTCTTTGATTTTGAATTTTCTTGTAATGTTTAGAAACCTCTAATTGAATTTATTGATGTGTCACAAATTAGTTTTATACTATTTCATACCTTGAATGACCTTAAATACCCTTCAAACTTAGAACTAGATCATTGTCTTGCAGATTGAGACATTTGTTTTGTTGACTTGCATGTAGGTGATTTTCTCATTTGGAAATTTTTTGTGATATGTGTAGGTTTAATTTAATTAACCTCATGCTCAAAAAATTAATTCTCATTCCTTAACTCACATTTAATTCCCTTTAAACATCACCAAGCATCAAAACTATCTCACTGTCCCTTTGACTGAGACTCCTTGTAATTGACCCTACTTTGGACTAAGCCTATAGGCTATTTGCTTTATTTCACCTTAAAAACAATTATTAAAACATTTTATATGTATTTATATAACCTAACCAATATTTCATCATATATTTTCCATGTTCATGGTTGGGAATGGGTCTATTTCAAGCATTACAAACCTCTTGCTCTCTATCCTACTTATCTGACCTATAGGTGCATATTTGAGACTTGAGAGGTGAAATGTAAGAGGTTTACAAGGACTTATGAAATAAAATAACTTTATAATTAAATGGTTTCATCTTTATATTTCTCACCATATTCCTCATGTTCATCTTAACTTTGAAAATTAAGTTTTTACCCTCTAGCTAAGAACCTTCAATAATAACCTTGCCTATAGGTCAAGATGGGGCTTGGTTAGGATGATTATAATGAGAATAGGTCTTTGAATCCTTCTATATCTCCCCATATTTTCTATACATATAAAATTCACTTTTGATAGACTAAAACCATAGCAAGTATGAATAAACCATTCCTTATTCTTGTTCAACTTGTCTAGCTGGACTAAGACACCTGTAGGTGTCATTTTATTGCCTGGGGGTACCTATGGGTAGCTTAGGAGGTGAAAATGACACCATATTAACCATTATATTGATTAATTTCTTCCCATTTTGTCTTTTTATACTATTCTAGTCATTCAATCCATGTTCTTAGGCTTAGAATTGTCCTTCAAGGTGACAAAAGCCATTCACCACTATAGGCTTGTAGACACCATTAAGGTTTTTCAATGTGTTCGAGGCTCTGAAAAACCATCTTACCCTTGTCCTTTCCTTCTCAAATTTGGTAGGGTCCTTGTCCTATGATATTTCTATAAGGTTCACCCCTCTATATGTCTCAAAACACCTTGAAAACATGTTTTATAAGGTCCACCCAAACCTCATAGAGCTCTATTTTGCTCTTTTAGGATTGCATCCCTAAACTCAGTCCTTAGCCTTCTAATTGGTTTCATGATTCCATTTTTACTTATAGGGACTTTTATGAGTCTACCATGGTTTCCTTGTCATGAAAATGGAAAAAGGAAGTATGAAATTTCATTAGACCTTTCGTACACACTTGAACTCATGCTTAGCCATATGTGGAAGATTATTTTGAGAAAAAAATAGTGAATTTTGGGTGTGGGCCACTATGAACCATGATTATAAAAGAGAATCACATGATGAAACCAAATTTAAATTCAAGAAAAATTAAATAATTGTGACACATATGCAACTCCCCTTACAATACCATGTCATCATCAAGGGCCTGTAAGTGCATGTTTTGGGTAGAATATGTGGGTAGAAAATAGAATTGAGGTAAACATGCTCATGAACTATATAAAAACTACCAAAATTACATATTAAATATTAAATAATGTGGTCTCCATCTTTTTAAACTTAGAACCAGCTTCTAAACACTTGTTACAACATGAATATCACTTGTACATACATGAAATTTAGTAGACACTGGCCTTTCATGACTGATATATCTTGGGATATGAGTACATGGTCAAGTATATACCTACTTTAGAATTAAAAAGGAACTTAAATAAACCTAAAAAGTCTTTAGAAATCCAAAACACCTCAATTACCACCTCATATATAGGATGAACAAGTTAATGCCAGAATTTAACTGAAACTAGGCATGAAGTTGGCAAATGGAGCAAGGCAAGCTTGCAAGCTACACAAAGAATGCCATGGTGACATAAAAACATGAGATGAATTATTTATATGACCTAGGGACTTATGGTACACTCTTTCTTAGTTGTATTAAACCTCTACAAGGGAAAAAACTTAGCAAGCAAGAGACATCTTAGCTAAAACTACACTTGGTGGTACCTCTTTTCAATATGCACTAAAACACACATCCAAACACTATGAAACTTCAAATCAAGAGTGGATAACATGTAATAAATAAGTATACATCCTATGGATCTAACATCACTAACTGTTTCATATAGATTTGGTATAAATGGAGCAAAACCTATAGGGTGCACTAGACAACTATCAAATCTACATAGTCAACTTGTTAGAAATGGTTCATATAAAATAGTATACCAATATTCAGAATTCATATATGAAAATTAAGGTATCCTATTTTAATATCATTTCCAAAAATAATTTTCCCTAAAACTTCCCATACTTCCTATATCGAGTAAAAACTTGAGGGTCACTTTAGTCTATCAAAAAAAAACTAGAAATGTGCAAAATGGTTTTGGCTTCATAATGACACTTCTAGATTAAAAAACAACATGAATATGAGTTTTATAAATATTAGTAGACCCACATGATTTTACACACATGGCACATGTCCCTATGTTCCATACAAGTGCCATTTTCCCTCTTTTTCAATTGATTTCTACAGTTTTAATTAGGGAACCTACAAGATTCTAATGTAACTAACATCTATGACACTCCTAATAACCTCTTGGACATTTTACACAAAGATAAGACATCTAGACACCTTTTAAAATGTGTAATTTTCATTAATGACCCCTATAAGTACATAAAATGACCCCAAATGGACAAATTGATTAATGTGACTAAGACTAAAACCAAGATGACCACAAATGACATCATATAGCAAGTAATGTTTCATATGAAAACATATTAGGACCCATTCAAATGTTTAAAATAAAAAAATTTATCTAGGGGTGCTTAAATTTGACCAAAAATTAAAATTTTCTCAAGTCCCATAATGTTAAGTCCCATAAAATTTATCTAGGGGTGCATAAGATATAAGACCTAATAGATTCAAATGTTATTTATCCTAGCACTTCAATTGAGTCTACATAGATAAATCAAACATAGGATACAACATTGAAAATCTTCTCAGTTCCATTTCAATAACATTCAAAACAAGATACAAGGGACACATCAAGGGTTCATCATGTATATCATCTACCACCAGATACATACAAGGCACCTTCAGTTGAGTTACATCCTTTTAAAAGCATAATTAGTGTATACAATTCTAGAGTTATAGCTAGACACTCTATCTCCTTCTCAGAGTAGGAGATCATCAATAATGATTTAAATTATCATGCATTCTTTATCAGATCTCACATTCAAAATTAGTGTATTTATAGTGTGCTTGTTGATAATGGTTCCAATGTTAACATGTTCGCTTTGACACTACTAAAACATTTGGGTTATTCAAAGTAGGATATAACTCTAATATATAGTTATTAGAGGTTTTAGTGGGCATATATAGAGTTAATTAGGAGAGATATTACTTCTACTATAGGTTGGTCCTACACATGTGGCCACACCATTCACTATAGTTCCCAATGTAGGAGTTTTTGATATGTTACTTGGTCAAACATGGATTCAAAAACTCAAATAAGTACCTTATATAGTTCACATATGCATAAAATTAAATAAAGCTAATTAATTTATTATAGTCAGTGGATTTATATATGAGTTACCACTGCCCACTTTCGAGCCATCTACTAGTTTGCAGTCACCAGTTTTAGTTTTTCCACTAGTTTTAGTTTTACCATCAATTTCAATTTTTCCACTAGTTTTATCTTCTCCTCTAATTTTAGTTCCTTTTATAATTTATATTTAGACATAGTTGATGCATCCATCACTAGTATAGAGGGTTCATATAGCTCCAATGTTTTAGGATTCTAGATAGCTCCTAGCTATAGTATTCACGCCTAGAGTAGTTTCATTAAGATCTCATAAATATACACATAGATCACATGTTTAAAAGGATTCTGTTACTTCTAGATGGGTCACTAAAAACACTATAGTTACATCCAATTCTAATAGTTATAGAGGGACCCCATAGTCAGTTTCTACTTTAGAGATTTTAGAGCATCTACAACATATCTAGATTTTAGAGCCACAACCCCAAAATTTCCATTATGATTCACAATCACACACGACTCCACTACTTGATACAGGATACCATGATAAATAGTCTCACATGAGACTCATCTATTACTATCATTTTTCCTTAGCAATGCATGTGCATAGTTTATTTCACTTGATTGTACATAGTTCAAATATTCTAAAATATAAAACCAATATAACATTTCAAAATCCAAAAACATTCAAAAATGTCAAAACAACAAAAACATTTCAATTGTATGCATCATCCATGATTTACACTACTAATACTAAGCTAGGAATTACATTTTTTATTTCATGCTATTGTATGTCAATTTATCTATATTACCATGCTTCACTTGATCTTATTTGAGTGTGTGCAGTGACATCTAGCTACTTGATTGCTTCACTCTACCCATTAAGGGGTCATCCTACTTCTACATTCAAGACACACATCGATATACATACCCACTAGGGGTATCTTCTACATAAATACACCATCTAGGTTATGTCATTATTACAATACACACTCAAATTTACCATGCTAATGTACATTACTTACCAGAATACCTAGATTACTATATTGACATTTCACTAGTATCTGGTACTTGGGTATCTCATAGAATATACCTAGTCTTACACTAAACATGTCTTTCATACTTTCACTCTTGTTTTGATTAGTTATATGTGATTCCATCTTTCCAATTATTACATGCTTTCTCTTTTTGCTTAATGTAGCTTGTTGGATTGTATTTCCAGTTCTTGATTGTCTCCTATATGTGCCTTAGGACATTTACCAATATCTTTGGATTCTAATTATGTGTGTTCTTTAAGACATTTTCCAATTTCATTTGCTTGTACTCTTTTATGAGCCTATGGACCCTATGCTAAAATCACTTGTTTCACTTATATGTGTATGTGGTATTTGAGCATGCCTTGTATGCTTACTTTCTAGTTTGAGTGACATATGCCCATGTTCCTTGTTTTCATGGCCCCTTGGCCACCCTTGTATGCTTCATGCTTCTTGATTTGAGTTATTATTTTATTGATATCATTTTCAATTGGTGTAATGCCATGATCCTTATAATGCATTTTCTTATTCTCTTGGATGCCATGATGGACATCATGCTCCATCCCTCCTTAACCAAACTATAACTAACAAACTAAAAAATAACACTTTCAATTCCAATTTAGTAAATTACACATGCTATTAAATTATTACATCTACCAAGGCATACCCATATTGATCTAAAAATCTCTCAAATAAAACAATGTTATATCTTGAGATATCTTATTGATTATTATTGTTATATCATGTATATTTCTAGCTTAACACACTTTTAGGGCTTATTCTTTAGAGGGAAATCATTGAAAGGTACCTATTCCTAACCTTAGAAAAGGGGGAAATAAATAAGGTTTTTATTATAGAGATCAGAGCTCCTAATTGGTCAAAAAATATAGTTTTAGAATAATTAGAAAAACTAGCCATCAAACCACTCAAAATAGACTAGATAGACAGTCAAGATTCTAGAATAGTAATTAGTTTTAGCTTAGGACAAAAACACCAAGGCTAGACTATAGCATAAAAAAATAGGGTATTCATTTTTAGTGCTCTTATCGAAACAATATAAAAACCAAGTTTTCCAAAATCAAGAAAAAAGGTAAGTTCATCTACAATTTTGCATAATTAGACTAGTTTAGATCAATAGTTTTTAGTTCAATTTTCTTAGAGAATATAGACATAGGGGGAATCATGCATGGCATGATTGGTTCTCACTTCTAGTTTTAGATATGGTAGTTGGTGTAACTTTTAGATCAAAATCCATGTTTTAGACACCAGTGATTGGGGGAAAATTACATAGTACTTTTTCTTCTTTTCTTTCAGTTTTTAGCATTACCCAAGCATTCTCAATAGTTGCATGCCTTATTCCATCTATAGGTGGTTGGAATATTTTTGGAATGGATTTCATACAAGCCTAACCTCCACATTCCTGAGTCCTTGAGTTCTTTAGTGTTTCTACATAAGCCAAATTTTTAGTTTTGGAGTGGTTTTCATACAAGCCTAATCTCCATATTTTCTAAGTTGGCCAATATTAACCTAGTTTCTAACACACATTCAGCTATCCACACCACATTATCATATTTATAAATAATTTAGGGATTTATAATCCATCTCATACAACATACACTTTCATACATACTAGTATCAATTTTTGTCTTCACTTCATGGGGCAATGATAGAGCCAGCCAAAGGGCTAGCTTTTGTACTCTTGAGCCACATATTCAGAGGGATTGGACACATAATACAAACATTGATGATCACATGCATGATAATTTAGATTCACTTAGTAGGAAATGATGGAGCCAAAGGGCTATCCTTTAAATTATTGAGCCACTTTCTATGGAATTAGTCACTCAACTCTATTCATAATATAAATCTTAGTACAACATCATCTAACACATCCATCATTACTCAGCCTTACTCGATATCACAATAGGTTTTGTATTAGTTCACATACACAGTGAGATGTATTCATTCCTCTTTATTCCTCTCTCTTATCTATCTTTGTAAGTTCTTATTTTATATTGCATATAATAAGAATTTATCTACTCTTTATTTTCCTTCTGTAGATTCATACTTACACAACATGCTCTCTATACACTATCCAACATTACTCAGCATCACACAAGCTTCATGGGATTCAAATTTGTTGGTAAGTTTAGGTATGATTTCTATTTTCCTTTATCCTATTATTTCACTTTGTTACATCACTAGAGTAAAGGGGTAAAATGTATTCATATTAAATGTAAAAATTGGTAACTTGAGCATGGATAATGATACCCAATCCTTAGGTCCCTCTTGATTACTCTCATGACCCTCTTAGGCTTACTTTCACTCATTTTCAATCATCCTTAGACTTATAAACCTAACCCTAGCTAAGCTAGGACCCTCTCTTCATGACCAATTCATCCCCTAGGTCTCATCTACTCAAGACAATAGCACCAAAGTTAGACTATAGTGTTAGACCCTAGGGTGTCCCCTTTTTAGTGGTCTTATCTAATCATAATTTGATCCCAAATTATCATTTTTTCTCAATTCCTCTTATTCATTATATTGGCCTAGTCTTATTTCATTTAACCCATGACCAATATATCCATATATAATCCCATTCAAAAATATTTGGAAAGGGTTGGAAAATATCATTTAAGATACCAAGAATACAATCAAAACCACTCAGGAAATATTCCCTATTCTCTACATACAACCAACCTATACACTTTGAAGCCAATTTGAGTCCTTACACCAACCCCTAATAATCTCAAGCTTACCTAGTTTTATCATTTTCTACATTTCCTTCACTATTACACTAAGCACTCTTAAAGGGATAACTACATATGGCTTGATCCCTCTTCGAAGTATTGGTATGTAGGTAACATGCCCACACATGAGGTGTGAAGCATTTATAATTCATATTACACACACTAATCCCTTTTCTTTATTTTATAAAGTTTATTTCAATTACATAAAAGATATAATTACATGAAGAATTAGCTATATAGGGAGCTTTATTGATAATGAGGACCTAAAAATTAGTACATAGGCTCACACTGAGTAGGTGAACAAAACCTAGAAAGATTAGATCCTCAAGACAACAACATTAGAGAAGTACTATAGCACTGGACCCTAGCGTGTCCAATTCTAGTGATCCTATCTAATCAAGAAACAAAGTTTAATATTATATTTATAATAGTGTCCCAAACTTGTATATAAATTTCTAGACCTTATCTTGTCAAAATAGTCTAGAATAAGCTAAGTTTGATTTTCTCTCTCGCTGCTATTTTTAGAAAAAAAAAATTTAATTTAATTTCACATATTAGGATCTTTAATTAGGAATATTAATTACTGATTTTTCATACTTATAATGTTTTATTAAATAGGAATAAAACTACATTATTACAAAAAATAACAAATAAAATTCAAAGAGGTTATCAATATAAAATTTGGTAGAGTTTCATTACACCCAATCGAGGGATAGATACAATCACCCTAAGGCATAAATTTATATATTAATGGAAAATAATTAGAATAAAATTATGTGTGTAAATATCATGAATAGGTCTTGAATGACCATAATACCTTCAATTAGAACTTATAAGAAACCCTCCGTTCCTTCTCCATGCATTGCCTAGGTGATTGGTGTCTTCAATGAGAATCTTTGGGAATTGATGTCTAGTTTTGGCCAAATTTAATCTCATGAGGATAATTTATACACCAATATTGGTAAAATACATCTAAATCTGATAGTTATAAACATTGAAGTGATTCAATTAGGCCTCCTCCATGAAGCATTTAGTATCCACCTCCTTCTTACATGCTAGTATGATTTGAAAAACTATGATAACCTTCATGGTGGATGGCAAATGAGACTAATTTCCTCATGAGATAGTTATAAAAGATTAATTACCATGATTTTAATCCATACTATCCTTATATACCCATGAACATCCCCATTTCTTTGATTAATTAGGCCTATTAGATAAGTAACCTAGTATTTTGACTATTCACTATTTATATGGCTATGAGGATTGAATGAAAACTTAAAATTGACTAAGTTATCCTATTTAAAACCTAAATAAACATACCATACCTTTATACATTCTTCTCAATCATATTACACCTATAATTCTACTTTACATAGATGACTAGGTCACCTCCCTCTAGCATAACTAGACTACCTATTTGGCATAAACTTCTATGAGTGTTTCCATGAAAAACTATGAGTGTCTCAGAATATGAGAAGGTGAAACATATCTCATGTCACCTTATTCAATGGTTTTCAACCCTTTACTAAGCTCTTCAACTTTGAAATATCATTAAACCATGCAAAATGAGTGTTATAGATGAGTTTGTATAATAGTCTATATAGACTAATACCATGAATGAAAACCCCTAAAAGTGTAATATGAGATATAAGTGTTTAAAAATCCATCCAAGTGAATTTGGATGTATTTTCTCAAATATATTATTAATTAGGTCATCATTAGGGTATTAGGGAGGTTTATGGAGGTTTGGGTTATTAACAATAGTTTTTAAAGGTTAGGACCTTAACCTCTAAACCAATACCATCGATCTCTTCTAGACAAGGCCCCTCAAAATTTCCAAAGTGATCAGCTCCACATACAAATATTTCATATATTTATGAGCTCATCAATTTTATCCTTAGGAGATAAATGTGCATTTTAAGTAGTCTCAAGGTAACTTTGAGCCATGGTGACCAATTTTGACCCTTTCTATGAAAACCAATGTTATTCACACACCTAAAAATTCTTAAAAATAATCCCCATGGTGGTTTTAGGTGATATCTAATCTCCTTTTTGTCCTTTATGTTAGACTTTAAGTAGCATGGATTTGAGAAGGTGTTAAATTAATAGGATTAAATGTAGGGTTTCTGAGTCTTGACCCCAAAATAAAGCTTTGAGACACTTAGCCACCCTTGTTGATATGAAATCCACCTCTAAATACATGTATATCATTTGTGTTTGCTTGATTAAGCTACTTACCTATTTTTTGTGTACATATAATCCTAGACCTAGGCACTTAGGTAGGTCTACAAGTGACTTTTTGACATAGATACCCCTGTAGTTGGTTACTATGCATTTATTTGAGACCTTTGGATCCCTCTTCCTCCTTAGAAACACATATGTTGTGAATATACCTTTTGATTTCTTCCATACAAACTTAGAGTAGTTATTTTAGGTCTGATCCATATACTTCACATCTTTCATGTGTCAACTAGTAGACCATTTGGGTGATTAGGGGACTTGAAGAGACCACTAAGACTATTTCATTGCCCAACTTCTTCATTTGGAGGTGTTTGAGGATATAATTCACTCATTGGGCCTTAATCAAGGTTTAAATAGGGTTAATAAGGTCTACCATATTAATGATAGTTCATAGAGTATAGACCTCAAAGCCAAAACATTTTTCCAAGAACATCTATCCCATAAACCCTTTCAAATACAATAATTATCTCTTGGTCCCATACAAATTGTATGATGAGATATGAGTGGAAGTTAGTGACCTTTGATCTCTTTATAGGTATTTTGGGTGGGTTGATAGTCTTCATGTTTATTCATAGAGTTGGGCTCATAAATCCCAATCTTTTCTCCATGGGTATTGAGTGCATATGGGTTCTCAAATGCCCCTAATAACACTAGGTATAAGTGTTCATGACATGTGAGATATGAGTTCATGAGTTGGTAGATCGACATGGTTGATTAGGATAGTGGAACTAAAGAGGGTCTTAAGGCCATATTAGACTATTTATTATCACCCCCTTACTTTAAACACCTCCTTAAAGACCTAATTAATCATCACAAATATTCTCATAGTATTTAATTTTTTTGGAGGTTTGGATTTTCCCCTAAGATGAATATGGAGTTTTGAGGGTTCATGGTGGCTTAAGGACTTATATGCTCAGATTGGGATTCATAACCTTATCCCACCTATAGGTTTCTATGTGGCTTAAACATCACTATAAAACCCTTCTCCATATCAATTCCACCCTTTTCACTTGACCTTATCTACCCAAACCATCATCTCAACCCCTCTCTCTTAAGCCTACCTTAACCATCATTGCCCAATGTAGATGCTTGAAATAATTAGTGGTGAAGATCTAATTATCCTTTATTATATCTTTATAATGATGGAGATAGGGTTCAAGTGACATGTTTTCAATAATTTACCATATCCTTGGGGCTTAGCCTTCACTATATTAGATAATAACACTCATTTACATAATCATACATCAAATCCTATGTATCAAGGGTGTGCAACCTAGACCAGGCAGTCACTTTAAACTAGTATCACCATCATATAAGGTATTTAAGGATACATATTTCTTCATCACCCTAATTTTCCATTTTACATTCTCTTAGCATTAGCATTTATTCCAATCATGCACTCTATACTGACTAAGTAAGCCTAACTCATTATACATACTTGACCCATTCTACTTAGTCATTTGTCCAAACTCTTTGTCCTTAGAAACATGATTTTTATGCTCTGACCACCACTTTCATCTGATTTCTCTCATTATGTGCATATACCATTCATTGTTAAATGTTGGGGATAGACTACCTATAGTTTTGAGTAGTGGTTTAGTTATTTTTGTCACTTGGATTTTCACCCTTTGAGGATATGTCTCAACTCTCTTTATCCAAGTGGCATAATGGAAACACCTCTAGGCTTGTGAGTAGCATAAGGATGAGGTGAATCTCTAAATGGGGCTAGCTCCTTTGATGTACCAATTTGGATTAAAACTACACCTAAACTTTGGTGGGGGAAGGGAGAGAGATAACTAAAATAAATTTATTCTAAGGGAGGTGATACACCAAATAAGATTATGACTTTCAACCACTAGCATGTTAGACATGAGAACAAAGGACTAACCAAACATAAACTCATTCAATATATATCTTATCACATAAATGTTATTTTATGAGGTTATGGATGAATGTGAAAATATAGGAGGACTAAACAAGAGGCCTTGAATAACACTAATTAATATAATAACTCACTCATTCCTTGACATTTCTTAGAACACTTCACATGCCCTGCAAGAAAAAACTTTCCAACTACAAATAGGATGAAAGAATGAGACAACATGCTAAGGAATACATAGTCTTCACTAAGTAATATTAAAGTAGAAAAAACTATGAATATTCATGAAGAGGCAAGAAATTAGTATCCTTATCGATCAAATGGTATGAAAATTATTAAGGCTTCACCATACTCAGGTGGAGCATCAATTATAATGGTTAAAATGGCTAGTTATTATATAACTTGAGAGAGAGAGGAGAAGAGATAATTCCAAGGTATCATGGATGTTTGTAAATTTGATAAAATTAGTTACTTGTTCATGATAAGAGGATATGAGATGAATCATACAATGTAAGAAGAGACAAGTGGCATAAAACTCTTTATTCTAGCTCAAAAGATTTCCTTCATGATTTGGACCTATTTAAACATCCAAAAAAATATTAGGGACAATTATGATTATTTTAATAAATTGGATGGATTTTAGGCATTACTCTCTATACATTTGTTCAATCTTGGTCATCTAGAATCATTTGGAAAGGAGCCATCATCATCTATAGTCCAAAAAAAATCTTCCTTCATGTACCCTACATAATTGGCCTCAAATTTAGATTTATTTTTACATAAAAATAAATGGGAGGGAATGGATGATAATTTAAAATTCCCTACATGGCGTTAGAAGCATTAGGGACACCTTAAAATCAGCTCACAAGAAGTTTTCCACCCATCTCACTAGCTTAGTCACTATGTCAGTTTTGATTGGCTAAGATGAAGTAGATAGTTGAGGAACTTAAGAGTTGTTTTGAGTAATTAAATTAAAATTGGTAGTTATAAAAAGTATTTATATTTCCTCCAAATTTGGTTTCATCTCTTGAAACCTCCTAAAACCTCCACAATGCACAAATTAGTCAAGAAAACTTTATTTCTACCATGTTTGTACAGATTCCATATAGATAATTTTTATGGTAGGGAGCCTAAATAAGTCCTATTTAAAATCCAATCATCATTCATGTCATTCTATTCCATTTTGTGTATTATCTCTCTCATTTCCTCAAAATAGTCTATACAAGGGTTTAACAAGGGTTTTGAGCAGTTTGACTTCTTAAGAATTGTTCATAAAAATGGGACATTGAATTTGCCAACCACTTATACTAGAGAATAATATAGGACCCCTGATAGCTCCTTTAAACTTCCTTAGACTCCATGAAAACTCTCATGAAATGTGTGAGCATTTAAACATCTCTTATCGATCTCTTTGTTATATTCCAATAGGCTTAAGTTGTCTTAATGTCCAAAAATGGCTTCCTTTTTAGTTTATCTAAATTAAAAAAATATTTAACACCTCTTTTTTACCCCCATATGAATGCTCCAATAGGTTATAATACTCAACTCATGCTAAAAACTGAAGTGACTCCCTATTTGGCTTCTAGGCCCAACCATGCCTAGTAGGCCTATCTATACCTTAAATCCCAAATGTGACCTCTTTATTCACCCCATTCATTCCAAGAGATTAATAACATCCAAATTAAACCTATAAACAAGTTACAATTTGTTATAAGTCTTTCCCAAATATGGAGAGTAAGTTGACCCCTCATCAATCTTCTAGGCTTAAATCTTGTCCACTAGGATTGATTGCAACCCTAGGGTCTTTGAGCATCCTGCTAGAATTCCTTCCTCTATGTTTGGTTTACATGTTTTATATATCCTTCCATACCTTTTTTAAGAGTCTCCTTAGCTTTTGGTTTATCTTTCTTGTCCAATTCCTCAAGGCTGAAGGCTTATGTACCTAGGGAAGTACCCTCTATTTGAGACAAAATAGAGGGAACTTCCCCTATTTTTATAGACCAAAAATGTATTAGAGAGACTTTTATAGGTTATTATTATGATATATACAAGTTTTATCTCTTTTATCATGTTACTAAACCCTTTAAACTCCTCAAAATCTAAGCTAGACTCTTCAAAAGGTAGACTGTGTGCATGACAGTCAGAAAGTGACCATGTATTACCCTTTAGAGAGGATTTTATTAAGGTGTGGAGCTAAAAGCTTCACCAAATGAGTATTTTGTAGGTTTTTGGTGTTACACAGTCGCCAGCATCAGTCAGGAGTGACTGATGTTGGTCAAGATTCGACTGGGAGATGTCGGCGTCGGTTATGTTCGGCCGACGTCGGTTAGGTGCAGACAGGCAGGGACCAATGTCGGTCACCTGTGCATCTAGAATGCTATTTCTATAGACAGAAAAAAATGTTTGTATGGTAGGATTAAGTGATAGTCTTAAGTCCACATCTCTATTTTAAGTAAGACTATTTAGAGCCCTTGATTAGGAGGTGCATCTAATGGCTGTAGTTGTATGCTCATGTTTCCTAATTATTATATAATAGGATAGATCTTCATAGCTTAGTAGAATGTTGAATTGGATAGTACAATTATATATGTGAATCAATCCAGGTTGTTGGAGTTGATTGTAATTGAGAGAGAGAGAGCTCTTGAAGGAAAGAGATCTATACATCTGAGAGAGGTGTGGAAGAAAAGAAGTTTCTTCAATTGTATTCCTTCTGTAAAAAGTTTAATACAAGTTTTCAGGGTAGTTTCTTGTATCTCTTATTCTTTGCTATTTTCTTATTCTAGTTACTTATCATTCTGGTTTAATTCCAGATTTAATTGCTTTCATATTGTAATCAACATTGTTGGTTGATCCCCAACAAGTGGTATCAGAGCTCAAGTTGACTAACAAGTGTTTCAGATCTGGTTAGTGTATATTGATTACAGGTTACTCATAGGGATTTCTGTTTGACTGGGAGAAAGCAATGTCAAAAGAAAGTAAACTGAGAATGGAGAAGTTTAATGGCAAGAATTATCAACATTAGAGAATGCAGATAGAGGATTATCTATATCAGAAAGATCTATACTTACTGTTAGGTGGGGTTTTAAAGAAGCCCAAAGACATGGATGATGAAGAATGGGAAGTTCTTGATAGAAAGGCTCTTGGATCTATAAGATTGAGTCTAGCATCTATTATGATATCTAATTTATCATAGGCAAAGTCAATGATAGAGTTAATGACTACTTTAGCAAATTTATATGAAAAACCCTCAGCTTCAAATAAGGTATATCTTATGAAGCAGTTATTTAATTTGCAAATGCAGGAAGGTGAATCTGTATCTAATCATCTAAATGATTTCCATGGAATTGTGAATCAATTAAATTTAGTCAAAATAGTGTTTGTTGATGAGATTAAGGCTCTTTTAATATTATGTTCTTTGCCTGAAAGCTGGCATAGCTTGGTAATGGCAGTTAGTAATACTGCATCTACTTCAAATATTTATAAAAGTAGAGGATGTTGTTAGTGTAATCTTGAATGAAGAAATTCACAGGAAAAGCACAGAGGAAACATCAGGGAATGCTTTAAGTTTTGAGAGCAGGGGAAGGCAAAAAGAGAAGGGAAAGAAAGGGAGATCAAGGTCTAAGTCAAAGATGAGAGGTAGATCTAAATCCAGAAATGGCAGGAAGCCACAATGCTAGAATTGTGGAAAGATAGGGCACATAAGCAAAGATTTTTGGTCAAAGCCTAAAGAAAACAATCATCATGAAGGTAAAGAAGAAGCAAAATTTTCAGGTATTGCACAAGATGCTCTTATATTCTCTTTGCATAATAATATAGAATCTTGGGTTTTAGATTCTGGTGCATCTTTCCATGCAACCCCTAATAGAGAATATTTTAGTGACTATGTCCATGGAGATTTCAAAATAGTATATTTAGGGGATGATGAGCCTTGTAAAATTGTTGGCAAAGGAAAAGTGCAGCTGAAAATGCAGAATGGCAACACATGGGTGTTGAGAGATGTCATGCATGTTCCCAGCTTGAAGAGGAATTTGATTTTTGTAAGAAAGTTAGAGGATGAGGGTTGTACAGTAACTCTCATAGCTGAATCTTGGAAGGTGACCAAGGGTGCACTTGTAATGGCCAAAGGTAATAGAGTAGGTACTCTCTATTTATGTAATTGTGTTACTAATAATTCTCCTTCTATATTATCTACTTTAGATGTGGATGCAAAGTTGTGGCACTCTAGGCTCGGCCACATGAGTGAGAAGGGAATTTCCATTCTTAAGTCAAAAGGTAAGCTTTCAGATTTGAAAAGCATAGATCTAAATTTTTGTGAGCATTGTGTGTTTGGAAAATAGAAGAGGGTGAGTTTTCTCAAGACTGGGTCAACAAAGAAGAAGCACAAGTTGCAGCTTGTTCACACAGACATGTGGGGACTAGCTCAGGTTGCTTTTATTGGAGGATCACGGTACTATGTTTCTTTCATAGATGATGCTACAAGAAAGGTATGGGTCTATTGTATAAAGAATAAATCTGATGTTTTTGACACTTTTAAGATTTGGAAAGCTATGGTTGAGAATGAAACAGGCAGGAGATTGAAGTGCCTGAGATCTGACAATGGTGGTGAGTTCTACAGCTATAAGTTCAGAGGTTATTGTTATATAAATGTAATACATAGGAAAAGGATGGTTCCAAGGACACCTTAGCAAAATGGAGTTGCTAAAAGGATGAATAAAACAATAATGGAGCATGCAAGGTGTATGAGATTGCATGCTAGTTTGCCCTTAGAGTTTTGGGCAGAAGCTGTGGATACTGCAGTCTATCTGATTAATAGAGGACCCTCTACAGCTCTGGATGGTGGAATTCTAGAAGAGGCATGGATAGGTAAAAAGGTATATCTCTCATTTCTTAAATTTTTTGGTTGTGAAGCCTTTGTGCACGTTGATAAGGAAAATAGAAAGAAGCTGGATGCTAAGTCTATGAGGTGCACATTTATTGGCTATGGCTTTGATGATTTTGGATTCAGGTTTTGGAATCTAGGAACTAACAAAATAATTAGGAGCCGTGATGTTGTTTTCAATGAAAAAGTGATGTATAGTGATCAGCTCAAGAAGCTGAATCAATCTGGGCAGAGTAATGGAGAATTGGATGAGGTGACGGTCCAAAATGAGCTCATCAGAAAAATTAGTCACAGACAGGAAAACACAGAGACTGATGTTGGTCAGGTAGGAACCAACATTGGCAATACAGGTTTCGATGTTGGTCAGATAGTGACCAACATCGTCCAAGCAGGAACTGACGTCAGTTAGGCAGAACCGACGTCGGCCAGTTAAAGGCATGGAAGTGACCGAGGTCGGTCACTGTCAGAGAATTTATGTGGACAACATGTTGTGAATGAGTCTCAGATGCCCATCAGGAGGTCAAAAAGGGTAAGTAAACCTACAATTTGATATTCCCCTTCATTATTCTATTTATTGCTAACTGATGGTGGAGAACCAGAGAGTTTTGATGAAGCAATATAGGTGGAATCCAAGAATCGGTGGGAGCTAGACATGAATGAGGAGATTGATTCCTTGAGAGAGAACCAAACATGGGATTTGGTTGAGTTACCAGCAAGAAAGAAGACACTGAAGAATAGATGGATCTACAGATTGAAGGAAGGTGAGAATGGACAGATGATATATAAGGCCAGGTTGGTAGTGAAAGAATTTGCACAAAAACTAGGTATTGATTTTGGTGAGATTTTTTCTCCTGTAGTTAAAATGACTTCTATACGGACTGTATTGTCTTTAGTTTCTCTTGAGGATTTGCATCTTGAGCAGCTTGATGTTAAGACAACATTTATTCATGGAGATTTGGATGAAGAAATATATATGGATCAGCTGAAAGGATTTAAGGTCAAAGGTAAGGAGAAGCTAGTGTGAAGATTGAAGAAAATCTTGTATGGCCTCAAGCAAGCTCCTAGATAGTGGTATTTGAGATTTGATAGGTTTATGACTGAGCATGGCTACAGTAGGTGTCAATCTAACCATTGTGTGTATTTTAAGAGATTGGATAATGGTAGATATATTATTCTATTGTTGTATGTAGATGATATGCTAGTTGAAGGATCACACATGTAGGATATCTCTGAGCTTAAGGTGAAATTAGCTCACACATTTGCCATGAAGGATTTGGGAGCAGCAAAGAAAATCCTTGGCATGAGCATTAAGAGAGACAGGAAAAATCACAGGTTGATTTTGTCTCAAGAGGATTATGTGAACAAGGTGTTGAAATGGTTCAATATGCAGGATGCAAAACCGGTAAGCACACCTTTGGCTGGACATTTTTAATTGAGTAAAGAATAGTGTCCTAATTCACATGATGAGGTAGAGTACATGAGTAGAGTTTCATATGCTTCCATAGTAAGGAGTTTAATGTATGCAATGGTTTGTACTAGACCAGATATTGCCCAAGCAGTGGGAGTTGTAAGTAAGTATATGGCCAATCCAGGGAAGGATCACTGGAAAGTAGTTCAGTGGATCCTTAGATATCTGAGAGGGACCAGCAGTAGGCATTTGTGCTATGGAGGTTCAGATACTTCTCTACATGGTTATGTAGATTCAGATATGGTAGGTGATTTGGATGGTAGAAGAAGCACCATAGGATATGTTTTCACTGTTGGTGGAACGGTGGTTAGCTGGATATCAAAGTTGCAGAAGTTTGTTGCCTTGTCAACTATAGAAGCAGCATATATTTTAGTCATAGAGGCTAGTAAAGAGATGATATGGATGACATGGTTCATGGAAGATCTTGGAAAGGAGCAAGAGAGTTGCAAATTATACAGTGATAGTTAGAGTGCAATTCATTTAGCTAAGAATTCAGCCTTTCATTCAAGAACAAAGCATATATAGCTTAGGTACCACTTCATTAGACAGGTATTGGAGGATGGTGAGTTGAAGCTGGAAAAGATCCATATAGATAAGAACCCTGCTGATATGTTAACCAAGCTAGTTACAAAGGAGAAGTTGAATCTTCATTCAACTTTTTTAGGTCTTCATGATTGATTTTGAAGATGGAGGAGCTAGAAGATGTTGCTGTATAGGTGCTGGTGCAGCTATTTATCTCCAAGTGGGAGATTGTTAAGGTGTGGAGCTAAAAGCTTCACCAAATGAGTATTTTACAGGTTGCTGGTGTTACACAGTCATTAGCATCGGTCAAGAGCGACCGATGTCAGTCAGGTGTAGATAGGCAAGGACTGACGTTGGTCACCTGTGCGTCTAGAATGTTACTTCCATGGACAAAATAGAATGTTTGCATGGTAAGATTAAGTGATAGTCTTAAGTCCGCGTCTCTATTTTAAGTAAGACTGTTTAGAGCCCTTGATTAAGAGGTGCATCTAATGGTTGTAGTTTTATGCTCATGTTTCCTAATTATTATATAATAGGATAGATCTTCATAGCTTAGTAGAATGTTGAATTGGACAGTACAATTGTATATGTGAATTAATCCAGGTTGTTGGAGTTGATTGTAATTGAGAGAGAGAGCTCTTGAGGGAAAGAGATCTAGAAAGAGATCTGTACATCTGAGAGAGGTGTGGAAGAAAAGAAGTTTCTTCAATTGTATTCCTTCTGTAAAGAGTTTAATACAAGTTTTCAGGGTGGTTTATTATATCTCTTATTCTCTGCTATTTTCTGATTCTAGTTACTTATCATTCTGGTTTAATTCTGCATTTAATTGCTTTCATATTGTAATCAACATTGTTGGTTGATCCCCAAAAGATTTATTATGCTATATTTACTTGAATTAAGTTAATTATATGTTAATTCATCTTCTCAATTTATTCCAATCACCTTTTCATTATAAATCTTTCTATAACCCCTCATGGTCATGTCCTTTCTACTAACTAGTTTTGTGTTTTGATTATGTTTTTCATTAAAAGGGCACTTATAAGTGCATACTAATATTTTTTAGGCTTTAAAATAGGGTATACAAACTCTTGAGGGTTCCCTAGAGTAAAATATTACTTTTTTATACAATATTATTAAACTTTGAGTTATAATAACTCAAGAACCCAATTTACTTGCTCCCTACCCCTCACAGTCAACTAAATTTTACTATGTGGGGTATTATAGGTGTCTTCCACATGTTCTAAGCCTTTAATATGATAAAACCAACCCTATTTTAACCTATAAGAACCATATCATACCTAAAATTAATTCTCATGCTTTTAATGGAGTCAATTACCAAAGTTATCAAGCTTATCCTCCATGGTGACTCTATAGTTAGCCTATAGGTGCATATTTGTGGTGCAAAGAAGCCTATAGGTGTGATTTAAAGATAAAACCCTACATAAAAATTCCTATTTATTATTACCTCTTGCTAATACATGTTATTTTTAAACCATAAAAACCATTCAAACATGAAGGCATGGCTTGGAATTGTAACATTAGGTGAAGAGGTCTCTTCTTGACTCAAAACTATAGATAACACTACCTGGAAATAGTCATAAATTGGCAACTTTGGACCTCTAAAAGAACAATATTCATTACTCATATGTCATTAAAATTTGGTATATTTATTTTAATATGGGTATAATATAATCAAAAACCATGAAAATGAATCAAAGGCTCTTGTAACCATGTTATGAGATGTCAACAAAACCTCTAGGTGCTATGTTTTGCACTTTTTGGGAAAGTGGGCATGAACCTATCCTTAGATCCTTTAAACATGGTTTAAATACTCCATTTTTCAATAAAACTTTAAAATAGATCCTATTATGTAAAAATCACTCTAATACTTTAATTATGTTGTCACCACTTATTCAACACTCTTCATAACACCTATGACTCTCTGTTAGCAACTATAGGTAGACTGTGTTTTTAAGGCACATGCAATAAGTATGAAGATTGGTAATTATACATTATGTTTGGACTTAAATTAATCTTAATATTATATAAAACATGAAAAAATATATTCCATTTATATTAAATAAATTATCTCAATTAAAAATCTACTTTTAACATGCTAGCCTTCATGAGATACCTGTAGATGAGTATGTTAATGGTAGAATTGTGTGAGTGACTGTGTTGGTTGTCACAATACTTCATATAAAAAATTAAAGGATTTTATCTATATTAATACTATTATAATGTTTTAAACCTTTCAAGACCATATTCATGACCCTCATGGATGTGTTGAAGGCCCTAACTCAGCTCACCAAGTTGGTTAGGCATGACAATCTTGTAATCAACTGGCTACATGGTGTTTTATGACTGGAACTCATCGAATTATAATTGGATAATGATAATTAAAGGAAATGAGATAAAAAAATTCATTTTAATCATAATAAATAACCTATCACAACTCCTTATAGCCATTGAAAAAACATGAAAATCTAGATCATGGTGAAAAACTGCTTGTTGCACAAAAAGTGCTTCCTCTTCCAACCTAAGTTACTTTTCTCATCAAAACATAATTAAAATTGAAAAAAATAATTTATATAATTTAAGGAGAAATATAAAATTATTTTTAAGCAATATGACTAACTGGATTGTATGAAAATTCTAAAACCAAAGCAAAACCTATAGGGTAGATGAAACATCAAATAAAAAACATAGTTGACTTCATGAGGATGGTTCATAAATAAAAGGCCACCATTATTGAAAATATTTTAATTTAAACTAAGGTAATTTATTTTAATTTCACCTTCATAATTTTTTTTTAAAAAATCTCCACTATTAGTTTTACCAAGTACAAACCTAAAGATGGGTTCTATGTGCCTAGAAGGATGAAAATGAAGCAGAATGGTTTTGGGTCAAAAATGGCACTTTCAGATAATTTCAAATGTGTAACTGAAATTTAGGAAGCTTAAGTACATTCCATGATCTTATTTTATGTGTCACACTTCCCCATGTGTCGTACAAGTGCAAAACTCACCTTTTTTCCCAAGAAAACTATTTTTTCTTCTAAAACACCTACCACTTTTAGTTAAAAATAGTTACTTAAGACATAATATGACACATGAAAAGTGGAATAACCATTTTAAACTTTAAAACGTCCCAATAAATCTATATAAGTCATTAAATTCCCATTTTTTGACCTCAAAAGGACTAAAATGGCTAAGGACCAAGGCTAGTATAACATTAAATGACATAAATTAGCCTATAAAACACCTTATGGCATATTTATTAGACCCTTAAAACACATACAAATCAATTTTATACCTATAGTTGCCCAAAATTGACCTACAGGGTCAAAATTTGTCAACAAATTGATGACTCATAAGGGTATTATGCCTACTATACTAATTAGACTAGTAGCCTTATCAATACATTGGGATTAGGGAGTCATCTAAAATCTAAAACAAAATAAGGAAACCTTTGACCATAAGATTTGATCAATACAAGACCACTTGAATAACTCAACCACATAAAATAAAGGACACACAGCAAACAAAATAAACACACTAACAAGACACACACATGTGCTCAAAGCACTTAGGAAAAATAGAAAGCAAACAACTATATATAACTAAAAATTAAGCATTCCTCCCATTCCATGGTCAAAAGGAAAGTTTCTTTCATCACCTTCTTGATGATATTAATCATGGTGACAAGCATGTTACTCTTTGGATTTTATACTTGATAGATCAAACCTACTTCTTGGCACCTCAATTTCTATGCTCTTAAGTAAACCATATTCAAATAGGTTTGCAATGTACAATTATTCCTCTTGGCCTTGTACACATATCTCATATTGCTATCCACACTTCATCTCATGATCAAATTTAATATTATTTTTAGGCATGAATTCGAGAGGAATGGTTTCTTGTTCCTTGGAAGATCAAGAATAAAAACTTGTCAACCTCCAAAAGATGATGTGGACTTTATTCTTACTCATCTATGACATGTTAGATAATGTTATCTTGTTCCTCATCAGTTGTAATCAGCTCTAATGAAATAGTATACCCCTTGAGAGATTCAAACTTATTGAAAATGTTGTCAAACTACTACCATAATTTCTCATCCTCTTTTTGATCAGCATCATGAATGGGAACAACAAGAATATCTCCTTTATCCTCTTCTTTGGAATGTAAATAGACTACATCCAATATTTTCTCTTCAATACAAGGAAGGCATTCTTCATCATCAACCAAATAATAATACTCAACATAATAAATCACCTCTTCCTTATAATTTAAGACCTATTGAGGGATCTCAAGCTATATCTTATATATCATAATCTGATCTTGGTTCTCAAATGCTGTAAGATCCTTCATATTGGTGATGCCAAGACTAGGCATCTTGAAATTCAGTGACCTAGAACAATAAGGTTGTCAAGGAGTTAAAATTTATTCAAGTAAGAGTTATAAATTTTCCTCAATCAAATAATCCTCTATAGGTTTTAGGTCCATCAATTCAAAGGGTTATGGGATGAGGACAAGATGAACTAGTTGGTGGAGGTAGAACATAGGGCACAAAATTAGGTTAAGAATGAAAAGTAAAAAGTTCTTTTGGGTGTTCTTGGGGAATGGGAGGTAGACATTAGGTTAATATATCTTGGTTATCTTCCTTCCACTTGAAAATCACATCATCCACATCTAATTTAGCTTTAAAATTTTCTTAAGGAGAGGTAGATGGGGTGTGTTTAGGAATAGGATCTTCTTTTGGGTCTAAACCTTCCACCACACCTTGACTTAGCAATTTCATCCCTGACTCTAGTTCTTCAATTTTCTTGGCTAGTTTCTCTTGGATAAGTCTTTATTTAATTTCATAAGAATCATCATGATCTTAATTAATACAATAGGGTTGACATGGAACACAAGAATCTTCTTGAGGAAGGGTGGGAAGGACTTGCAAAGGATCAACTTCATTTTCAACTTCACACTCCTTAACAATGATTACTCCATCTTAGGATGTTATGATTATAAGTCTATTATTGAGGTTTTGATGTAGTTTGAGGAGTGTATGAATTGTTCAAGGAACTTGGAATCTCCTTAGGCTTAGATTTTCCAACTTGTCTCCAACTTGGAATCTCATATCTAAAGGTCACTCCTTGAGATAGGGATACAATTTGAGAGGGTAATGAGGGTTTGAAATTGAATTCATTTGTTTATATCATGGATTTCTACATATTCATATTATCCAACTCAATATACCTATCGAGATTATATTTTAAAATAAGGTTTCTATTTTAAACTCTCCCTTCCAATTGATTAGGAAAAGGATGATTTTGATAAGCTTGATTGGGCTCATGAGTAGGGGTTAAATAGGAATAGTATAAATATTTTAGAAGTGTAAAATAAGGCTGATAGGTTTTTTGAGGCTACCTTTCATGAATTCTTATCCTATCCTCTAATGATGAAACTAGGCCACTCACATCTAGTATCTCACTTGTGAGCCTTTGCCAATTGAATCTCTTAATAGGTGCCCACTCTCTTTTGATGAGATATAATGAATCTATAACATTATGAATAAGATGAATAGGAACATATTGAACACATCCCATTTATGTGTTAATATCTAAAATATACCTCTCATAGCCCAAAAGTGCTTGTTTGAAAGTGAAAATGGCTTGGCTTGAGAAGTGACTAAGTTGACTAGGAGGAGAAAGACATTGATAAGGTTGGATATAGGACTAATACACTTCATGAATGGGCTGATAAATTTCATGTTATATATATATATATTAAAATTCATTATAGGTCTGATTAAGAACTTGTTCTTATTGATAGGGAATTCCATAGGCTAGATACACCTTACCAACTTATGTAAAATAGTAATCAATGCCAAAGTTAGACATGAAATTTCATTAAGAAGCAAGAACATAATGAATTATCATAAAAAAAATTTAAAAGGAATACTTAGGCTACTTGACCATCTGATGTAACTTTTGATTCACCATTGATGCTTAGATATATGCCTCTATAGGTTTATTATTGAAAGACAACACCAAAAATATTTTAACCTCTTGGACCAAAAGTCCCACAAGGCATGCCAAAAACTATTCCAACTTTTATTTTCACCCTTTTATAATATGTATTATATCTCCTCATTTAATTGGAATAATGGAAACACATCTAGGCATGTGGGTAGCCTAAGGATGAAGTGAATCTCTAGATAGGGTTAAATCTCTTGATGTACCACTTTGGATTAAAACTACAACTAAAATTTGGGGGGGGGGATGGAGAGATATAAATGAAAGAAAAATACTCTAAGGTAGGTGATAAACTAAATAATATGATGAATGACAACCACCAGTATGCTACACATGAGAACAAAGGACTAACCAAACATACATTCCTTCAATCTACATCTTCTCACATTAATGTTACATTATGAGGTTATGGATGAATGTGCAAAACTAAGAGGAATAAAAAAGAGGAATTTAATGGAAATAGTGAATATAATAACTCACTCAATCCTTGAAATTTCATAGAACACTTCACGTGCCCTATAAAAAGAAACTTTCCAACTACAAATAGGATGAAAGAATGAGACAACATACTAAAGAATCCATAGTCTTCACTAAGTAAGATCCAACATTTAAGTATAAATTACTATGACTATTAATTAATAGGTAAAAAATAAATATTATTATTGATCAAATGGTATACAAATTATTAGGGTTTCACCATACTTAGGTGGAACATCAATTACAATGGCTAAAAAGGTTAGTTCTTATAGAACTTAAGAGAGAGAGGAGAAGAGATAAGTAAAAGGGTCAAAATTACACTTTTCAAGATGATAAAATAAATTAATTTTGTATGATAATATGATATGTGATGAACCATGCAAGGTAAAAAGAGATAAGTGACCATACAAGGCATGAAACTCTTGTAAAGTGGCATAAAACTCCTTATTCTAGCTCAAAAAACTACCTTCATGATTTAGATCTACTTGAACATCCAAAAAATGATTATGGATAATTATTATTTTAAATAAGGGGATGGTTTTCATACATTACTCTCCATGCATTGGTTATAGTCCTGGTCATTTGGAATCATTTGGAAAGGATATATCATCATCTGCAATCCAAAAAAACTCTTCCTTCATGCACCCTACACACTTGGTCTCAAATTTGGATTCAATTTTCCATGAAAATAAATTGGATTGAGTGTATGAAAATTTTAAATACCCTCCATGGCCTTATAACAATTATGGATACCTTAAAATTAATTCACATAAATTTTTCCACCTATCTCACTAGCTTGGTCACTATGCCAGTTTTGACTAGCTAAGATGAAACAACTATTTGAGGCATTTAAGAGTTTTTATGAGGCATTAAATTAACATGGGAAGTTATAAAAATAATTAATATTTCCCCTAAAGTTGGTTTCATCTCTTGAAACCTCTTAGAACCTACACAATGCATAAAATAGTCAAGAAAACCTTGTTTCTATCATGTTTGTATAGATTCTATACAAATAAATTTGATGGTAGGGAGCCCGACTAAGTCCTATTTAAAATCCAATCATCATCATTCCATTTTGGTCCATTTTAGTGAATTATATCTCTCATTTCCTCAAATTAGTCTTTATAAGGGTTTAACAAGGGTTTTGAGCAGTTTGACGTGTTAAGCATTGTTCATAAAAATGGGACATTGAATTTCCAAACCAAATCTGGTATAGCATATTATAAGACCCCAAATATCTCCTATAAACTTTCTTGGACTCCAAGAAAAGTATCATGAAAGGTGTGAGCATTTGAACATCTCCTATCGGTCTCTTTCCTCTATTCCAACATGCATGAGTTATCTTTAGGTCCAAAAATGGCTTAATTTGTTGTTTTTATACCTTCAAAAAGATTTATCACCTAATTTTTACCACCATATTCATGATCCAATATTTTATAATACTCACCTCATGTGAAAAATGGAAGTGATTCCTCATTTGGTTTTTAGTCCCAACCATGCCTAGTAGGCCTATATATACCATAAATCCCAAATATCACCTCCTTATTCCTTATCTACATTTTAAAAGATTAATCACACCCAAATTTACCCTATAAACAAGTTACAACTGGTTATAAATCTTTCTCAAAGATGGAGAATAAGTTGACCCCTCATCGGGCTTCTAGGTTCAAACCTTATCCACTAGGCTTTATTGTAACCCTATGGTCTTTTACCATCCTAAAAGGATAAATTCCTCTATTTTTTGTTTCTATGGATGTTATAGGTTTCATATATCCTTATATAAATTTTTGAAGAGTCTCCTTAGCTTCTAGTTTCCCTTTTATCTGATTCCTCAAGACAGTAGGATTATGTGCTTAGGGAAGTGCCCTCTATTTGAGAAAAAATAGATGGAAATTCCCCTCTATTATGATATATTAAAGTTTTGGCTCTTTTATCAAGTCACTATACCATATAAACTCCTCAAGTTCTAAGACACAATTTTCAAAAGGTAGATCATGTGCATGACACTCAGAAAATGACTATGCATTGTCCTTTAGAGAGGGTTTATTATGATTTATTTCCTTGAATTAGGTTCATGAGATGTTAATTACTCTTATAAATATATTTAAATCATATTTTAATTATAAATATTTCTATAACACCTCATGGTCATGCCCTTTCTATTGACTAGTTCTATGCTTTGACCATGTTTTACATTAAAAGGGCACCTATAAGTTCACACTCATATGTTTTGGGCTTGGGAACAGGGTATACAAACTCCTAAGGGTTCCTTAGAGTCATTTATTAATTGTTTTAAAACAATTCTTTAACTTTGAGCTATAATAACCTCAAGAATCCAATTTACTTGTTCCCTACCCCTCAAAGTCAACTATAGTTGACTGTTTGGGGTACTATAGGTGTCTTCCACATGTTCTAAGCCTTGAATATGGTAAAAAAAACTTCCTTGAATATCTCAAAACCATATCCTACTTTAAATTACTTATTATGCTTTGAATGGATTCAATTACCAAATTTATCAATCATATCTCATTAAAACATGAAGGCATGGCTTGGAATTGTAACATTGGGTGAAGAGGTCTCTTCTTGACTCAAAACTATAGATAACACTGCCTAGAAACAGTCATAAATTGGCAGTTTTGGACCTCTAAAAAACCAATATCCACTACTCATTTGTCCTTAAAAATTGGAATTTTTTTAATTATGTGTAAAATATATTAAATAACCATTATAATTCATAAAATAATCTTGTAATCATGTTATGATATGTCAACAAAACCTCTAGGTGCTTTGTTTTGCACTTTTTAGGAAAGTGGGCCTAAACTTGTCCTTAGATCCTTTGGCATGGTTTACATCCTATATTTATAAATACACATTTAAAATAAGTCCTATCATTTAAAAATCACTCTAATAATTTAATTATGGTGTCACCACTTGTTCAACACTCCTCATAGCACCTCTGACTCTATGTTAGCACCTATAGGTAGACTATGTTTTGAAGGTATAGGCAATAAGTATGAAGATTGTGTAGTAAACATTATGTTTGGCCTTAAATTAATCTTAATCCCATATAAAATATGAAAATATATATTACCTTCATATTCAATAAACTATCCTGGTTCAAAATCTCCTTTTAACATGCTAGCCTTCATGAAATACATGTAGATGAGTATGCTAATAACAGAATTGTGTGAGTGATTGTGTTGACTATCATAGTCCTTCCTATAAAAAATTAAAGGATTTTATTTATTATTCATACTATTATAATGTTTAAAAAAATTCACTACCATAGTCATGACCCCCATGGATGTGTTGAAGGCCCTAACTCAGCTAACCATGTTGTTTATGCATGACAATCTTAGAATCAACTGGTTGCATGGTGTTTTGTGACTGAAACTCATGGAGTGATACTTGTATAATGATACTAAAATCAAATGAGATACAAATCATATCTTAAACATAAGAAATATCCTATCACAATTCCTTAAATCCATTGATAAAGCATGAAAATCTTGATCATGGTGAAAAACTACCTATTGTACAAAAAGTGCTTCCTCTTGTAACCTAAGTTACTTTTCAAATAAAAACATCATGAATATTGAAACAAATAATGTATATAATATAATGATTAATATAAAATCATTTTTAAGGAATATGACTAATTAGATTTTATGGAAATTCTAAAACCAAAGTAAAACCTATAGGGTGCATGAAACATCAAGAAGAAAAGCATAGTCAACTTCATGAGGATGGTTCATAAATCACAAGCCACCATTATTAGAAATATTTTAGTGTAAATTAATTTCTTTGAGTGTAATTTGACCTCCCTAAGGCATTTTATTTTTAACCTCCCCTACTGGCCATACCAATCACAAACCTCAAGACTTGTTCTATGTGCCTAAAAGGATGAAAAAGGAGAAGAACAATTTTGTGATAGGAATGGAAATTTTAGAGAATTTAAAATGTGTAACTTAGATTTAGGAAGCTGAAGTGGAATTATATGATCTTATTCCTTATGTCACACTTCCCCATGGCTTGTACAAGTGCCAAACTCAAAAATTTCCAAATAAAACTATTCTTTATTCTAAACCACCTACCACTTTAAATTTAAAAAAATAAAATAAGACATAATATGACACATGGCACATTTTATAACCCTTTGAAACATTCACACTTCCAAATAAATTTGTACAAGTCATTAAATTCCCCTTTTTTACCTCAAAATGACTAAAAGGACTAAAATGACTAAGGACCAAGGCTAGTATAACATTAAATTACATAAATTAGACTATAAAAAACCTTTTTACATATTTATTAGACCCCTAAAACTACTAAAAATCAATTTTATACCTATAGGTTCCCCAATTTGACCTACATGGTCAAATTTGGTCAATAGTTATGTTGACCATTAAGGGTTTTTAACTAGGCTCCTAAACAAGAAGAATGTTTTCATGTCATGTTTTAGAACTCAATGTATTTCCTTGAATCCAAATCACACCCCTTGAGATATCAACCTTCACAATATATAACCTTTCTTTTCACTTTGAGACTCAAATATATATGGTGATTTTGAATCCTTTGAAGGCTAGGTTGAGTTGGTCTCCTGTAGGTGGCCATTATGCTTTTCAATATTATTTACACCCATATAGGCCCCTTATCTTATAGCCTCAATGGATACTAATAAAATTATGGTGCATTTAAACTAGTTTTTATGAGTCAAGCTTGGGAAAGAAGGTTTGAAACTATAGATAATGGTTATAAGACCTTATGGAGTCTTCATTTGAAAATCAAAGCCTAATATGAGGTGAATATGCTTCATGAGACTATCAGATAGTAGAGGTTGTTTGAGAGATACCAATAGGTATATATATCCATGTTTAATACCACATAAGAGGACCCTAGGCACTCCTACTCACATATTCAACATGACAAGACAATTTGGGTTCATTAATCAGGCATATGGAGTGAGAAATGGAAAATTAGGATTATATGAAAACCTCAACTTCTACTAAACAACCTTAACTTTTTATAATCAAGTCTATGAATGCTTTGAAAAGATAGTTGACAATTTATTTCCCATGAGGATTATCATGGTGTTTGACTATTATGAAAAGGGGTCTTCCACATATGGATAGTACCTTTGTTGCCTCTATGTTGTCTTGATGACCTCCAATAGTACCCTCATGGAATACTCTATTATCACTTGCAATGAAGCTCAATATGTAGGAATTTTCATTTGGAGGTGAGATCTTATTATAGTTGAAGTTATAACTTTCCACTTCACTTCTAATAAAAATTCAAAAAGACAAGAATGACTTCAAGGAGCCATCATAAAACCTCAAACCACTATTCATTCTCAAATATGTGCATTGAGAATCCTCTTTCATCAATGGAACCTTTCCTATAGTCTATAAATAGTGCTACCTTAGGTGTTTCTTGCTCCCATAGGCTCACACATGTGAACCAAGGGTGGAGGGTTCCATGATAGGACCATGATGACTTGCATAAGACATGTATAACCATTAGTTTCTTTAAATAGGCCAAATTTACACTAAAACTATTCAATTTTTGACCCTTTTTGGATGTAGAAGGCTAGTCTAATTTCCTTAAGTTATTAACCTTTGTTTATGAAAAAAAATGGGATCAATATAGATACCAATGCCTAAGATTAGAAGGATATTAGATCCACTTCCTTTGGCTAAGAGTTGAAGTCAACATCTTCTCTCTCCTATCCATATTGAATAAGAACTTGACTAGTTATCCAAGGCTTCCAAAGAGTTATAAAGAAGGAATGAATTTTTTTTTGGCTCTTTTTGGCTTGAAAAACCTAGATTATCTCACCTAATGTCCATACTAATTCTCTTTTATAGATTATTATCTCTATCTGACCATATTTGTATCATAAAAAATTATACTTGTCTAAAAACTCCTATAAAACATTAGATTCTTTCATTTTCTCAAATTTTCAGACCATGAATCATTATTATTGGATAATAAGAGGTAAAAAAGGAGTCAAGAATACATTTAAAACCATGAGGTACAGATGGGGGAGATGGAGAGTCATTGTTTCCCTTGTGTGGGCCACTTTAGTGGAAAATAAATTATTTTGACTTTTGAGAAGACATATTTTACATATAAAACTATTTTATCATGGAAATATGGTGATTATCGAGACCATTGGAATCTGAATTAATGTTTTTAGTGTCATTTTGAGGTCAAACTAGCGTCATCTTAAGGTTAAACACCCCCTTTAAAACAAGATCTATGATTTTAAGTAAACACTCAAATAGAGGTTACTTCAATACTTATTAATAGACCTTAGAACGTGATAAATACATAAATTATGTTACCATATAATATTTATAATATCCTTAATACTTCTGATCAAGCCATATCTTTTAGATCTTCAACATGCTGAATGGATTTATGATGAGTTACAAGTTGTAATAATGCATCATCTTCATTGTGAAAAAAATTGGACCATTAAGACCACCCTAAGGATTTTTATATATCATTATACATGACTAAAAATAATGGAATAACTTGAAATAAGATCAAATAAGGTGATAAGATAACTATCATGGTATTCCTTAACATGATAAGACACTTAAACCTGATACCTTGACATTATGATGGCCAGTGATTCTCTTTTGGACTATCCTAACACTTCAAGAGGAATAAGAAAGGTGACCACAAGATATTGTTAGTTATCAAGATAGGTTGACTCCTTTCTATGCATAAGGGAAAAAACTAGTCAAAATTACTAGTGACTTTGAATGCTTGACCTACCTACTGGTAAAGGGGAGCTAAGATCTCTCGCATATCACTCATGTTTTAGATGAAAGACTCTTTAACTAAACTATCACCATATGAATAATAACTTGTAGAACTATAAGATTAAAAAAAACTCTATAAGACACATAATAAGACACAAGGAAATAACAAACACACACAATAGAAAGAAACAACTAAACAAGCAACTAGGAAATCATGTGCTACAACACTTGGAAGAAGGAAACCTAACTACTATGTACAAGATGGTTTTGTGATTATATTAGCAATACTTGATGAAATCACCATTGATAGGGATAGAGAGTTACTCAACAATCACTTTGGACAATTGAAATTCATTATTCTCATTGCATTTGGTAATGACAATGGCCCACTCTAAAGAGTATCAAACTTTGAATTCTTATCTAGCTTGGCACGATCTTCATCCCACTTAATTACAATGTCACCTTGTTAGAATGTCTTTGAATAATCTCTATTTTCAAATTATTTATTTAATTTATCTTTATTAGACTACATGGCATGCATAAAATCATCCATTATCTCTTCAAGCTCCCTTAATTCATTCATCCTCACCTCCATTGCATCACTCTTTATGATTTCAAGTTGGTGTACAAGTTCTAAGGCTAACATATAAAGTGATATGGACATCCTTGATTCCTCACCATATATAATAATATATAGTGAGTTTCCATTATACCTCTTGGTAGTAATATTATCTAACCATAAGGCAAACCTTAGCTTGGTATGTCACTCTCTTTGGTTATCCTCCATTATTTTTTTATGATCTTAATCAAATTTTTGTTGGTGGAATATACTAATAAATTTACATATGGATAGTAATTAGATGAATAAATGAGGTATATACCATTGTTAATATCCCACTCATTCACCTTTGCACTATTTAAATCGAATGTGTTATCTGATATGATAGTGGAGGGGACCCCAAATCTAGTCATTAGACTATCCTAAAACTCCATGACTGAGTTCTCATTTTTCTCCTTAACTGAAATTGCATCCATGAACATATTAAATTAATAATTAGTAGTCAAAACCCACTTATATATTTCACTATATATGGGATGAATCATACCTAAAAAATATATTCCCCATTGCATGAAGGGTTATTCCACTTGAATAGGCTTGAGAGGTAAGGCAACTAATCTTTAATTATCTATGAACATAACACATTTTTGGCACATCCTAACCCAAACATGATAGTACATAAATAAACTTGGCCAAAACTAACCTGATATTATGATCCTTTTTATTGTGGTCTTGGATATAAGGTGTCTTCCTCTAGGCCCATCATGAAACTAGTCTAGGAGCTTGTCAATTTGACTAGTTTTTACGTACCTCAAAAGCATGCCATTAAGGTCCTTATTGAAGAGTACCCCATCACTCAAGACATAGGGAATGGATTTAAGCCTAAATTAACTTCTTATTTTCCTATTTAAGCCTATTGGAAATTCTCTTATTTGTGAAAACCTCACCATGTCTCGGGTCCATCTAGAAGGAGATGTAGGTGTAGATGCTTATTGATCATCTTGGACCATAAATACCATTTCCTTGTCCTCCTTTACATATATTTCAAGGTGTTCATACATCCCTCTACCCATAACCAACATAGTGACCTTAAATTATATGTCATATTCCATGCATTTAGTCACCCAACTATCCCTCTTTTCACTCAAGTCTCTATTAAGGATGAAATCCTTAATCATAGGGTGGATTACCATGACAAAGATTTTGTTTTTAAACACCATGTGTCTGAACTTATTAAGGCCTCTCATTATTTCATGTACATTTTTTTCAATAAAAGTGTACCTATCTTCATACCCCTCTAATGCTTGGCTGATGAAGGCTATGGGATGCTCAAGGTATTCATTATTTTGTCGAATAAGCATGGAATAAATAGTGTCATTTGTAGATAAGGGATACATGAAGAAGTTCATCAAAATATTAGGGTTGAAGAGGGTGGGATCTTGTAAAATGGCCTATTTTATGGATTAAAAGTTTATTTTACCTTCCTTAGTCCATGAAAACTCTTTGTGTTTCTTGAGCATGCGGGTTATAGGACTTATTAATTCTACAAATATAGGTATGAACCTTCTAATGAAGTTTATTTTTCCCAAGAAACTCTACAATCCTTTCTTATGTTTGGGAAGTGATAAGGCAAGGATTTAATTTATCTTCTCAGGGTCTATAAAGATGAATTATTTTGACACAACATGCCCTAGAAGTCTACCCTCATAGACTACAAAAATACATTTTTGGGGGTTCAAAGAGACCTTAAACTTCTTACACCTATAAAAAACTAGACTCTAATGTGTCAAGTGATCTTTGGGGTCCTTGGATAATAATATGATGTCATCAAGGAAGATGAGCACCATCTCAATGATAATCCCTTGGAAGGTTACATCCATTTCCCTTTTGAAGGTGGATCCTACATTAGATAGTCCAAAGGACATCTTATTATAATCATAAGTGCCCCACTTGGTTGTGAGGCTAGTATTGTGTTTATCCTTCTCCATCACTAACACCTAATTTTACCTTGAGTATCCATCAAGCAAGGAGAAGCTTTATAAGCCTACAACCATTTGAAGAATCTAATCCATATATGGTATAGGGTAGTGATATTTGAGTGACACCTTGTTGATATCTATAAAGTATACACACAACCTTATCTCCCATTCTTCTTCCTCATAGGCATAATATTTTTCACCCATGAATATTTTTTGATGGGGTAGATGATGTTGGATTCAATGAGCTTAGTCAATTACTTCTTCATAAGTATCTCAATCTTAGGATTGACTGGTTTTTGTTTTCATCTCACAGCCTTAGATCTTGCCTCCAAATCTATGCTATGTTGAGCCAAAATATATTCAAACCCCTTCAATTCATGATACTCCCAAAAAAATACGTTTTCAAACTCTTTTCATAATTCTATGAATGTTAATCTCTCCTCTTTGGTGTTCACTTTTCCTAGTTTGAGTAGCCTATCTTTGAAAATGATAACTTTCTCATAATGCTCTTCTTTTTTGGATATTCTAACCTTATATTTCCTTAGATGATCATATTAATTGAATATATTTTCTAATGTCACCAAACCCTTAATTAATTTTTTGTACACAATTGTAAAATATAGTCCCCGTATTACTATTGTAATCTGACTTGGTTCCTTGAGAAAAATTCTACCTCTTGCTACAAGAAACATGCAATTTTCTTATCATTTTCAAACACCCACTAGCTCAACTCATTATTTAGGATTTAAGGCCTTCATATCACCTTGATTTGGGACATATCTTTTATGTCCTTAACCCCACTTGGAATATCATATTGTGATTCTACGGATGCCAACCAGTTTGCATGTTAATTAATCTCTCTAAGAATGTAGTGAATGTCAAAGGGATCAAAGTCTTCCAAGAGGTCCCAAACCCTATGTTTGTATTCCTTCAAGAATGGGTCCTTCATTTCACTCTATCCTCTCACCTAATGCACTACAAAATTAATATCTCATATGGTTTACAGGAGTTTGATACCTCTCTTTCTTATTATATCCCATGGATGAGGGCTTCATACTCTACTATGTTGGAATTACAATGAAATTTAAACCTCAGGGTAGAAAATTACCTTTTCTTGGAAGGAGAGACTAGTACGACACCTGACCCACTTTCATTCTTGTATTTAGAGCTATCAAAGTATAAATTCCAACTCCTTGATGATCTTGGATTGGGCTAGTAAGATCTAGTATGATAGCCCCTTCTTCATGAATACAATACACACCCAAAATTGCCTCTTCAATGTTTTTTTTTATGGATCATAGTCATGGTTTTTGGCTACTCATTCATCAAGGAGAAAATTTGATATGCCTTCAAGTGGTTAAATGGGATCTTGGTCATTTGGGTGTTCATCATCATCTAGGATAGTGAAATTAACATTTGAGAAGTTAGGCATGTAAGTCTATAAGTAGAACCTAGAGATAGGTTCAAAACTTATGATGACCTTTGTCTCATACCTGGTCCTAAAAAACATATAATACTAGTTAGAAGAGAGATATCCCTTACCTTGATAATGAAATTCCTAGACAAACAAAAAGGCAAATTAGGGTGGGGGTCAACTACTAGTACATATTAAGATATAGAGAAATTAGGAAAAGTAGCCAAGATGATTTTTATATCCTTAAGGACACCAATAGTCTTAGTGGGAGACCCATTCAATTGTAATACCCCTTAAGCATTAGGTTCATACTTTAGCCCCAACTTATTTGTTATAAACATAGGCATGATAAAAAGGCTAGCCCAACTATTTATCATATATTTATGTAATATGGAATTACCTATGATTATAAAGAGATATAAGGGGCGATTTATTACCTTGGGTGCTTATGACTCACGAGGCTAAATGGAATTAGTTAGGACTACACTCACATTTTCTGCTTGCTTGTCTAATAAATAGAGTTTGAAAATATCTTCTTGAAGAAGATCTATTTTCCTTGAAATGACAAAGATATCCCACATATGGATAGTGACACGGGCATTCTCCCTATGATCTATAATGATAATGTGAGAGGTAGAAGCCTTAGAATATTACTTGGGAGTAGTAGGACCAATTTGAGTTTGTGTTAATTGAGGTATAAATGAACCTCTATGATTATTCCCTCTCCCATATTGAAATTGATAAGTGGTGGCATCTTAGGAGTTATACCTTGGAAATTAAGGATCTTGAGGTGGCTGAGATGGTGGAGGGGATGCCACTCCAAGTCCTAAATCATCACCAACTTCCATTCTTTTAACCCTTGTATGGGCTGCGACTAGACTCTCTACCTTGGTTGTACCTTCAATCTAATTAGTTTCCACTTATTAAAAAGAATGATCTCCTTCTTGGAAGTTAAAAAAAGTTATCTTATATGGTTCCCTACTTCCACTTGTCCCTTTTTGATTTAGAATCTCAACTTGAGTCATGGAGTGTATCTATGTTACATAGGAGCACCTTCTTTGTGTTATGTAGGAGGTTGACTATCATGTGTTGAAGGATATTGATTTTGCTTCATGAAATAAGATTGACAAACATATGCACTTGAACTAAATGTCCCCTCATGTGACTTCCCCCATTGAGTAGGCCACTGACCCTTTTGAGCATAGGTGTTCTAAGTTAAAACTAATGTTCTAGAAGTGTTAATAGAACTATGGTTGTATATTTTATAACACATTACATAAGTGATGTGCCCTTGATCTTGTTCATTAGGCTGATATGGATGTCTAATGTACTAGTATGGATAATATGGGCTTGGTAGGGTGCTTGGTAAGATTTATGGGGTTGAATTTATTGCCTCTCTAAGGCCACTATCTTATTGTTTTATACATTGATCACCCTTCAATCTTCCCCAATTTTTTTTCTTGATTGAATCTACCTAACCATGATTAGTTGGTGATATTAAGGGACAAATGGTAGGAATACTGGGTTTTATCTCTAGGGCAAAAAGTCATGAGGGGTCTTAGGGTAAGCTTGTCTACTTGTATTAGACAATTTTCTTCCCTTATGACCTCCTCACAAGCATCTAATAGTGTATTCCCTCCCATGGATTGTATCATAACCCACACATCAAAATGTAGGTATATTAATTAGTACAAGAAGGCATAATTGGGAGTGGAATTGACTACTATGGGGATCCTATCCTAGGTTTTTTGAAACCTATAATTGAAATCTACCATAAATTCTTGGGGAGCTCTTTGGATTGTGGTGAGTTACTCTAATAAATATAAATGGTCACTCCTATCCTCAAAGTGTTTTCAAATGTGTTCCCCTAATTCATAATAGTTATTGATAGAAACATGTGGTAAAGCCCTATATAATTGGAGTGCCTTACCCTTCAAGGAAGTGGCCAATAACCTCATAGCCACATTCTCTTGGGTCACATTGTGAACTAAGCATAAATTGGATATGTCTATAATATTTTACATAGGGGTGGTTGAGTTTTATATTATGAAATAGGGATGTATTTTGAGGTAAAAAATAGGTATGTCATCAAACTAATTTATATTTAAGGGGCTGCCACCATTAAAGGGCAAAAATTCTTGATGTCTAGGCCTAACCATTAAAGGTGTAGGGTTTGTAATAGTGTTTAGTTGAGTATAACTAAGATAATTAGGGGTGTAAGATTAGTATTAGACTTAGGGTATATATTTTTCCTATAAAATTCAAAATATAAATCAATAAACTCAACTTCCTTACCTTTTGATGAAGACCTGGTGACCACTTTTGGCATGAAAATTTACCACATATCTACTACTAAAGAGTTTAAACCTATTTAATGTCATCCAAGTCTACAAGTTCATGTTATAATTCACTTGAACATTGGTCCCACTAGGCATGCAAAACAATTTAAAACTCCAAAACACACCCTTAAGAGAAGATGTCTTAGTTCACTCCAAGTTTGGGGTAACATGGGATTGGTTCAAAGGTTGTGGATGACCTATAAGAGGACCAAACCTCTAGTTTATGGGGATAGATCCCCTAGTACATAAAATTGAGATAACTTCATAATACATACTAATTTTTGGGTAGAAAAAAGATAGAGAAATACATGAAATAAACCTAACCTAATGAGATGATGCACCAATATTGATATATCCACTATAACTGATCTTCAATCAGCACTTTATGAATCAAGTCAAGACTTATGACTAAAACAATATTCTTAATAAAATTGTAAGCATAAGTATTTCATGTAAAATATATGGTATATGATTAAAATTTAAAGGTAATTAAAATTAGGTCTCTTTAAGGAACTATTAACCAACTTAATCTTCAACATAACTAACAACTCTTTGGCACATCACATGATCTACATAGGATGGCATTATAGCAACTAGGTGAAGGAAAGGACATAAAAATGGGAATATAAAATAACACTTATGAAAATAAGCAAACATTTACACACTAATGTTATCTAATAAACATGAAAAAAATCCTTATTTATTTATTCAAATAGGTTCTCAATATAAAACTTGGGAGATTTTCATTATACCCAACCGAGGGATAGATATAATGGCCTAAAGGCCTAAATTTATAGAAGAATAGATAAGAATAATAAGATAATAAGGTGTGTAAAGATAATTAATAGGACATTAATGACCAAAAAACTTCAATTTTTAGTTACAATCATCCCTTCATTCCTTCTCCATGCATTGTCTATGTGATTAGTCTCTTCAATGAACATCTTTGACTATTGATGTCTATTCTTGGCCAAAATTGAACTCTTGAGGAGCATGTATATGCCAATCCTAGTAAACTCCATAAAAATTTGATATTTAAAAAACATTTAAATTATTAAATTAGGACTCTTACATAAATCATTTAGTATCTACCTCCTTCTTGCATGCTAGTATGATTTGGAAAATTCCCTAGCCTTCATGGTGGATGGGAAATGGGTTTACTCACCTCATGAGATATTTACATAAGTTTAATGACCATTATTTTAATTCTCACCTCATTATATATTTATAAAATATTAATTACCATTATTTCACTCCATATTAGCCTTCTATACCTAGGAACATCCCCCTTTTGTTGATTAAGTAGGCCTATTAGATAAGTAGCCTAATCTCTTGAATGTCCACTATTTAGATGGCTATGAGGATTTAATGAAACCTTAAAAATTATTAATTTATCCTATTTAAAACCTAAATAAACATACCATACCATGATCCATGCTTCCCAAGAATCTTACACCTAAAATTCTACTTTACTTAAATGACTATGTCACCTCCCTTTAGCATAACTAGACTACCTATTTCATACAAACTTGTATGAGTGTTTTTAGGAAAAAAATATGAATGTTTAAGAATTTTATAAGGTGAAACATATCTCATAGTACATTTTATAGATTTGTATTAAAAAAATTATTAGTCAATCATTAGTCTAATAAATCAAAGAGAAATGCATAAAGAGTTAAATAAATTAAGCCAACCTATTCTTGTGGGATTTGTTAATAATAATAAGATACAAATGAAAGAAATAAATAACTAATTACCTTCCCAAATTACTCCACTACTCAAAATCATCTCAAAAACATGTTCTCCCCTTGATCAAGCATTCTTGTCTTCATCAACAATGGTGGCATAGCTCTTCCAATGTCTCAAGAACACTTTGTAAAACCTAGGCTCATGTTAGAAACTATCTAACTTACATATCAATGAAGATAATCCAATTGAAAATAACACAAAAATAAAAACACAAATGACTTATGGAGGTATTTTATGATTATAAGTTTACATAATTTAATCTTAGAAATGGTAGTGTGAGGCCTTCTATTTATATATTTTTGGAATTGGTTAGGATCAACCATGACCATCCATCTTAAGACTGAGATGTGTGGCCATGAATTAATATAATATTTTTAATTAAATCCATAAATATCCTCATAGTTATTTGGGAAGAAGGGGTATTCATGAGTCATGTGAGTTATTAAAGAGGAATGGGAGGCCATAATCATGATATGTGTTACAATTATGGATTTTGGATGCTACCCTATAGATGATTTCATTTAGGTGATGAAATTATTGAGAGTCTATTTCCAATTAAAAAAATCAATAAAATCTATGGAAAATCCACTTAAGATCTTGAATTAAATTAACTAGCCTTAAATAAGATTAATCAATATTTGTGCAATTCTTTGGAAAATGGCCCTCAATTAATCAAAATGGTTAGAAAGTCATATTACTACATTGTAATTTGAGTTAGAAAGAATTGGAAGGTGATGTTAGATGTGTTGGAACTATATTCCCATTTAGGATTTTGTAAATATAAAATAAAAAAATTACATGAGTGTAATACCAAATTTATAAGAAAAGAGTGATCTAGAGCACAAAAAAGTGAAATCATCATTTTGACTTGAAATGAATTAATCAAAGTTAAGTATCACATAAAATGAATTGCCCCATTTATGGATATTTTGGACTAAATAGGCACTTTTAAATGATAAGTTTTAACTAATTAGCATGTTTTAGTGATTTTGACCTAAATTGGGTATTTAAGTGTAATTAGAGTAAGATTGACAATGCCAACACAAATGGTGTTAGGAATTGGATGTCTACATTTTACCCCTATTTCAGAAGGTGTAGTGAGATATTCAGGTGAAGTAACACCTTTTAAAAGAAAATAGTTGTAAATAATAAATTGAAAATGACCCATGATTCCCCCTCAAGAGGACATACTGGGATGATAGAGAATAATGGACTCTCAAAAAGAGAGAGAAATTGAAACTAACTCATGGAATAGATTACATCCAAATGAGCTAGTGCTTACACATGTGGTTACCATCAATTATCAAAATATAATTATAGGTATAATGGGTCCCAAATATGGGGGAAATAGGAAGGATTTAATCTAAACATGTAAGGGACACACTTTAAATGTACCCTATTTGAGAGTGCAAGCTATGTGATTATGACATTGATCAATCTCAAGACAAGTTTTACACTAAAACAATGCCATCATAGGTAAAAGTGTGGAGATCTTGGAATTAGAGGAAAATGATAACATAGTATCCATAAAGAGATGATAATAATAAGTGCCTTATTAGGGAAGATTTGATCGTGATAGGACAGTTGTGCCTCGATAGGGCTTGATTTTGATCATTTATAAAGAATAAATAATGGTTTACCCTTGTAGGGCTGATTTGATTTTTATGATAGGATCATATTTTATTCCCCATCATGGGAAAATTTACAATAAATGATCTCAAGACTATACCCCAAAATATAGGCTAACATGAGTAAGTGAAAACATATATGCAATGGTGTAATGTCTATGAAAGCCACAAAAAAACAAGCATACAATAATGAATAAAGTGATGAAAGAGATGAAAATAAGAAGGGAGGTGGCCAAGATAACTCAAAATGTATAAGATAAGTGGGCCATGCCTACATAGTTTCATGGATTCATGTTCTAATATGAACATCAGACCAATGCATTTCACTTAAATGTGATAGAGAATGAAATGAGGGGTGATGAAAACTAACTAAGAATTGATTAAACTCATAATGTATGAGAATAGATGCATGTCTAAGAATTGATTTGAGTACTAAAATTCATGGTACATAGATGCATATTTTCATATAATGATCCTATACAATTCATAGTGTTATTGAGAGCTATTCATCAGAGTTGTGTTGACATGAAGACTTTGAAACTAGATCACAAAGTGCTTACTATAGAAAAAAATAGGCATAATAAGTATGAATAACTTAGAATGACATGGAATTTAAAGTGCATGGAGCTAGTTCAAAATTGAACACTTATAAATAAGGATAATGGTAAAATAATTACCAAGACCAAAGTTACAAATATTTATGTTTAAACAAAAGAGAAAAGACAAAAAAAGATAAGCATAAATGAACCGAACTTAAAATCAAGATTCAAGTAGGAACAATAATGTTTAAAAATGAAAAATAAGAAAATATTAATGACATAGGATCAAGATATAAAGAATCAATATCTATGTGGACCATCAAGACATTATAGAACACAAAAGAGCAAAAATAAAACAAGAAAATAGAACACCAACAAAAATCAAATAAACACAAAAGAGACAAGCAAAAACATATAGGGAAACACAAGACCAAGATGAGACAATAAGTAATAAAAAGAGAAAAGGAGAAGAAATAAATGGAGAGGTGAAAAATCACAATAAAACACTAAGAAAACACAACAAAACACCAATAAAACTCAAATAAAAACCAATTTAGTATAGTTTAAACATAATTATTCATTCACGTGTAGTAAAGGCATTACTTTCCACTAAAATGTAACAAAGACAAAGGACACAAAAGTTGTTCCTTAATTAAAGAGGAATAATGACAAAATCAATGGGGGAAGAGAATAAAATTAAGGGATTGCTCAAGCTGACTCTAGATGTATAAGATAAGTGGATGCTACCTACATAGTTCCTTGGATGCATGTTCCAACATGAACTTTAGGCCAAATGTAGTTCTTCCAGGAGTTAGGATAGAATACATGATGATGAACATAAACATATGATTAATGCTATAGAATAAAAGAGAATACTTGACAAATGAGGTTGGTCTTGAAAAACATCAAGTTGGTGAGATGAAAGAGAATGATATTGAAAAATGGCAAGTGCATGGATTTAATTTTCTTGGAAAATGGAAAGAGTGTGACATAGTGGCACAAGATGAATTGGACAGTGGAAATTTAGTAGGATAAAATGCTTGTAAAATGGCAAGATCATGAGGATAAGAATGTAAAAAATCATAAGACAATGTTTTTATTATTTTAGGAATCATTTTCTATTATTTTTGTAATTTTTTGGGATAAAATATGCACAAGGGGAAAATAAACTAGTCAAGGAGATGCTCATCTAAGAGTATAAGTTACAATAAAACAACTAAGCTGGCTATAATGACACATGTTCACAAATTAATGAGAGCGAAGATCTTGAAAAGATATAAATAATGTTCACCAAAGAGTAGTAAATTTAATATAGAATAGTTTGAAGTGAGAAATTAATTTGAAGAACCATGCAGTAGGTATATCTTGACCTAAGAAGATGTTCTTGTTCACTTGTCTATAGAAGAAGCTAAAAATTCCTATTTTGGCTGAACTCCTTTATAGAACTGGCATTAAAGGTGTTCATAATGATGATGAGACATAATCAAAATCATAAGTGGTCAAGAAACAAAAGTGTTTAGGGTAAAACAAGCCCAAGATGTAACAAATAATATGGTTCTCAAAGAGAATGACACATGGAAGGATAAAATGTCTTTAATGTACCAACAGTCTAAAACTATTCATAGTCTAGAGTCATGAAATGTGGTTCAAAGTAGTATAAAATGGTAGGATAAAACTACTTTGACAGATGTTACCCCCAAGTAAGGGGTTTTGTAGACAATGATTCAAAGGTGTTCATGTAGATAACCTCTTAAGGTTCATTATGTTCATGGGATCTAGAATTTATTCACCATTTCATTTATCCATTTGATATGCCCTTGATCCATAGTTTGTCATGATAACAAATGGTCCCAACCAATTAGGTTAAAACTTACCTTTTTTATGCATTTAGTATTTGTGTTATTTTGGTTATCTTTTAGAACCAAATCACCAATCTCAAACTCTTGAGGGAGGATGTGCTTGTTGTATACTCTCTGTAATCTTTTTTGATAGGCCTATAAGTTTTGTAGGGTATACAAACACTTATCATTAAGAATTTATAGTTCTTATAGTCTTAAAACCCTGTAGTCCTCATCATCTTCAATGTGTTTTAATGATACTTGCAATTATGGTAGCTCAATCACAATCTAGATAATAGCTTCATTACCATAGACAAGGAAGTATGGAGTGGCTACTATTGGAGTTTGATGACTAGTTCTATAATCCTAGAGGGAAAGAAGGATTTACAAGTGCCAATTACAGCCAGTGTCATTGAAAATCTTCACTAAAATGGCTACAATGGTTTTGTTTGATACCTTAGCTTATCCATTACCTTGTGGGTTATATGGAGTAGATTTTTTGTGATTGATCTTAAATTTTTCACAAAGAACTTTTACATCTTAGTTTACAAAGGATCAACCATTTTTATATATAATGTGTGCAAGGATGCCATATCGACAAAGATATGATAATGAATGAATTTGGAAATATGCTTCTTGGTGACGTAAGTGAGAGGAATGGCCTAAATCCAATTAATAAAATATTTGGTAGTAATCAGGATATACTTATGGTCATTTGAAGATGTTGGGTTTATTTTCTCGATGAGATTGAGGCCCTATGTTGAGAATGACCATGGTGTTGTGATCAGATATAGTGGTAAAGAATGTACATGTATAAAATTTATATGTTGTTGAAAGGAAAACATTTATTTACATAATTGTAAGCATCATTCTCCATTTTTGGCCAATAATAACCTATTTAATGAGCTCTTTACTAGGACTACACCATTGATGTGGCCTCCACACATTCTTTCATGAACCTCCCTCAATGCTTGCTTAGATTCTCTAAAAGATAAACACTAAATAAATGTTCCATCATATATTTTATGATAAATCATGTCTCCTAGGAGGGTATAACATGATAAATGGTGATGGAATAGTTTCTACTGACTATTGGATAGGTTAGTTGGGAAAACATGACCATGGAAGTAGTTATAAAAGTCTCAGAACTAGGGTAATTTAGGTGGGGGATTGGGACCAACAATGGTGCATATCCTTTATGAATTTGGTATAACATGTATAGGCTGAAGAATATTTTCAATCATAAATTGATAATCTTTAGCACCACCATCAATCTATATCATGGAACTAATCAATGCCATTACATCAGCCTATATGTTGTTTTCTCTTAGAACTTGTTCAAATTGTAGAAATTTAAAATGACCATTGAGATTATCCACAATTTTCTTGTAAGGAAAAATCTTGTTGTCTCTAGTTTGATAATGATCAGTGGTCTGATTGATGATTAATTAGGAATCATCATATACCTTCAATCTCTAAATATCCCACTATATGTCAAGGCAAAGCCCTACAATCAATGCCTCATACTCAACCATATTGTTAGTACAATGAAATTTTATATGAAATGCTTTGGGAATTAGATCTCCTTAAGGTGAAATCAATAATGTGTTAGCTCTAGATATATGGGATGTAAAGAAACCATCAAAATATAGCTTTCATTATTTAGGTTCTTATGATGATTTCTCTATTGTCATAATATAATCATCTATAAGGTCAAATTTTAAAGGTTGAGTATCTATGATAGTGGTATCTGTAAGTTGATTAGCAATAAAATACCTTTTTATTAATTTTTGATTCTGATACTCACTATCAAATTCACCTAGGAGCATAACCATCTTAGCCATGCATCCTTGAAGAGCTGATTTGGACAATATGAATTTGAGAGGGTCCACCTTGGTGATAAAAATAGTTTTTTTTGTTTACCATATAATATCAAAAAAATTGGGTAACAAACACCATAGTTAAAAATGCCTTCTTAATAGGCATATAATTATTTCCATAAGCCACTAGAGTGTGGCTTAGATAATATACTACATGTTATTTACCTTGATCATCATGTTGGGCCAAAAGTGCCCCCAATTCATGCTCTGTTGCTCATATGTAAAGAAGTAGTGGTCTTTCAGGTGTTGGTAGTCTCAAGATTGGTGGATTGGCAAAATGTCTTAAGTTTCAAAAATTCTATTTAAAAATATTCATCCCATTGAAAATTCAACCCTTTTTTAAAAAGGTAGGTAAATGGATGGGACTTATATACTAATTGAGAAATGAACCTACATATAGATTAGATATTTCCTTGTAGGCTTTATAGTTATTTATGATTATTTAGTGGAGGCATCTCCATAATGGCCTTGACCTTGGTAGGGTTGACCTCAATACCTTCTTTTGATACAATGAAACCTAGCAATTTCCCTAATGTGACTCCAAAGACACATTTCTTAAAATTTAGGTAGACTTTATATTCATAAAGCCCCTCAAAAATTCTCCATAGAATGTCAGGATGTCCAAATATTATTCTTGATTTTACTACTATATCATTAACATAGTCCTCAATAATATCATGCATCATGTCATAGAAGATGATAATCATGGCACGTTGATATGTGGTTCAAGTGTTCTTCAAGCCAAATGGCATGACTTGGTAATAGAATGTTCCCCATAGAGTGATGAATATAGTATTGTATTGATCTTATTGGGCTATCTCCATCTAATTATATCCATAAAATCTATCCATTAAGGACAATATCTCATGCCTAGTAGTTGAGTTGACAATCATGTCAATGTTGGGTAACGGAAAATTATCTTTGGGGTACACTTTGTTGATATCTTTGAAATTAGTACAAATACGTATACCCAAGGTATTTTTATTCACTGGGACTATGTTTGAGATCAATTAAGAGTAATCTAATGGCCTAATAAAACCTTCTTCTAGTAACTTTTCTAGTTCTACTTTAACTAATTGGGTGATGCATGGATGCATCTTCCTCAATTTTTGCTTGACTGGTTTATCATCAAGATGGACAATAGGTGATGCACAGCCAAATCTAGGTCTAAGCCTAATATGTCAGAGTATGCCCATGTAAATATGTCAATATAATCCCCTATGAGGGATATAATTTTTTCAAATTTTGCTTCATTAAGGGAAGCTCCAAGATAAACAATTTTGGGATCCTCATAGGTTCCCATGTTCACTTCTATCATGTTTTCCACAAGGAGTGTGGATTCATCTTCTAGAATTGTAGGCAAGGTATGATCATGATCATCTTATTATTCCACATCTTCTTGTTATTCTTCCCAACGTTCTAGATAGTGTTATGAATTGGAATCTTCCATCTCAGGTAAAGGCCAAGTAGAAATAACCTCTAAAAAATCAAGAGCAAAATTCTCAAACATTTGCTTTTGTTCTGAAGAGATGTTTGTATTAGATATTGAACTTAGGATAGATGGACCTTCTACATCCTAAGGGGATGAGCAAGCTTTCCCACTTAAGAGTTCCTAAAATAGGTTGTCACTTGAATGCTTATTACCTCAAAGAGGTTTTCACCTGGGATCTCAATGTTTATTATTTATTATGACCAAGAAAGTTTTCTTACTCTTCAAATTAGACAAAAGGGTCTGATGAAAAATCAATGCCTTGTTTGTGATCACCAATAGGTAATCAATATCTTAGGCCTATGTATTCTGAAATTGATTCTTCATTTTAAAACTCATCGAGGCATATGACCAAAAAAATTTGGTCCCAATCAATGAGTTCAAGATGACAACGGCATAGGGAACAATGACGGTTTTCTTCAAGAAGTGAAGCTCTAATGGTAAAAATATGATGTTATACTTTAGGAGGGGAAGCACCAATAGAATGGATTCTTGTTTCAAGATGGGAAGATCCAATGGTTAAGGTTAAAATGGTATTTGAATCAAATAGGTCCATGTTAATAAACTCATCAAAAATATTATAATGGGATGCTATGTCACGTATAAGAGTCTTATCACTAGTTGATTTAGAAGAATCACTATAAAAAGTTATGAGGTCACCCTAGGCAATATAAATATGAGACCATGATTTAAATTAGGTACTCTAACTAATAAGGGTTCTAAGATTCATTACGCTCTTGGGCCAAGGCCTTTTCCTATATAATCAAGATGATCCATGATCTAATTAGGTATAGGATATTTTGAATTTTAAAACCAATTATCAAGGCCTTCAGAATATAATCAATCTCCCTCGGTAACATCCTCTCAATCTTTCTTTGGCATGATAGCAGGTACAAAAACCATATGTGCTTTTTTTGTTTCTTCTTTGGTTTCCAAATCATTATGGGTTCATTAGGATTCTTTGAAGGGTTAGGATTACTAGATTTTTTTAGAGTTTTGGGCAACTTTGAAACATGGAAACTAACCTTAAGACTATACATGTAAATGACCACATCTTTAATAATAACTTATTTTGCAAAAGATATGAGAAATGGATTAGTCAAAGTGGAAGCAAGATCACTAGGGTTGATATAATTAAATGTAAGTGGATATGAAACTATAGTCTTGTTATTCTTCATAATCAATTTATAACCAAGACAATAGTTATAATTGTGGAATTAGGCCTCAAGATGTTTTCAATATTCATAAGGTTGTTGATCGGTGAGAATATTAACCTCGATTCCATCATGGGGAAACATAAGAAATTAATGCAAGGTGGAAGGAATGGCATGTACTTCATAGATCCAATAATGACTAATAAGTATGTTATAATTCAATTCAATTTCCATAATATGAAGCAATGTATGATGTGAAACATACCCAACAATGATTGGTAACCAAATAGTACCAATAGACTCCCTTTTGGCATTGTCATAAGCTTTAATAGTAATTATCTTTGGATGAATGTATTTTGTATTGTAGCCTAATATTTATACCAACTTAAGAGATATAATGTTCATCCTCAAACCATTGTCTATAAGAACCTACTTGATCTTATGGTTTTCAATGATTACTTCAATGTATAGTGGGTTATTATGGCTCAATCCAAGTGCAGACATGTATTTTTTATCAAACATCACTTGATGAAATGAATATAAATGTCCCACAAGGTTATATAATTATTTAGGGTTTATATCATTTGAAATAGTGGATTTTTGTAAAAGAGTGTTTAGGATATTTCTATAGACTTTAGATGTCTTCAAGGGATCCAAGATAGAAATCTATGTAGGGGTTTTTCGCAATTGGTCTGATAGACTATAAGACTTTTCAACATTGGGATGAGATATCTTGGATTTTATTGGGATAGTAGTCAGCTTTGGATTCATTAGTGAAATTTTCACATTAGGTTATATATAAGAAGTATGAAAAGGGCCCTAGAGAGTAACTTAAAAGTGTTTATTTATGATTGTGAAACCTACAGGTGGCAGGAAGCCAATATAATTAGAATATGAAGGCAAAGGGCTTTGGAGGGTGACTTGTGGGTGTCTAGTTGCATTGCTACAATTTTTAGTTGGTAAGGAGCCATTACAATTATAATAAGGGTGTTGTCTAAAAATAGTAACCCATGAAAATGGAGTTATAATAGAATTGTGAAAACTTAACATGGTATTACTAGAAAGAGGGTGTTGACCCTATAATGATGGGTCCCATACTATGAGAAGCATGAGATGGTTTATGTGGTTTAATAGTAATATTGGAAATATGGCTTGAAAAAATGAATCCCATTGTATTTTTATAGTTGTAAGACATGTTTTTGTAACCCACATTATTAGTATGGGTATTATGATCATGATTATGCTCATGCTGATTATGATTTTGAACCTAATTTTGGTTCTAATTCTACATCTATCCTTAGTTTTGTCCTTTGTTTTGATTGTTCCTTGGTGGTAGTTGATTATGTCAAGGAAAGGGGTCTTTGTAGATTCCCATATCCTAATTTGTGTCCTAATTAGGGGCCATTTAATCTCAACTTCACCACTCTCAATGAGATCTTAAATAATATTTCAAAATTGGATGCAACGATAAGCACTATGATTTATAACACAATGAAATTTGTACCATTCATTGTCTTTGTACCAATATGGTTTTGGTTGATCTTGAGGAAATGGACTTGGTAATAGCCATATAATTAGGTTAGTTGCAACAAGATTTTGGAACACTATTTAATTGGTTCTTCTAATTTGCTAAAGACCCTAAAATTGTCATGGTTTTACCTCTCTAGAGGTTGTATTTACAAATTAGGTGGTGGGTTATGGGGAGATAATTGTATATTTGGGGACACTGGATCCTGCACTATTTGTACATGCCTTATTTTGGTCACCCCTTTTCCAACCATGTTCTTATTCTTATTAAAGCCTTTAGGTTTATCTTGAATAACTATCTAATAATAAGATGGGGTCTGATTTAATGTTTGAACCTATTAAAAGATCTTAATAAGGCCCTTGGAAATAAGAGCCTTCTCAATCTATACACCCTTGTCTATGATCTCCTCAAATGAGTTATTATAAGCTAGACATAGATTTTGAATGACTTCAGGATGTAAGTTTTGTGTAAATATATACACCAACTATTTATCTAAAAAATTATGTTGAAAGTGACCTACTAATTCTCTCCATCTCTATAAATATGTAGCTAATCCTTCTCTATCACATTGTTTGGCTTTTCACAAGTCAACAATGGTCAGTCAATGTTCTATGTTGTATGAGAAATGGTTGACAATTTTTTTAGATAAGTCATTATAATATATAATTGACCCTTTGGGTAGCTTAAGTATCCAATCTAAAGCTTTTCCCTTTATAATTCACAAAATAAAATAAAATTAGGAACACACTTTTATAAACAAATTCTTATCATAATAAAAAAAATCCTAGATATGTTCATGTGGGTCACCCTTTCCTTTGTATTTATCAAACTCGGGTGCCTAGAAATGACATAAAAAATGGAGTTGGAGAACATTTAATTCAAATGGATATGGACATATCTCATTAAATTTGTACTTTTTGATCCTATTTCCAGTCTCCAAACATGACACAATCTCCTTCATGGAATTTTACTCTTGCATGTTTGGTGCATTTATGGGTAGCACATAGTTCTGTTGGGATGGAATGTTCTGATATTGCTACTATTATTGGGGTGGAATGTGCCCCTATTATTATTATTATTGGGGTGGAATGTTCCCCTATTGTTTCATGGATTTGTGAGTGATATACACCTTACATTCTACGACTTGGTTTTGATTTGATCCTAGAGTTGATTAAATAGGTCATTGATTCCTCAAAATATATTTCTTTGAAATATACATGCTTTGTTTATTTTGGGTAATCCTTGGTCTATTCACCAATTTTTACATTGGTTGAGACAAACTAGCTAAATTATTTTGAGGGATTCCTCAATTCGAACTAAATGTTTGGGATTCTATGTTTGTAAAGTGATTAGAGGCTCTTGGTGATTAAATAATATGTGTTCTATGTCTAATTAAACATTTTACATAACCTCTTATGTTTTATTCTATTTATTTGAGATACCTTGATCAATTATTGTGTTCTCAATCAATGTTTATTATGTAGTTTCAATCACATTTCTTTGTTTCTTAGATGCATCTTTGTGGATTGAAGTATCAACAAGAGAGTCGATTAAATATTCATAAACTGATCAACATACCATTACCTTATTTTCTTAATCTTGTTAACAAGATCTTAATTAGTTGGTTTTGAATCTATAAGTATTTTTTTTACCTTTTTTAGAGGAAGAAGGTATGTTTTATTGTGAAAATGATTTTTCTTACTATTTTTATTCTCCTTCTCTAACTAAGGTGTAAAATTTATCCATATTAAAATCCAAGGGTAGTCTAACACCAAATTATATCAACCTAAGGAGTGTTTCATCTTGGTTCTATTGATATATAATATAGTCATGTTTAGATCCTACAATTGAAGGAATGTCTTCAAAGATGATGTAATTATCTTGTCCATCATAAAAGTGCTCATCCTCATATCTAGGGTTGTAAGGGACCCCACTATGAGTGAACCTTTGAGTCATGTCTATAAAGGGCATCTCTACATGTTTAACTAAATTTGGATCAATGTTGTGCAAACATTTAAACAAGGTATGGATATTGATCTTTTTTTCTAAATAAATGACTAAGGTACCAAAGAAACTATAACAAGAGGGTGGATTAGAACCACACACAATTAGAAGAATGTGTTAATTAAATTACTCAACCTTTGGGTAAAGTTGAAATCATATAAATTAGAATATGGTATGATAATTAAAAAATCCTAAAGTGTCACTAGGACACTAAAACATAAAATTTTGAGATACGTCAATACTAGAAAAGGTAGTTCAAATTGAATGAGTTACTACTATAAAAATAAAATAAATACCTTCAGATTATGAAGGAGATAACGTGAACCAAGAAAATCATGATGTGGAAACATGCAAGAATTCCTAAATCTAAAGATAGAACCAAATGGAAAACACATCATCACATGGTAATAGGAATGGTAGTATAAAACTTGTTATAAGACTCAAATCATGAGTGATATGAAAGATGAATTAATTACACCAAATATGATAATGTGATAATGAGTATATAATGGCCCTCAATTAAAATAATAAATCGAACCCAAGTTAAAACAAGTGAAGTGCAAATGGCAAACCCAATTTAACCTAAACCTTTAAAACTTAGAAAAGCCCAATTCTAAATTTAAATTATCAATGAAGGACTAAATAAAATTTTAAAAATGATATAGAATCAAATGGGTAGCATAAATTCATTGAAATGGATGATATGACACAATGTATAAGATGACAATTTGAATAAGGAAAAATATGGTTTTCACTTGGACAATGTAATTCCTCCTTTTTCAATAAATTTGGGGACAATGTGTTGGGTTTATTAAATTTTGTTAACAAGAAATTTTTGACCTAAAAAAATACCAAGTAATCCAAGACAAAGATAAATCAACAAAGATAAATCAACCAATTAATCATATTGAGCCCTAAACTGATAAGGTATGCAAAGTGGGGTTAACTAAAGTAATAAGTTTTTGAACATTTTTAGATGGATCAAATGCACAAGATTTTCATGTCAAAATGGAAGAAAAGTAGTACATAATTTGGGTTTCAATCATATGTCTTGTTTTAAAAAGGTTTTACTCTTTTTACAACCACTGCATTAGTCACTTGTTTAGTATAGTGTGACTAACAACATGCTCAAACATCTTGGGCTTAGCTGCCAATGATAGGAGATGGTTTAATCACTCAAACCACCATCCTAGTAGGGTGATACCAATTTATATAAATCCATATGGATAGGGGTAGATTATTATGTCAGGATATGAAACCCTGGGTCAAAACTTCCCTAAATAACTTATGGGAGGTGATTAAATCCCTCTCATAATCCAAGATGCAATTAAATAAAAGACTAAGTAAAAGAGCTTTATGATTGTTTCTAGATTACCCAAGCCATGTGAGTATTGGGGGGATCCTTAAAAACATCTATTTTATTACTTTGGACTAAGATAATTTTTAATTAAGATGATGTTTTTGATCCCACAAGTTCTCTATAGGGAATGGGGGGAGAGCATACATGCACAACTTCCTTTTGCCGCAAATAAATTTAAACTAAGCAAACAATGATAAATGACTTACTTAAAACAAAAAATTTAAGTGAGTTAAATTTTAAAGCACTAAATTTAAATTTTTGGTGGTGTTATTTGGCCCCTTGTCCTTAAGTTACAGAAACCTTTAAAGAACAACTAAAAAAGCATTCAATATAAACAAGCAATTTTTATTTAAGCACTAAATAGAAATGTTCCTAATTCTTTTTAAGCACCAAAAAAGAGGTTAAAAATACTTAATCAATAATAAATGGATAAATTTAAAAGTAGGTACTATAATAAAATGGTCATAATGTAGTTTATCTTTGGAGCACTTTTTCAAATGAAACAAGCAAACTTAAAAAATATGCTCTTGGGTTTGGATAACAAGTGGATCCAAAAGCAAAACCACAAAAGATAAACACGTTAGGTTAATATATGGTTTTAAAAAATATAAATAAAAATCTCAATAATATTAAAAATAAAATAAAATAATAATAATAAATATATGAAACATGCAAACAACAAGTTAGAAGGTTAAAACACATAAAACCAAACACATAAAACATAAAAACATGTAGTTAGTATTATAATCATAACTTTTAAAATATATATCAGTTTGTCATTAAATTTTTATAAGTTGGAAATAAATCCAAGGTGAACCTCTATATAAATAATAAGATCCATAAATTCAATAAATTTTTTTAATAACTATGTACTAGCCATTTTTACTAGAAAAATAGAAAATAAAAAGTGATAGTCACTAAAAGTGTCATAACTTCTAAACTAAAAATCAAAATTTAATGAAATTTTTAGAGTATTAGGATGAAACCAGTAATAAAAACCTATAAAAAATTCATAAAAAAATAGTAAAGTTATTAAAAATAAGATCTATTTTGACAACCATATTTGTTTAAATATGTGGGGTGCACAATTGCGTCCCATTGGACATGCCAAAATGTAGAGTTGGATTATGAAAAATGATTAGTCAAGCATTAGTTTAAGAAATAAAATATAAATGCATAAATATCTAAAAAAATTAATCCAACCTATTAATGTTGGGTTTAATAATAATAACAAGATAGAAATGAAAGAAAGCAATAACCAATTACCTTTCTAAATGACTCCATTACTCAAAAGTGGCTCAAAAGCATGTGCTCCCCTTGATCAAGAATTCTTGTTTTCATAAAAAAATGGTGGAATATCTCCTCCAATGTCTAAATAACACTTATTAAAACCTATGATCATGATAGAAACTATCTAACTTGCCTATCAATGAAGCTAATCCAAATGTAAATAACTTAAAAATCAAAACACAAATGGCTTGTGGAGGGATTTTGGCATTATAAGTCTACATAATTTAAGATTAAAAATGGTAATGTGAGGCTTTATATTTATATATTTTTGGAATTGGTCAATATCAACCATGACCATCCATCTCAAGATTGAGATGTGTGGCCATTAATTAATCTAATATTTGTAATTAAATCCATAAATATCCTCATCATGATTTGGGAAGAGGGGGAATTAATGAGGCATGGGAGGCATTAAAGAGGAATGGGAGGTTATAATAATGATTTTTGTTGCAATTATGGATTTTGGATGCCACCCCATAGATGATGTCATTTAGGTGATGCATATATCAAGAGTCTATTTCCAATAAATAAATAATCAATAACCTTCATGGAAAATCCACTTAAGATCTTGATTTGAATTAATTATCCTTAAATAATATTAATCATTATTTGTGAAATTCTTTGGAAATTGGTCCTCAATTAATAAAAATGGCCATAAAGTCATATTACTAGGTCGTAAACTGACTCGAGAAGAAATGGAAGGTGATGTTATATGTGTTGGAATCATATCCTACTTAGGATGTTGCCACCATAAAATAAAAAAGGTACATGACATGCACTAACAAATTTAAAATAAAAGAGTGATCTAGAGCACAAAAAGGTGAAATAATTATTTTGACTCAAAATAAATTGATCAAAGTTAAGTATCACATAAAATGCATTGTCCCATTTAGGGATAGTTTGGCCTAAATCAACACTTGTAAATGACAAGTTTGAACCTTATAACATGTTTTAGTGATTTTAACCTATATTGGGTATTTGAGTGAAATTCAAGTAATATTGACAATTTCAACATAAATAGTGTTAGGAATTAGATGTCTACACCTTATTCCATGGTATTCAACCCTTGACTAAGTTATGCATTTTGGAAATATCATTAAACTATGAAAAAAGAGTGTTTTAGATGGGTTTATATAATATTTCATACAGACCATTACCATTATTAGAAATACCTAAAAGTTTAATATGACATATAAGTGTTTAATAGGCCATACTAATACATTTGGATGCATTTCCTCTTATATATTCTTAATCAGGTCATTATTAGGGATTTAAAGAGGTTTAAGAGGGTTTGGGTTCTTAGCAATGATTCATACAGGTTATGCCCTTAACCTTTGAACCATTGTAACTAATCTTTTTTAGACAAGGCCCCTCAACTCTCCCAAATTGGTCAACTCCCCATGAAACTATTACCTATAGTTTTGAGCTCATCAAGTTTATCTTCAAGTGAGAAATGTGCATTCTAAGTACTTTTAAGGTAATTTTGATCCATAGTGACCAATTTTAACATTTTCTCTACAAACAAATGTTTCTTACACACCTAAAAATTATTTAAAAACATCTCCATGGTGGGCTAAGGTGCTATCTAATATCCTTTTTTTCCTTTGTTTCAGACTTTAAGTAGTATAACTTTGAGAAGGTGTTAGATCAACAAGATTGAATGCAAGGTTTCTAAGTCTTGAACCCGAACTAGACTTTTGAGGCATTTGGACATCCTTATTAATAGTAAATCCACCTCATAGAACCTATAGATCACCTATGTTGTCTTGATTAAGCCACTTACCTCTTATTTGTGTGCATATAGTCCTCCACATAGGCACCTAGGTAGTTTTATAAATGACTTTTGGACATAGATACCCCTTTAGGTGGTCATTGAGAATTTATTTGATACATATATATACTTATCCCTCCTTAAAAACACATAGGGTCTGTAGATCCCTTTTAATTTCTTGCATATAGGCTTATAATAGCTCTTTTAGGTTTGATCCATATATTGCACATCTACATGTGCCAATTAATAGACCATTTGGGTGCTTAGGATACATGAAGAGACCATTAAGACTATTTCATATCCCAAATTATTCATCTAGAGGTGTTTGAGGGTATAATTCACTCATCAAGTCTTATTTAAGGTCTAGAGAGGGTTTAAGGAGTCTACCATCTTAATGATGGTTCAAACATTATAGACCTCCAAACCAAAACCTTTTTCCATGAATATATATCCCATAGACCCCTTCAAATATCTTGAATATTTTTTTGTCCCATGTAGATTGTATGGTGAGATATGAGTGGAATTTGGTGACCTTTGAGCTCTTTACAATAATTTTAGGTTAGTTGATAGTCTCAGTATTTTTTCATAGAATTGGGATACTAAATCCCACTCTTTCATCCATGGGTATTTATTTCATATGGGTGATCAAATCATCCTTAGAGCACTGGGTTTGAGTGCTCAATCCTTGTGAGATATGAGTGCCTGAGTTGGTAGCTCAACATGGTTACTTAGTATAATGGATCTCAAGAGGGTGTTAAGGCCATATTAGACTATTTATTTGCATTCCCGTGATTCAAACACCCCATTTATGACCTAATTTGTCATCACACATATTCTTATCTCCTTTATTTTTTTGGAGGTTTAGATCTACCCTTGAGGTGAAAATGGGGTTTTGAGGGTTTACGATGGCTTTAGGCCTTATACACTTAGATTAAGATTTAGAACCAAAAACCACTTGTAGGTGTGTATGTGGATCCAACATCAATACATCACCATTTTCCATCTTAATTATACCCTCTTCATTTGACCTTATTCACCTAGACCATCATCTCAATCTTTATCTCTCTTAAGCCTACCTTAATCATCACTAACCAATGTAGATGCTTGAAATAATTGATGATGAATATCCAAGTAGCCTAATTTAGCTCATTATAATGATGGATTCAAGGCTCAAGTGACATGTTTTCAAGAATTAACCATAACCTTGGGACTTGGCCTTCCCTATATAAGCTAACAATGCTTATTTACATAGTCAGACATCAAAGCTTGTATGTCTTGGGTGTGCATCCCAAACCAAGCAATCACTTTAAATTGGTATAAACATAATATTAGGTATTGAGGGATACATATATACTCATCACCATAATATTCCAATTTAAATGGTCTTGTCATTTCCATTTAATCTAGTCATGCATTCTAGATTGACTAAGTAAGCCTAACTCACTATACATACTTAAGCCATTCTATTTAGTCATCTATCTAGACTCTTTATCCTTGGAAACATGATTTATATTCTCTAACCACCACCTTAATATGAGATCTTCCCTTATGTGAGTATATCATGTTATTTTATAGGTTGGGGATAGAGTACCTATAGCTCTAAGTATTGGTTTAGGTATGTTGACTGTGAAGGGTCTTTAGGCAAGCTCTCAAAAAAGAGGAATGCTTTCATGTCATGTTTGAGACCTCAGTGGATTTCCTTGAATATAAATCACACCCCTTAATATATCCACTTAAAAAATATATAAACTTTCTCTACATTTTGAGACTCAATTATATCTAGTGATTTTAAACCTTTTAAAGGATGGGTTAAGTTAGTCTCCTATAGGTGACCATTATTATTGTCAATAGTACTTACACCTAGATAAGCCCCTTCTCTCATAGCCTTAATGGATCTTAATATAATTATGGTGAATTTAAACTAGTCTCCATGCTTTAGGATTGGGTAGGAAGGTTTTAACCTATATGTAATGGTTATAAGACCTTTTGGAGTATTAATTTGGAACTCAAAGCCTAATTTGAAGTAAATATGCTTGATGATACCATAAAATAGTAGAGGTTGTTTGAGAGATGCCAATAAGACTATTGATCCATGTTTAAGACCACATAAGGAGACCTTAGGCACCCCTAATCACATATTAAATATGGAAAGACATTTAAGGTTCATCAATTAGTCATATGGAGTGATTAATTGAAACCTAGGATTTTATGAAAACCTCAAATTTTACTAAATAACCTTAACTTCTACTAATCAAGTTTGTGAATGCTTTAGAGAGCTAGTTGATAGTTTCTTGCCTATGAGGGTTATCATGGAGTTTTTTTCTTTTGAGAATGGGTCTTTCACATATGTATATTACCCCTACTACCTCTATGGTGTCTTAATGACCTCCAATATCCACCCTTATGGAATACTCTATTCTCACTTGCAATGAAGATCAATATGCAAGCTATCTCATTTGGAGGTGAGATCTTGTGATATTTTAACATCCATATGACCACTCCAATTTTAATAATGATGGAAGAAGACATGAAAAAATTCAAATAGCCATCATCAAAACTCAAACCACTATTCATTCTCAAATATGTGTAATAAATATCCTCTTTCATCAATGGAACCTTGCATGTAATCTATAGATAGTGGTAGCTTGGGTATTTATTACTCCCATAGGATCACAAGTGTGAACCATGGGTTGAATATGCCATTTAATGACCTTGATGACTTGGATAAGACATGTATAACCATCAATTTCATCAATTAGGCCAAAAGTACACTAAAACTATTCCATTTTTGACCTTATGTGGATGTAGAAGGCTAGTCTTATTGCCTTAAGTTATTAGCATTTATTCATAAATAAAATTAGATAAATTTGGAAACCATCTTCAAATATTGTAAGGAAATTAGACGTCCTTCCTCTATCCAATATCTAAATTCACCATCTTCTCTTTCCTATCCATATTGAAGAAAAAATTGATTGGTTGTCCAAGGCTACCAAAGAGCTCGATAGAAAGAATGGATCAATTTTTGTCTCTTCTTAGCTTGAAAGACCTAGATTATCTCACCTAATGTCTGTAATGACTCTCCTTTTCATATCACTATCTCCATGTGACCATATTTTTATTGTACATATATATACTTATTTGAAAACTCTTATAAAACACTAGATTCTTACATTTTATTAGGTTATCAAATATGAATCATTATTGGTGGATAGGAGGAGGGAAAATAGGGGTAAAAATACATTTAAAACTAAGAAGTATGGATGGGGGAGATGGGGAGTCATTATTTCCCATGTATGGGCCCATTTAGTGGCAAATAAAGCATTTTGACTTTTGAGAAGACATCCTTTACATATACAACCATTTGATCATGGAAATATGCTCATCATGGGGACCCTAAAAGGTGAGATTGATGGTTTTTATGGAATTTTGATGTCAAAATAGCATCATTTTATGGTAAAACACCCCCTTTAAGATAATATTTATGATTTCAAGTAAAGTCTCAAATGGAGGTTAATTCAATACTTATTAATGGACCTTAAAACATGATAAAGATGTAAATTAGGTTACCATATACTCTTTATAACATCCTTAATACTTTTGATCAATCCATACCTTGCACATATTGAACATACTAAATGGATTCATCATGAGTTATAATTTATAATAATGGGTCATCTTCATTATGAGTAAATTTGGACCATTAAGACCACCCTAAGGCTTGTTAAAGTTCGTTAGAAATGAATACAAATAAGGGAAGCACTTGACACAAGATCAAATAGGGTGAGAAGACAACTATCATGGTATTACTTGACATGACAAAACACTTGGATGTGTTTCCTTGACATTATGATGGCTAGATATTCTCCTTTGGACTATCATAACACTTCGAGGGGTATAAGAAGGGTGACCACAAGTGAGTTTGAGTTTTTAAGATAGGTTGAATCCTTTATAGGAATAAGGGTAGAAAGTAGTCAACAAATACCTCTCAAAGATTTGTGCTAACATTGTACTCCTTATAATGTACTCAGGCCTTCATGTCACCTTGGTCAAATCACCTTTCCTATGATTGTATTATAGGTTTGACTATGATGTGTTGGGCTTACCAGGATTAGGTAAAGTATTTATATTTACCTCACTTTAGATGATTCTAAGAGTCTTATGTAACCATGTTAGCATAGAGATCATATCCATATAGACTTGAATCCCTCCATAAGCCTCTATGTCTCTAAAGACAAGTAGGCTTTTACAATTGATTAGGAAGATAAGCTTGTAGGACTCATTAGATGTATAGGCAAAGTTGAGAATGAGTCTTGTTGATAGTTGATTCATTTATGTCTTTACTTTGGCTCTTTTTTTCTTTGAATGACTCTATACATTGTCTATCTACCTAATCTAGTCTCTATTATTTCTTTTATCCACTATATCCTCTCTTTATGCATGAAACTAACCTACATCTTTAGAAAGCCTATAGGTGGTTATGTATTTGAATGCATTTTAGGATTTAGGACTTAAACTACCAATAATTGAACCTTTCAATGACTTTGTATTATTATTCATAATTTATAACCCTTTAAATTTTCCCAAACCTTATATATCTTCAAGCATACAGTTGTTTCATGCCTATGTTTATCACATGGTTTTAGATGACTATTTGTGAGATTGGAGAGTTAAAACTTGAACATTGACGCACTTAAACTAGGTCTTTGGAAACTAAAATTACTATATTCCATTGAAAGTTCATTTTTCCTTATCCTATAAAGTCTATTGACCATTTCATAGCATGTTGTAAACCTTTGCCTGCTTGTCTTGAAACTCAGACCTGTACATGTGTATTGGCTTGTGGACTCTTAAGTTTTTTAACCTTAGTCACTTCGACCCCTTATGGATCTCAACTAGATAAGATATCTTTATTGGTTTGTGCCTTTTATCTCATTTACATTGAGTCATGTATCATTTTTCTATCCAATTTTCCCTCCATGTGAATTAGCTCTTTTGGTCAGAATAAGGACCTAGAAGTTTAAGACTTGGAGGCATGTATTTAACTTATAGAGACTTTATAAGAACAAATTATTTGATTCCTTGGACTTGGATTTGCATCAAATAATTTTCAATTCTTTATCACTCTATTAATAGTTTTTATACCTCTAACTAAATAATATACAATCTTAAATGTTCCCATTCACATGTATGGACTATGTGTACAGTCAGCTCCTATAGAAGGCATATGCATGGAAAATAGAGTCTTTAGTTTTATCATGCCTTATAATTAATGTGGTGAGATCATTCAGGGTCACATGAATGCTTGTGAGTTCATTTCAATTTATATATTGCAAAAATACTCTTAAAATGAAACCTAGGTCCATGGATATCCATTGATAGGTTTGCAAACCTATGGGTGGATGAAACACATCCAAGTCCTTATATAGAGTGAACTTGAGCCTAATTTTCATTACCTTGAGTTTAAAAAAAATTCTATATTGATCTTCTCATGTTTATCATTGATTTTAATTTCCAATTGGGCAAAGATTGGCACTCAATCCTATAGAGATCCATTGATGGATAGATCATGTTTCCAAAGAGTGCAAAACATGATGCCTCTTAAAAGGATATTTGTAAGGATCCATTTTTAAAAAGAGAGATAACATGAATCATAATATAATAATGTATTTTTTAATTAAAAATGAATTAATTTAAACATTTAAATTTTCTAGTCTTTCAAAACAATTGAACACTTACTATAGGGGTGACTGAAACTCCATACACTTGAGACACTTTATCCTTGATTAAGGCACCTCATGAATTTAAATTATTTGATGAAAATACCATTAAAGTGAGTAATTTTTCCTCTAAAAACACCCTATAAAACCATCTCCTCCATCAAATTATGGCATGAGTAAATAGGAGCAAAACTAGACCCTTCTTGAATGTACAAGGCATAGTGATCTTCTATCAATCTTAACGATTATTCATAAAGGAAGTGACATGAATATTCAAAATAAATACTCTAAATTTAATCTAATTATGACCCCTAATAAAACCCAAATTTTCATCTCCCAACTTTCTCTCTCTTAGCTATACCATACATTTGATTTTTTCCTTTTTGAGCTTGTGAAGGTAGTGATTGAGGAGAGAGAGTGTCTAATGCATCTGTTGGATCTAAAACTTGATATAAATATTTAAAATGACCTATGGAATTTCAAGAGAGTCTCTATAACTATTTTCACTTATAAGTTGATCTCTTAAGGTTGTATAAGTACCCAAGAGGGCCTTTAAAAAAGTATTTTCCTCAATTTGGGCATTAAACTACAAGTTTATGAGTATTTGACCATATTTTACCCTTATCTAAAATCAATTATGCTATGAATCTTCTTGATTTTTTTTATTTTGGATTTGTATGTACCACTTATCTAAATTATCTCAAAAGGTGACAAAAATACTTTGTGGCATATGATAACATAATAAGATATTAATATATGACAAAGTATCTTCTAAGACACATTAAAGACCTTTTATAATGAACCATTACCATTTTAAACCTTTTACCACACTTTATAACAACATGACTCATAAATGACCCCTAGGACTAGACAAGTACACATGATACCAAACCTTGGACAAAATTAGGCAATGACTAATGTGACCACATGAAGACCATATAGGACCATAAAAAGATTAAAAAAACACCATATAAAATCATTAGTAACAATAATAAATTTTTTAACCTATATGGGTTTACCATTTTTGACTTGGGTTCAAAAATTGGTCAAAAAATTGGTGATTCACAAAGGTAGCATTCCTGTGATGCTAATAGATTATTGTCCTTAATGGAGTCATTCTTGTTCTACAAAATAATATTGACACACCTCTAAGAGACTCAAAATCACACCACATCACACAAAAAAAAATTAAACACACGAACCCAAAGGCATTTAGAGAAAACCACAATAAGAAACACTCAAAACAACATACCTAACCTATTATGTACAGACCTCAAAACATGTTTGAGGTGATTAAACACCTCCTCTTGATTAAACCAAGGAAAAAAACAATGTTTCTAGAGTCACATATATTCCATGAGAAAAAATCACCATAATATGAATGTTTTTCAAATAAAACTTGCTTTTGAAGGTGATCGATTGACTTACCATCTTGAAGCCTCTACTAGATGCAAGTGTGCCACTTGAGACTCATTTAAATGGTCCCTTAAGTTCTCCTTGAGGTATGCTTGAAATTGCATCCTTAATGTTCTCTATTATTATTAATTTATTATTATAAATTTTTCTTTGGTAATCATGGAAATCCTCTCAACTTCACTTTCTTTTGAACCATGATATACTAGGTGTTTAGAGGAATCAAACCTACCTTCTTTATTTCTAAATACATTTGAAATTGAATCAAGATCAGATTAATCTCTATGATTATAATCACTCAAATAAACTTTTACCTTGACTTTATTACACTCTTCCAAGGATTCCTTCTACTTAGTTTATATTTCACATTCTTATTTGTGCTCATTAGGTCCATCATTGATCTCATCATGTAGCCCAAGTTTCATTTGAGAATGAGAAAACCCACTTACCTTTTAAAATTCTTACATTTTAGCATGGTATTTATGCCATATATCATCATGTTCCTCTTTAATATCATATTCATAAATATTCTCTTGTTTATTAAGCATAAATGCATCATCTTATTCACTACCTTGCTCTAGTACACTTGGAATATCACCATCATCATCCATATGCATAAAATAATTTCCCTGTGCAACTTATTGAAAGGCATCATAAAAACTTACCTTAGGGAACTCATAATTTTCTTAATTTATGATATATGTGCATGTACATATATATTAAATGATATTGTATGGATAAAACCCATGTTGGTTAGTTCCCCACTCATCAAGGTATAGGTAGGCTATACCATCAAGAGGTGTTAAAGGTTCTTGGTCATTATGATAATCTTCCTCTTCATTGATATTGAAGTTCATGTTTGATGTGTTACATGTGTAAGGATCTACATGAAACTTGGCCAAAGTTTTAGACGTGATATAGACCTTAGAACCATACCTATTCCTTAATGCCATGTATGACCAATATACTATCAAGTAACTTCCAATCTTAATAGTAAAGTCCCTTACAAGCAAAGGGAAAAGTGAGGTATCACCTCTACAACCACCACATCTTGAGAGATAGAGAATGCAGGGACAAGTATGGAGTGTTAGTTATAAACCCTTGATGATTTAAACTATCTTGGTAGCTGATCCATCTATATGTAACACCCCATTGGAGTGTGACTCATAATTTAATTTCATCTTGTCTGCTACTTGTTTAGGCATGAATAATGTGATTTATCTACTATCAATCAAAAACATTTATACCAAAAAGTATCTAATGATGATAGATAGGTAAAATAGAGGAGGATTATCTCTTATATAAGTTTTTATTGGATTCTCATCTTGGTCTTCAATTCATTTGTCAAAATTTCCCCTCTTTCACTAGGCTACCTAGATGATGCATTGAGCTTAGAGAGCTCATTTTTGAGTGGATATATTTATCCAAGAATGGATAATGTTTCCCTATTTATAATTATTACATGGAATTTCTTCATTTTCTTAAAAAAAATCATAGGATATCTTTCAACTTTATCATGTCCTCTAAGATCCATATACTACCACTAGTTTGTGTAACATGATGCATAGGAGAAGGCATAGAAGGAGCCTTAGCATTCTAATTTTTATAATTTACCTAAACCATAGGGATTAAATTTGAAATAAATTATCCTTGAGGTTATTTATATTTTATGCTTGGACCACCACTTGTCCCTTGTACTTCCTTAATCGCTCTCTTCTTTGACCTTGTATTTATAGCTATAGAGTTTTGTCTAATGTTTAAGTTTCCTTGGTAGTTGACTGCATATGATTCCTCTTGATAGTATTTCATCAAATTTGAATTTAATTTAGAAACACTTTCATTATTCTCTCCTTTACTAGGCATCTCTTCTCAATTCATAGAAGGCATTCTTCCCCATTGAGCCATATATGCTTCATTGAATGCATCATTTGCATAAGTGTAAGAGTCATGAGGCTAATCCCATGAAGGCTTCTCTCCATAATATTGTGAAATATTATTTTGGATAGGTACATGTTATTTTGAAGTATGATTATTCTAATTTTATCCATTATGTTGCCTCGCTTGATTTAGTTTCCCTCATCCTTGGTATAAACCTTGAGAAGGTTGTCTAAGAGCTTGATAAGATTGATAAGGCTAGTAAAGACCTCCATTGTTTTTTTTTTCCTCTTAATATTTTTATTCTTTTTTTGAAGATATTTGATCAGATCTTCCTCTTTTTGCTTGCTTGGATGACTAGAGGCAACTTACTTATGTTTGGGTGTGGGAATAAGAGCAATGGTGGGCATATGAGTTTTCACATCAGGAAAAAAATGCATGGGAGGTATATGGGATATATTACCATCTCAAATAAGGAAATTATTATCCCTTATATTATTCTCATAGGTGTTAGGAAAAGTATCCCCTACCATGGATTGAATCATCATATATATGTCACTATTAAAATATTTAAGGTAATAAAGAAAAAAATGATGATAACTAGACCTTACCAAGATTGGGATACTATCCCAAGTCTTTTTAAATCTTGTGTTAATGTCTTGAAAGGCCTCTTAAGGTGATATTTATTTTATTTAGTTGTTCGATTAAGAACAAGTGATCAATTTTATCTTCAAATCTCCTTCTCAACACATCACCTAATTCATCCCATGTAGTTATAGAGTTAAGAGCCAAAGTACCATACTAATCAAGGTCCTTTCCCTTGAAATAAATATCCAATAACCTGATGGAAATATTATATTCTTTGATGTTGTGTATATTGTAAAATTTGGCAATGTTTCTTATGTTCTCAATAAGAGTAGTGGCAGCTTCTCCCATCTATGAATACACACTTTTGAAGGGTAACATATGGATGTCATCATAGTGATAAAGATATGAAGGACTATGTCCATTAAAGGAAACAAAGGGAATGATATTTGGGGATGTAATATTTAAAATTGGATCCAATAAAAGTCTCCTAATATGTATGTGAGCAACAAATGATTTATTAGAGTATGGATGGCTATAGGTAAACCTCTTAGTTATAATTGAATAATAAGGTATCTCTAAAAATTAAAATAGAATGCATTTAGTAGATGACCTTGTACTTACCTTAGGAATGAAAATGAAGCACTAGTCTAAAACCAAGAGGAAATGAGTGATGGAGTCACTAGATACTGCATGAAGGAAGCTTTACAAATTCAAATTTACTAAGATAATCATCTACCTTTGACAACTTCTTAGACCATGAGGTCGCATCAAGCATGTCAAAAATGTTATAAATAAAATATTAACCCTAAGTAGGAATAATATAGCCTCCCTAAATTTTATGTAATATTGAAGCACCTCTCATGTTGTGGGTGACCTATTAGAGAGATGAGTCTCTAGATTAAAGTGCTATCTCCCTTTGTACAACACCTACTACTAACCACTAACCTATTTATTTTGAAGGAAAAGGGATATAATGGGATTAGATACTAATCTAGCATAGGTGATGCATAAATATTAATTCCATAATTCTACTAGAACCTACACTATGAAAGACAATTTACAAAGCTAATCTCAATACCCATGGTTCTCTTACAAAAATGTTGCAACATAAAGGTAAGAGTTAATGTGCTTCTCAAGGTAGATGAATAGTAGGTATTAACATAGAAACTAGTAGTATTTTTCACACTTAAAGACACATAAAACAACTAACTAAACATCATGTGACCTATTCGAAGGTACATTAATTTCACAAAGTATGAAAGGTTGAGATGAACATAAGGAGAGATAACTATCAGTTGCCATTCAACCATGAATTACTTCACATAATTAAATAGGAATTTGTAAAATTAAAATCAACTAGAAATATTTTATTCAAAGGAAAAATAATTATTCAAATTATCAAGGATTGACCATACCAAAATGTGGATATACTACAAGGCTAAAAGTGGCAACTTATATAGAGAAATGAGGAAGAAAAAGAGAGAGGGGTGTAGAAGATGTTGAGAGACAAGTGTTCAAAGGAGTTAAAATAAAGATATGGGTTATGGAATAGACCTAATATACTTATAAATACATGTTTCTCTCCTCTAAAGAAACTCCACCATCCAAGTGGTGTAGGAGATATAAACTCATCTTAACACCTTGCACAACTCCTCAAAATTGCCCTTCTTTGTATATGAGAAGTGACAAATGGAGATTTTCATCATAAATTCACCATGAGATACTTTAATATATATAATTTGACACCTATAATTCATTTATAGACTTGTTTTTATAATATTTTAGTGTAAATTATCATCTATATGGTTAGGTGTCTTGAAACACCTTCATCTCCCATGCCTAGCCTTGTCCAAGTGGCTCAAAACTTGAGATCATATTTTTCAAGGCATTATCTCTCCATCAAAGTAAATAAAATAATTTATCAGACCTGAATCAATCCATTTTGGTTCCTAAAATAAATCTAAGACTCTATTTTTCTCCTCAAGCTCTCATTAGGCCTTTTTTCCTTATAACCCTAAAATCATGTATACCAAAATTGTGTAGGTAAATGTATATATGTTCATAAAAAATAAGGGAATATTTAAGGACCTAGTATGGATATAAAAAATCCATGCCAATTTTTAGGTTTTGAGAGTGAGTGGAGGTGTGATTTTTCTTCCTTTCTCTCTCTTCAATTAGGCTTCAATTAGGCCCCCTTATCTAGAAGAATAATTTTCTACACCATATCTCTCCCAAATATTTAAAACCACACAAAATCATGTGATTAACTTTAAATAACTTGGCACCAACCTTCATGCAAACTTTGAGGACCTAAGACCATGTGTAAGTGTGAGAACCATGAAATCATCTTGAAACCTAGTCTCATTTTGAGCTTGTTGAAGACTACCTTGAAAATTAATTTTATTTGACCAATTTATGGATATCCTATATATATTTTTAGGATTTAATATATTAAATAAATCCCAAATAAACTCTCCTAATATTTTTCAAGTTTCTAACTATATAAAACCCTATAAAACAATAAAATTCCTTGTAAAAAAGGCATTTAATATCATCTGTACAGTTACAGGTACAACTAAAGTACATGGTTATAAGTTACTTGGATTATATAAAAAATTTAAAGATTTTAGAGGATAAAAATATGTCATCTCATGTGCTTTGGAGACCAATATTTCACATCAGGTATTTATTAGGGTTTTATGAGGGTTTAGAGTGGCTTATGTTCTTAACGATTGTTCATAAGCCCTAGGCCTTCAACCCATAAACAAATGACCCATATTTCAATTTTAATATCATTCTTATATATCCATATGTTATTAGTCTCCCATTTTCTCTATCTATATAGTACCGAGTGCAATAATTTAACTCTTGGTCTTCAAACAGACCATTTAAGTAGGGTTAACAATCTTAGCCTTTTTTCATGCATGTTTAAGACCAAATCTAAAAATTGATGCCAAAATATTGTAGTATATGAACCTATTTACCATTATTTAATATAATTTATCTCCATATATAGTTTCATGGTCTCAAAAAATGATTGAAAGTCTAGCTTTAGACTGTAGTCTTGCATGAGAGGAGTTTAATGTGGTCTTGAAAGTCTAAATGGCACTTTCCTTATTTTATTTTATTTTTGAATACATATCAAGGTTTATATTAAAAAACTAATCCCAATTTCCTTATGCCTTCATTTCATCTTAGTAAAATCACCTTTTGTATGACTGTATTATAGGTATGACTGTGAAGTGTTGGGCTTACTAGGCTTAGGCAAAGTCTTCAGTATTTGCCTCACTTTAGGTGAGTCTAAGAGTCTTATAGAACCATGTTAGCATAAACATCATCTACATATATAATTTAATACATCCATAGGCCTATATATCTCTAAAGATAATTATCATTTTGAAATTTATCATGTAGATAGGCATGTAAACCTCATTAACTATATAGGCAGAGTTGAGAATGAGTCGTATAGACACTCAATTATTTTATGACTTTACTTTCACTCTTTTTGAATTTTAATGTCTCTATACATTGTATATATACCTTATCTATAATATAGTGTTTCTTTTATACACTTTATCCTCTCTTTAGGCTTGAAACCACCCTACCTCTTTAGTAAACCTGTAGGTGGTTATGCATTTGAATGCATTTTGGGATTTAAGACTTTAATTGCCAATATTTGAACATTTCAATGACTTTGTTATATTATTTAGAGTTTATAACCCTTTTTATTTTTAAAAACCCTATATCTCTTCAAGAAGAAACTTTTTTCCTATTAGTGTTTATCACATGGTTATAGATGACTATTTGTGAGATTGAAGTGTTAAGCCTTGAACATTAACCAACTTGAACTAGGTCTTTAGAAACTGAAAGTACTAGATTAAATTGAATGTTTCTTTATCCTTATAATACATAGTCCATTGACCATTTCATATCATGTCACAAACCTTTACCTTCTTGTCTTGAAACTCAAACCTATGCATGAGTATTGGCATGTGGACTCTTTTAGTGTTTTGACCTTAGACACTTCAACCCCTTATGGATCTCAACTAGTTGAAATATATCCATTAGTTTGTGATTTTTATCTCATTTTTACTGATTCATGTGCCATTTTTATAACCAATTCTCCCTCCACCACAATTATCTCTTTTGTTCATAATGAGGACCTACAGGTTTAGGACCTCTAGGTCTATGTTTTTCTTATAGATAATTGCAAGAACAAATTCCTTGAGTCCTTGGAATTATATTTGGATCAACTCATTTTAAATTTTTCATCCCTCTCACAATAGTCTATATACCTTTCTCTAAACACTATACAATCCCAAATGTGCCCATTCACATGTACAAACTATGTGTATAACTAGCTCCTATATAAGGTATATGCATAGAAAATAGAGTATTTAGTTTTCTCATGCCTTATAATGAATGTGGTGAGATTATTAAAGGTCACATGATTTTTTGTGAGTTAATTTTCATTTATATATTTCCAAAATACTCTCAAAATGAAACCTAGGTCCATGGATATCCACCTACAGGTTTACAAACTTGTGGGTGGATGAAACACATATGAGTCCTTATAGAGAGTGCACTTGAGCCTCATACTCAATTAATTGAGTTTATAACCTATTTATTAGTGATATTCTCATGTTTATCATTGATTATAATTTCCAATTATGCAAATATTGGTAGTCAGGCCTGTAGAGAGCCATTGATGGATGGACCATGTTTCCAAAGAGTGCAAAACATGATGTCTCTTGAAGGGCTATTTTCAAGGATCCATTTACATAAAGAGATATAAATTGAATCATCATATAATGAGGTATTTTATATGAACAATTAAGTAATTTAAACCTCTAAAAGTGATAGTCATTCAAAACAACCAAAAACACTTGTAACAGGGGTGACTGAAACTCCATACACTTGAGACACTTCCACCTTGATGAAGGCACTTCATGAATTTTAATTGGTGTATGAAAATAAAATTTAAAGGATTCATTTGTCCTTTAAAAACACCCCAAATCCATTCTCTTTCATAAAATTTTATCATGCAAAAACATGAGAAAAACTAGTCCTACTTGAATGGACAAGGCATAGTGACCTACTATCACTCTTAATGATTGTTCATAAATTAGGGGCCATGAATATACAAACCAATGCCACTAAATTAAATATCATTAAAAACCCTAATAATTCCCAAATTTTTATCACCCAAAATTTTCTCTCCTAGTTGTATGCATTTCAATTTTGCCTTTTAGAGCTTATGAAGGTAGTGATGGAGGAGAGAGAGTATCTAATAAATTTGTTGGACTTAAAACTTGATACAAAACTTGAAACTGATATTTGGAAGTTCAAGAGACTCTCTAAAACCATTTTCACCTACAACTTTATCTCTTAAGGTTGTATAATCAACCAAAAGTGCTTTTAAAGGAGTATTTTACTCAATTTTAGTGTTGAACTACAAGTTTGTTAGTCTATGATCATATAAAGCCGTTATCTAACATTAATTATGCTATGAGTCTTCTTGAAATGTTTGTTCTTATATATTTGTAATCACCACTTCTCAAAATTAGCTCAAAATGTGACAAAAAGACTTTGTGGCATATGATAGCATAATAAGAGGTTAATATATGACAAAGTATCTTATAGGACACATTAAATACCTTTTATAATGACCCATTACCATGTTAAACATTTCACCACACTTGATAACACCCTGACTCATAAATAACCCCTAGGACTAGACAAGTACACGTGAAACCTTGGATAAAACTAGACAATGACTAATGTGACCACATGAAGACCATATAAGACCATTTAAGATCATAAAACGATTGTTAAAACACCATATACGAGTTTGAGTAACCTTATGAGAAGTTTCAACCTATAGGGGTTGACTATTTTTGACTTGGGGTCAAAAATTGGTCAATAGTAACCATTAGAATTAGAGAAACAATAGGACTCAAACAAAGTGAAGTAGTAGTAGATGGATTAATAGTGACCTCACCTAATTTATTAGAATCCATTGGTTATTTTAATTTTATCCCATAAATGATTAATATTTTATTCCTTTTTTAATTCTTCATCCTCATCCTTGGGCTCATTTTATGTCACATTCATAGTTGAACATAAAGGAGACTCTAATGATGGAAGAGGGTCCTTAGGGGCTCTTACTTTCCTCTTGTAATATATTTTTGTAGTTATATTCAAGGGAGGAATATATTAAGTGGTGTAAAGTGAGATTTTTACACTTGTATCAAGAGGAAATGAGGGAGCAATATGGAGACCTATGTCCTCAAAGTCAGAGAAATCAATGAAAATTGGTTCCTATTATCCTCCTAAAGAAGTTGTAGTAGTAGGAATTTACCCCACCTCTTTCTCTTGTTTGAAATCCTTCATTAAAATTAGTGGTGAATTTTAGGAAGGCCCTTATTATGAGTAACTTGACACAATATCTTATTATTCCACACCCTGCTCCTGCTTCATAACAATTATCATAGTGAGTGGTTTTTGGGATGATGTTACTTGGTCCACATATGTAGGGTCAATCAAGAGGTCCATTAGTATGTATTTACCCCTCATATAGGAGGTGGAATATAGGTATGAACCTCCATAATTGTGATATAGGGATCTCTTTGGATGGCTCTTAGATTATATTCTATCAACCTAAACACTCTTTCCCTTTCTAGCACCTCAACATCATCATTTAGAGGCTAAAAGTGCCAAATTACTAGGTTATAATTTGATTACGTTTAGAATTAAGCTAAGTTAATGATTAATACTAATTAATACTCTAAATAAGCTACCCTAATCACATTTATGGGAAATTAAATCCCTTGTGAAGATGAAATTAGGTGATTTAAGTGATTTCTAGGCTTAGATTGTGTCATTTGCTATAAATTAAATTGAATCTTAGTTTAGGCATGAAAGTGGCCAAAATTGTCTACAATAATTAGATGATATTATATCAACACAACCATGATTTCCCTCTCTATCACTTCAGAATCATCCTTTTCATTCAATAGTACAAAGTCATTCTCATAAGGTTTGTGCTAGTAGGGGTTGCCTTGGCTTGAGATATACTTTTGGACAAGGCCATGATGATCCATTCTATGTGTGACAAAGATATAATGAGTAAAACTCTTTTGTTTTATTAGTTTCTCAAAAATTCTTCTTGTTTGTGTAGCATGTACATCCAATAATTAGGTAAGACTCATGTAACACACCTTTGTGTTTATTCTTCATGTCTTCATTTATGTTCCACCATAACTAGTAAGTTATTTCCTGCTCTACCAATTTCTCTGGGATGTAGTTTAAGAGACATAAAGGGGTAGCCTTGTGTCATTATAACATTATTATAATATAATATAGGTATAGACAATAGTCCCTTCTTAGCTAGAGTGTCTTCTTGATGATATTTGAGACTTAGTTTAATATTTATTCATGAATTGCCCTCCACACTTAAGGGTATAAACTCTCATATATTCTAACAACATCCCTCATGTATGAATAAATGTAGATGAATGAATAAAAATCACATACCTAATTCTTAATGAAGTCTAGGGTAGGGGTAAAAAGTGCTCTATTATGAATATAGATGGTGGTCATGACTATATCTAACAAATATGACATTATGTAGAAGTGGCTACCCATGGGTTTCTTATCCTTCTTAAATATTTTTAACTAGAGCATGGTAATGATTATTTATACCATGGTGAATTTGAGATCAAAGGTCATGAATAGGTCTAATATTGGAACCCATTTTAGGTAGAGGAAGTTAATGTTGTTGAAATGATACAACTTATTTAATTGGGCCATTTTAATGTAGATTCCCATCCTAAAATTGGTTATTGGCACAAACTCCTTGGCCATAAGGGTGACCATGTCTCTAGGAGAAATCTATTTCCTTAATGCATTTTATATCATGATTTATTTCTTCCACAATTCAACTTTTTTCTTTTCAAATGTGTCATCTATGATGGGTAGTCATAGGTATCTGTAGAAAGCATCCCTTGAGATGTAGGTGAAAATTATCTTTTGGTTCAAGTGGTTTATAAAGATACCAATCACCTTTTTCATGAAGAACAAGTCCCAAAATATTTCTATGTAAGGCATAAATTTAATTTTTATGGATACAAATTTTAATTTTGGGTATTTTAGTGGTATTAAATCTACTACTAGCTTCTTTTGCTTGGCCATTATATTTTCCTCATGTGAGTTGGTGTCTATGTTCTCCATTACATCCCATAGAGATATATAGTTTATAAATTCATAAATGAATACTATTGAATCAAATTCAGTGTGTGTTTATTCCATGGAGTTCCTAATGGATAACTTAAATGGTGGCAATACTCATATAAATAGTTTAGATGATGACACTATTATTAGCCTATTTGCTCACATAAAATTTGACTATGTGCTTTCTTTACTAGAATTAGTTCACAACTAAATGTAGATAGATAGGGATTAAAATTATATTTAGAGTGAAAATTTGATTGATATAATTATCAATAAATAGGCAAAATATCTCTTCCAAATTCATTGATATAGCTTTTGAGTAAAAGACTTTAATTCCAATTCATTTTCCTTTAATGCCCAACATATCCAAGATTGTTTTACTCACTAAATTTCAAATTTTCCACTTACTTTGGTGGCTATGCCACATATAATTTATATACATTCATATAAATTCCATACCCTAAAATTAGACATGTGTCACCATGTAGTTAATTCTATGTAAAATTAAGTGAACCATGTGGCATTCCTTTAGTAGTCAGGTGTCAAAACATTTATTGAGAGTGAGATAAATAATCCTGATGATGCATTGAATACATTAAATGTGAATACAAATTTTATGGAGGACAAAACTTATAAACAAAAATCCTGAACACACTTCAAAAATAAAAGTTTTGAACAAAAGTTCTGAATAAAAGTTCTAAATGCCAAAATACACAAGGTGTAAAAGTCACAAAACATGAAAATTACAATGAACATTTCTCATGAAGATAAAAATGTGAAGAATAAAAATGTTGAATTACATGAATTAAAAAACCAAGAGTTGTCAACACATCCTATGAAGACAAATTTTCTAAAAAAAGTTTTTGATGTGTAAAATATGTGAAGGCAAAAAGTCATGCAGGTGAAAACTTGTGAAGACTTAGAATTTAAGAGATACTGAGGGTCACTAGTGATAAATGATATGATGAAAAAAAGTTTTCTAAAAAAAACTTATGATGAAAAGACATTTGGATCAAAAAATATGGCAACTAAATATCATGAACAAAAGCTCCAACAATAAAATATGAGAACAACAAATCTTGCCAATAGAGTTCCTCAAGACAATTTTTTCAAATAAAATATCTAAAGTACCAAAATACATGAAATACACAACTAATGAAGTGAAAAATATGTGAAGTTTTAAACTTAGTATTTTAGTTATGTAGTTCATGCATATATTCAAAAAACTTATATATATGAAAAACTCCCAAAGACCATTAATATATTATTCCAAATAAATCATATAGTAAAAACCTAGATAATGAGGGAATGACACTTACATTTATACATGATCAACACACAACAAAAACATCTACATTTATAATAAGAACTCATTATAGTTTTTATTTTAGATAGGTGCACATAAAAATGTCAATGAATTTTTTATATCAAAATATACCTAGGCTTTTTAGACTACATTTGGTCCCTATTTGAAATATTTAAGAATGGGGTGTGTTGAGAACAACAAATGGAGACTCATAGGGGGAATACTCCTAAGTATTTAAGAACTCATAATTTTTGGTTAGAAATTAAAAATTAACATGAATCATACCATAAAATAATAATTTAATCAAAAACATGAGACTCCTAATACTCCATGCAACATACTAATTTTGATCATACATTGGAATGTATGTGATGAAGTGATTTTATTTTATCCTTACCCTTAGGGTTTTATCAAGGACTTAGAATAAACTATAGATTTCATTCTATTTTATTTGAGGCATATTAAAACTAAGGAAGATTAAGCATTGTTTTATTTCCTATTGGCCATCTATATCCCCAACAAAGATACCTTTGATCCCTCCATTTTTTCTTCTTACATTTGCATGATTCATGATAGATTGATATTATTTCATCATGTGATTAATTGATCACCTTTAGATTTTATTTTGGTTTTATTGATCACTCTTTTAGGATGCATTGGTCATTTTTTTTTTAGAATAAGATTATAATAAAGAAGGTAGGAACCATTGTGAGTTGGTATTTGTGAAAACTTGATTTATCAGATTATCCCTGCCAGCTATATCAACATCAATGGTTATTACCTTAAATAAGTATTAATGTGAGAAGTGTATTTGATCCAAGGAAATGAGAAAACTTTATAAATTTATGTGGATTAATGAAAGTATGTTTTACATGCCTAATAGAATTGTTTAATTGTGATATAAACATAGGTAATATTTTTTTGCATACCTAAATTCTAAAAATCTCAGATACAAAGGTGTAAATCATATAAATAAACTAGTTTGTGTGCTCTATTTTATGTTCTTCCCACATGTAGACACTATAAATTTACACCATTTTATTATGAATAAATGTGTCTTAACCATTCCCTACATTTTAAAGATGGTTAATATATTTTTACCATATACCATCTAATATTGTGTAAATAATCTATAGTTAATTACCATTTTACCTAGGTAATTATTTAACCACCCCTAAATCCTAGTTAAATATTCCAAAACCTTTCAAGGTTAGGTTGTTTTAACCTTCCTAACAACCTCTCCATACCCAAGCCTAGTTAAAAACTATTTTTAACTAACTTTTATTTGTGATCTTAATTTTTTTAAACCTATAACTTAAATTTGGACTAGATTGGTAACGACTCTCATGATTGTCATTGATCTTGTTAAGATCGACATAGATTTATATCTAGTCCAACCTAAGGGTCAATGTCCCTAAATTTTTCACACCAAAACACTGATGAAATTCCCCTAGAGCACTATGAAATAATTCCATCTTTATTTTAGTATATCCACACTTTACCCAAAGCTAACCACATCCCTATCAATGAGATATTTCTCTATAGAATAAGAAGTATTTACATAGGTAAGTATCTTGAGTACTTAAATGGTTTAAAATTACTACATTATTCATTTATATTCTATTTACTATCAAAAGACTATTTACATAAACTAGTGACCAGTCTATAAACTTTTTAGAATTTGTTAAATCCCTACTTAATCCCCATCTTAAGTTTTTTAGCACCCACTATAAAGATCAACCACAATTCTTTCTAGATCAACATTGATTACTATTCTAAGATAATAAAAATTAATCTTTTTGTTTTCATGTATTTCTACGTGAGACCATATTATTAATCATAAATGTTTCTAATTTACTATTTCTAAGTCTTAAAATCATGCATTGTTATCTATCAATGACCTTGCCTAGTGTTATATGTGATGTGGTTTCAATTCATAGCTTACCTATAGTTATTTATGCCTTATTTACCTATCAACGAGACATATATTTTGAGTTAGGCCTTTGCATTATTATCTTTACCATGATTATAGATTCCATCACCAAGAAACTAGAAGTAATTTAATAACAAGAGGACTTAGTCATAACGTATTAGAATGAACATTTTTATAATATCTTTGTAGTAGATTAATTTTTTTTAATTTCAATTTAATAATATTATCACATGATTTATTGTAATTTATATCATTATATTATCCACCTAATTTCATAAAAAGTGAAATAACATCCCTCTAAATAAGTGTACCACTTCCTAGAACTTATCTTATATCCGACAGTCCACCCATCTATCTTATTAATGTAATTTTGTCCAAGTTGTCTTTATTGTGTAGGTAGTCCTTCCTAGTAAAAAAGGAGCTCCCACCTTGTTGGATAAAAGTGCACATCCCCCGTCAAAGGTACTCCTCTTTATACCCTATATCATTTCTATTTAGAGTAAGTTAAATTTATTAAGAAAAGAAATTGATAAAATACTAAAATATTATGGCATGCCTAGTGGGTCCCCTAAGGTCTCAATGTTTTTCTTGGTTTCATTCTAAAATTGTTCACTAGTTACATTTTATTGATTGTTTGATTTCATTCAAAAGATAAAAATCTAAATATTCTTACTTTTCATTTTAAGGTTTAAAAATAATTACATTCATCCTTTGCTTGCTTAGATAATTAACATAGATAATCTAGGAAAATGAATATATCATAGTGATCACACTTTCTCACACACAACCAAAACCACATAATCTTAAAATAAGCATTGAAACATTTTCTACCAAAGGTGGACCAATTTGAATTTCATCATTATTGGATTTATAGGTTATACCCTAGCTAAGAAGAGAATTGTTCAGGCCCTCTACTCAAACCTATTCCAACATTGGATTGACCTAAGACTGTGGGTTATCTATTTATAGGTAAAACCTATATAATTTAATGGGATAACTCCCCTGATCTAAAAATGTAGTGTTTTTCCTAAAACATATGTCTATCATAAGAAAAAGGGAAAGACATAAAAACTGTTAGGGTGTGGAGCTAAAAGCTTCACCTAAATGCAAACAGGAAGGAGGATGCTGAGTATGTAGTCGCCGGCGTCAGCAGGATCACCGATGTCAGTCAGTGGATAGTGTAGAAGGAAACTGAACTCGACAACAGTCAACTGACATCAGTCACCTCCAGTTAGACAGGGACTGACATCGGTCACCTCTGCGATTCTAGAACTGCTGTTGATGAACAGTCAGTTAAGTGAATGGGCAGTTTGCATGATGAAGATGAGTTCGAGTCTTGAGCCGCAAGTCTAATAATTGTATGCATGAGATCTATATAATAGACTCATGGGCTGTATTGTTAAGAAGAAGAACTAGGTAGAACCCAAGTAGAACTTGGAGAGTTCTTCCCATGGTAGAATCAAGTAGGATTCTCCATGTATGTAAGATCAGGTTTGATATGCAAGGTGTTACAGGATCATGGTGGAGATCTACATGTGATAAGTAAGATTAGGGTTGGTCTGCAGGGTATGCGAGGGTTAGAAGAGGATCGGTGGGGGAGCAAGATCAAGGTGATAACAATACATCAGGAGTAGGATCATGGTTAGATCTACTTGGAGTACTGGTTCATACTTGATTGTACCAGATGTATAATGAGGTGAATAACATCTTATGTTAGCTGTGTGTTGTGACCTATTGAGAGAAGATTACTCAAGAAGGAATATTACTGGGAGCCCTTGAGGTGTGGAAGGCCTTGTAGAGGTGGAATAAGAGTGTGATCTCTTTATTTTAATTTCCTTTATAATGAGTTGAATACAATTGTGTGTTGCCTCTCATATTTTGTGTTATTTCTCATTGATAGTTATTTGTTCTTCTAGGTATTTATGCATGTTTAAGTTGCTTATACATTGGTAATCATGTGTGCTCTTAAATCTGACAAGTTGTGTTAGAGCTTTGGGGAACTTTGGCCCTATCAAAAACTAAATCTAGAATCTAACCTATGTGGTGATACACCAAATTTTTCAATGATCTACACTCATATTAAACACTTTCATGACTACTAATGAATCCAATGTGGACAAGGGTTGATCATATTATTTTATAATGTTTTAAACATATATGACTTGAATGAAATATTATGAGACCTATAACTTGAAGGGCAAAAAGTTATAACTATGTATAAGACATTACAATCTAATGACACTTCAAGAGAGACTTCACTAACTAAAACTTCACACAACCTATAAGCAAACAAAAAAACTTGAAGCTAGGCATATGATGGACATACATATGATGAATTAAAAACATACAAACTATAGATTAAAATTTAATAAGGTACACTTAGCAGTCAAGAGAATAATAAACTTGTATTATATTACTTCAAAAAAGTTAGACAAAGATTTTGGCAAAACTTTGTTACACCTAGCTAAGGGATGGAAAATAAGAGCTAAATGCCTACATTTATAGAGATAATATAATACAAGAGAGATGCATTTTGGCATGGAAAGGGTTATCAATGAAGCCAATGTGGCATGCTAAAGTTACACAAGCATTTTCTCCCCTTTTGAGTATTGATAATCCCTTAATGAGACCTATTTGGTGTTGAGGTGGTTGTAACTATCCTAATTATCCTCACTTATGCTTTAAAATTTCTTATAATAACTCCACATCCTTATCTTTGGTAGTAATTCAACACATATGGGGGTGCAATAAGGTCCTTTTGGGTGTTGAGCAGCCTTTGCATCAATATGCATGTCAATTCTTCATAAAACTACATTTGACCTATAGAAATGACCCCCATTTTAGTGTAATCTCACCCAAGTGATAGTTATAATGCTTTTAAAGCATAAATAAATGTCTTATTGTGACCTTATTTTCACTATATCCTTCCATTTATTTGATAGCAGGCCTGTATGGTTAGCTTTCCAAAATTTTATTTATGTTCATCACATCATTGGCTCAATAGTTGAACCTATGATTCAAAATAATATAATGGAACTTAGATAACCTTTTGAATTCCTTTAGTGTACTAACATTAAGATACTTAAATAATTATTTACATATAACACACTTTAGTTTTGCACTATTAGGCCTAAAAACCTACCTCACAGACTGGTAGTTTTGAACAAAATGATGAGATCTTTTTTATCGAGTTTCATGGATTGAAATGATGTTGAATAGGTAAAATAAGTCTTGAAATTAGTCCATTCATATTTTAGAATCCTTTCCTAGGCTCTAAAACATAGAATTCATCTAAAAATTTGTAATTTTATTCTTTTAGGAACCATCCATAACCTTACTTACCATCCAATTCCATTGGCTAAATCCCCTCTGAGTTTTCTATAGGGTCTAAGTGATAAACTAAACACTTATGGGAAAAATTATTTGATCTTCAGTTAAATCTCCCTAGACTAGTTGCAATTAGGATTTAAGGGAGTTTTTAGAGGGTTTGGTATTTTAATCTTGGTTCTTGATAACTTGAGTTTGGGTTTATGAACCACCTTAACCAATCCTAAGATAACAATATCTTTACCTCCCATAGACATTTATACTTATAAAGCATACCCCTTTTCACCTTGATAAGTTCTTGAATATGCTTCATTTATGGAGAGCTTATCCTCTGAGAAGCTTCTACATGTCTATAGGTTGAAATATGCATTAATGTGGTCTCTCTAGGGCTTGGGTTATCCCAGATGACATTATAAAAATGTATAAATTCCCCTAAAGAGGACTTCCAATCTCTCAAACCTTCACAACATACTTTGTTCTACTCTTTTGATGGTGCAACCATGGTGGAGCATGAGTGTCATATTGTTTTCACACTCATGCTATAAATTTTGACCTAAAAATTGGCCCATGGATCATTTCTGCCTTCTTCATGAGTGGGAAAAGACCTTAAATACCTTAGAAATTGGATTTACATCCTTTATCATGTAAATTTTCCTCCCCGTAGTACACATGGCCAAGTATATTGAGGTCTAAAAGTTTTTGCCTTTAGACCAGTCATAGATGTTAATCATGGAAACCTCTAAGAGTCATATTCTAATACCTTAAGGACCCTCCTCCCTTATTAAACTTATTTTGCATGTGAAAACCATCTTTAGGTTGATCTTTAAGCTCAAACTAGCCTTTTGAGGCCCTTTTCTATATAGTACTAACCCTACATATGCCAAATAAGGGGTCATAGTGGTACCCAGAGGACCTTAGGTGGCCTTGAAGATGGTTTAATAATTATAAATTAGCATTTTAATGGGGTTTTAGGTGAATTTACACCATTGGTTCATTTTTGAGCTTTGTCTAGGGTTGAATGTGTCCAACATCTTAAGGATGGTTTATAAAGTAAAAACATCCAACCCTAAAAAAAATTCCATAAATGTTTAGGTAATTTACCTCCCATCATACCCTAAATATCTTGAATTCCCATACAAAGACTCCATGGAGATATGAGTTTTAGAAGTTGGTGTTAGGGTTAATTACAGGTAGTTTTGAATCCCAAACTTATTAACAATCATTGATATGATATATATCCCTATTTTTAATAAAAATTCCATGAATTTTTAGTGATTAAGGAGAATTAAATTCCCTTAGGATCTATGGATCAGAGGAGGCATGTGGTAAATAGGGTGAGTATGTGAATCTTCCCCTCAAAATGCTTGCACACAAGTAGACTAGCTCAAGCTAGTGTTTTGGGCATTTAAACCATATTTTCCACCTTCTAACTATTGATTTTTTTTAATAGGTATGAAACATTCCTATAATTTTCACTTTATCTATTTTATGGATCAAAATGAATTATAGGGGTCATAATTCACCACTAAGGTTTTATGGAGTAACTGCTTGCTTACCTGCACCAACCCACCTCTAAGGTTTTTGATCATGAATCTAAGTCTCAGACCTTAGGATGGGTCTTAGGGTAAATTAAACATCATTATATATTTAAAATATACCTTTTATAGACCCCAATTTTACTAGAGACCTCTTATAGCATGGATGTGCCATTAACCCCACTATTTGCCTACACAAACTAGCCTTGGTTTGAGACAAAATAGTGAATATGTCCACTATTTGTCTCAACCAAGTGAGCATGTGGGGGTATTATTTTTGTCATTAAAACCTTCTCTATTGAATTTTGGAGGTTTTTTGTGCTTGGAAGGGGTCCATATCTTTATTTTGGCTCAAAATAGCCTCAATTTGCCTGCTAAAAGTGAACTCAAACTTGCATTTTTGAAAATAGATTGTAATATTTGATATAAGGATGTTTGTGATATATTAAGTGTTTATAACATTTTTATAATTTTATCCATACTTTAATTAAATTTCTTCCACACTAATTCACTACATAGCCCATCCTTCTACTAAGCCTAGGTCTCATTCTTTGCATAGATTGTATGTCATTATGATTATGATGATGTCATTCTATCTCCTTAGGGGTTATGGCCATCAGGTATATATCCTCATTAGTGTGGAACTTGATTTTTTTTTCATATAACCTATCTTCCTAAGTTCACATGAGGTGGAGATACTAATCTCAGGTCAGTGGTGTCATCTTGAGTTGTTTTCTACCAAGGAGACTGCATGTAGGATGGTTTTGATCATACACATATTGGATAGGATTGAAATGGTATTTTAAATACATCAAAATTGACTTTAAACACCCTTAAAATTCCTTATCATGTAGGTTTCATGATATTTAGACCAAAATTTATGTCTTAGATGGTTTCCATAGTCCCTTTTAAAACTTGACTACAACAACCCTAAAGTTAGTTATAGGTGCATATTACACTTTCACCCCATTATCATATGTACATATTGATCTATCTAGGTGGTCTAAATGGTGTGGGTGGTCCTATTGAAATATGGGGACTAAATTTGGGTACCTAATCCTTAGGTAAGGTTAAGTTAATGGGTAGGGTGATAGTGTAGACACATTGGATTTGAATGGGCATAACACAGTGGTAATACAACATAATATAGTGTGTGAAGTGAGGGGGTAATCCTCAATACCAAGCCATGTACTTTATTCCAACATGGAATCAAGACTTAATATACCTTCATGTATATATAGGTTACCATTATTAAAAAAAAAACCAAAACCATCCTTAGATTACCATTTCATAGTAACCTCATTGACCCTTTTCATTACCACACTCTAAATTTAGTTTCTTAAAAAAGTAAAATATTTTAAGTATGTTTGGTAGTGTGTGTGTGTTTTTACACTAAAATGAGATAATAAAAAGACTATTATGTTGTTTTGTTTTCATTTTTTTAAATTTCCTTTTGGTTCTACATGGTTTTGACATGATAGTAGTCTCTAAAATAGAATAAATCCCCAACCTCATACTTATCCATGGAAAACACCCCAAGTCTTCCTAACTATCTTGAGTCTATGGGGGATGGTATTCCCTAGTTCTATACTCAAGGAGATATTGAATTCACTAGCATATTAGATAGAAATCTAATTGATTTTAACCATTACCTTAGTACTTAGGCTATACGTATTATGATTTCACCTTATACAAAGTTTTTTGGGAATGTTTTTGGCATGCCCCTCGAGGGACTTGAAGGGCTTACCATAACCATGGTTTTATCTCTCAATAATCCTCCCTCAATAGGTTTTAATACTAATACATCATAACCTTTGAACAATCCACCTCTAGTAATATCTAGTATCCCATCTTTGAATAACACATATAGAGTAAAAAATAATCTACATTTCATTCTAATTTTCAGTTGCGCACTGCGAAATTTTGTCCCTGCACACTTTGGTTCGAGACATCAAAGTTTTGAAACAGAGCTCGAGCTTGATTTTCTTTTTGCCTCATTTTTCTCCAAGTGTCAAATTCAAGTGAAATCTGCCAAGTGTCATCGGCTGAGTCACCTTTCATAATTTATATAAGTTGGACAGAACATACCATGTGTCCCATAGTAACTTAGCAAAACACAACAAGTGTCGACATCCACATTTCATATCAACATCCACGTTTCAAATCTCTTTCAAGTGGAAGGTTTCAATTTGATTTTCTAAAAGTAATAGAAGACACCATGTATCTCAGCTGAAGAGAGTAGAAGCCACCACATGTCAACCTCTAAATTCTCTTCATCTTGTTTCACCGATATAGTAAAGACTATGGTGGGTCTCAGGTTTTGTTTCTGAAGCAAGCAAAAGCTGCCAAGTGTCATTGTCTATGTAAATATGAAATGAGGCTCGATTATTTCTATAATATAAATAGAGAAATGTGGATACTAGCATGTGTCACCTTCTGTAGATTTATCAAAAGGTGGCTAAAAGCAGTGGATATCACCGCATATCCCTAGTTAAGTAAAGCAGAGATTTCCATGTGTCCTTTGTTGAGGCAAGCAGATATCACCACCTATCCCTATGCCCTTTTTAAAATTTTCTCAAGTGAGAAATATTTTGGGTCTTATTTTATATAATTTGTTAAAGTTTTGAAGAAGCAGATTGTGACAAGTGTCAAAAGTGGAACACTCCTAAGAAAAGACACAAAAAGAGTATAAGTTACATGAAAAGTGTCGTGTGTCTTCGATAAGTGTTGTGAAACACACCAAGTGTCATTTTCTGGTGCATCCTAAATAAAGATAAAGTTTTCAAGATGAAAAGGGGAATCAGCCAAGTGTCCTCTCCTATTTGAAAGTAGGAAGAGTCTTGAGTATTTACTTTGGCCAATGAATTTGCAGAGAAATAGAACATTTCAGAATCTAAGAAATATCTTTTGTTAAACACTTCCAGTTTGGTTAGTTTTCAGTTGGGCCATTCGATTGAGAACATGTAGACAATCTATAAGGAATCCAAGGCTATAAATAGGGGTGTAGAGATCACCAAAAAATGGGGAGATACTTAGAGATAATTTTTTGAGAGAATTATTATCAAGAGTTTTAGACTTTCTAGAGCTGTGATTATGAATATCATTTGCATTTGTTCTATTTTCTTAAGTTGGAAAGTTTATGTAATTGTGCATGTTTTTGTGCCTCTTATGTGACTATAGAATTAATAAGAATATTGAATCCTATGCCATTGTTGATATTTTTTGTTTCATTGCAAAAGTAGTCTAAGATGTGTTGTCAATAGTTTTAGACTTTCTAGAGATGTGATTAGGAATATCATTTGCCTTTGTTCTATTTTCTTGAGTTGGAAAGTTTATGTAACTATGCATGTTTCTATGCCTCTTATGTGACTGGAGAATTAATAAGAAGATTGAATCCTATGCCTTTGTTGATATTTTTTGTGTCACTATAAAGGCAGTCTAAGTTGTGAGCCTCTGTTTCTATTATTTTCATCTTTTACATTGATCATGCCTTGTTTGCTCTTAAATATAATTGAATATTACATATAGTTTCACTGTTCTCAGATTAAGGGTTGATTTACATTCAGGTGCATTGCCATAGTTATATTTTCTTTCTTTGCATTTGTGTTTCTATTAAAATTCCTATCCCTTTTCCAAGTATATGCTCGATATAAAGAAGAGACTAGCTTCTTAAAAATATGGAGGTTATTTCAAGTTGCAAGTCCCACATTCTTGAAACTTCCCATTGTTGGTGTTAGAATCAAAGTGCAATTTTAACCATCAACAGTTTTTGGCACACCTGGTGGGACACATTTTTCTTGGTTTTAATGAAATCATAGTTATAGTAGTGTTCTTCAAGAAGTATTCGGTGACTCCAAGCTCAAGCAGTTGCTTCTAATAGTTCAAGATAGCTTTTATGTAAGTTTATTTTTATTTAATTATTGTGAATGAATTTTGATGGCTATGTATGGAGAGAATTCCTATGGTATATTTCCTTATCATCCCAATGAGGGATCATACCAGCCTGGTCATGATATCTATGAGCCTAATCAGCCTTATCAAGGTTATTATTAAAGCTATGTTGAGCCTTATCAAGTTTCTCATGATCCTTATTAACAAGAGCATGACTCTTACCTTCCTTGTGAGCCATATCAGTCTCAAGACCAGATTTCATCTTCCCCATATGGTTATGATGTTGCATATGAGCAGTATTGCCTTTAAGAAAAATGAATGAAATAGAGCTTAGAATACTAGCATACACAAGAAATGTTTGTTTTAACTCTCAGTATGAGGAAGTGAATGGTCTATTTCAAAATGTGTCCAATGATCCAAAAGAGATAAATGGACTATTTATTCTTTCATTGGAAAAGATGGAGGCTTGAGAAAGACAAAAATTTGAGTTAAAGCAATTGTCCACAAAAGGATATGGTGTTTCTTATTCTCATGAAGTTCTTAAACATCCCCAGTATGCGCCAAGGGAGCTTCCTAGTTAGAGTCAAAAGCTTATTCAAAAGCCTATTCAAGAGCCTATTCAAGTGACTATTTATGATACTAAACCTTCTTATAGTCCCCTTCCCTCACCAATCATTCCTCAATCTCAAGTTATCCAGGAAGACAAGCAGGTTTCAGACTTTGATGAGGTAATGGCCAAATGGAAGGAACAAAATACAAAGGTCTTTAAGATTTTCTCTTTCCTTCCCCTACAAAAATCCCTAGATAATTCCATTTCCCTCAAAATTCCAAGATCTAATCATGATCAACCTCCCATGCTTCATTTTCCCTCTCAAATAAATGAATTTCATCACCCTCCCACCAGCACCCTTGCTCAAGAGGATCCTATCCTTTGGAGGATTGAGAAGGAGGTTATAGCTATAGGACAAGTTCTTGTAGAATGTATAGAGGATGCTTCAAAAGTGTCTAAAGAAGAATTTCCTATTAACACTTCTCTTGAGGTTGTAATTGAGCATCCAGTTATAGCTGAGAGTGGGAAGACTGATCTTGATGTAGATGAACTCTAAGAGGTGCTGGTACAAATTGAAGTCATACATAAGCTACAGGTATCTCCTATTGAGAAGGATCTAGATAGTGTGACAGCTAATTTAGTTCAAATAGATCAAAGTGAGGAACAAAAAGATGATTGGAAAATATACCTTGACTCTCTACAAGAGATTGAAGAGCTTTGTATGCATATGGTGGCTATTAAAGAGCATGTTTATGAGAAATTTGATCAATAATCACCTATTCAAGATCCCAATATAGATTGGGTTGCATATTCAAAGCTCCTTGAAGAGTTGGATGAACTCGCAATAGTTAATAAGAAGGACGTGGTCACTCAAAAACCATGCATAAATGGGATATCACTTGACAAGGTGGTAGAAAACAAGCAATTTGAAAACAATCAAGAAATACTTGGTGAGTTTGTCTTTGTTGATGACTGGTTTGTTATTGATGACCCATTTGAGAAGATGCTAATATAGTTGGTCGACAAGGCAAATGCCTCCTCTGAGGTTATGACTGAGAAACAACCTACTTTGCAAATTATACCATCTCTCAAAAGGAGTGAGTTCAAGAATTTTCCATTTGATCCAGGCAAATCGTGCCTTATCATGGTTAATTAGGTTATTTTAGTTATTTCTACTTTCCTCTAAGTGATGTTCAAATATAGTAGTTTGCTTTAGTTTTGTTCAATAAGTGCTTATTTGCACATTTGCATTTTAATTAGTTTTCTTCTTTCATGTGTTTCCCTTCTTATTTTGAAGAAGGAGGTTACTACAACCATGATTAGAGTAGATTTTCAATCAAAAATTAGATTCACCATCTGGGAATTCAAATAATGTCTATACATGGTTTGAGTTCTCAAGCGTAGTAGGCATGCTTCCTAGTTGAGTCGCCAGAATGTTGACAAATCTTCCACAAATCAGATTTTATCATGCCACCAGAAAATTTCTACAGACTTAAACAACATTGTTGAAGCCATAATTTTGAAATTTTGATCTAGCGGGAGTTGCGGTTTCTTTTTGAGCAGGATCAATAGTCCTTGGGGTCACCAATAACTTTAGAGTAAAAAATACTCTATGTTCATTCTGATTTTTAGTTTCGCACTAAAAAATTTTGTCCCTGCACACTTTGGTTTGAGACAATGATGTTTTGAAATAGAGCTCAGGCTCAGGGTTGATTTTCTTTTTGCCTCATTTTTCTCCAAGTGTCAAAGTCAAGAAAAAGCTGCCAAGTGTCATCAGTTAAGGCACCTTTCATAATTTTTATAAGTTGGTCAGAATGTGCCATGTGTCCCATAATAACTCAACAGAATGTGACAAGTGTTGTCATCCACATTTCATATTAGCATTCGCATTTCAAATCTCTTTCAAGTGGAAGGTTTCAATTTGCTTTTCTAAAAGCAATAGAAGATGCCACATATCTTAGTTTAAGAGAGAAAAATCCACCACATGTCAACCTCTGAATTCTCTTCATCTTGTTTAACTGATATAGTAAAGACTGTGGTGGGTCTAAAGTTTTGTTTTTGAAGCAAGTGAAAGCTGCCAAGTGTTTTCTATGTAAATATGAAATGAGACCTAATTATTTCTATAATATAAATAGAGTGACATGGATACCCACACGTGTCACCTTCTACAAGTTTCTTAAAATGTGGCTAAAAGTAATGGATATCACCATATATCCCTAGTTAAGTAAAGCAGAGATTGCCATGTGTCCTTTGTTGAGGCAAGCAGAAATCACCACCTGTCCCTATGCCCTTTTTTAAAGTTGCTCAGGTGAGAAATGCTGTGGGTCTTATTTTTTGTAATTTGTTAAAGTTTTGAAGAAGCAGATTGTGACAAGTGTCAAAAGCAGAACACTCCTGAGCAAAGACATAAAAAGAGTATAAGTTATGTAAAAAGTGTCGTGTGTCTTCGGTAAGTGCTGCGAAACACACCAAGTGTCATTTTTCAGTGCATCCTAAATAAAGAGAAATTTTTCAAGAGGAAAAGGTGAATCAGCCAAGTTTCCTATCCCATTTGAAAGTGGGAAGAGTCCTTATTATTTACTTTGTACAATGAACTTGCAGAGAAATAGAACGTTTTAGAATCTAAGAAATATCTTCTATTAGACACTTCTAGTTTGGTTAGTTTTTAGTTGGGCCATTAGATTGAGAACATGTGGACAATCTATAAGGAATCTAAGGCTATAAATAGGGGTACAAAGATCACCAAAAAAGGAGGAGATACTTAGAGATAACTTTTTGAGAGAATTATTGTCAAGAGTTTTAGACTTTCTAGAGCTGTGATTAGGAATATCATTTGCCTTTGTTCTATTTTCTTAAGTTGGAAAGTTTATGTAACTGTGCATGTTTTTGTGCCTCTTATGTGACTGGAGAATTAATAATAAGATTGAATCCTATGCCTTTATTGATATTTTCTGTGTCATTGCAAAAGTAGTCTAAGTTGTGTTGTCAAGAGTTTTAGATTTTCTAGAGCTGTGATTAGGAATATCATTTGCCTTTGTTCTATTTTCTTGAGTTGGAAAGTTTATGTAACTATGTATGTTTCTATGCCTCTTATGTGACTAGAGAATTAATAATAAGATTGAATCCTATGCCTTTCTTGATATTTTCTATGTCACTACAAAAGTAGTCTAAGCTATGAGCCTCTGTTTCTATTGTTTTCATCTTTTACATTGATCATGCCTTGTTTGTTCTTAAATGTAATTGAATCTTACATATAGTTTCACTATGCTCAGATTAAGGGTCGAATTACATTTTGGCACATCGCCATAATTAGATTTTCTTTCTGTGCATTTGTGTTTCTATTAAAATTCCTATCCCTTTTCCCAGTATATGCTCGATATAAAGAAGAGACCAACTTCTTAAAAATTTGGAGGTTGTTTCAAGTTGAAAGTCCCACATTCTTGAAACTTCCCATTGTTGGTGTTAGAATCAAAGCATAATTTTAACCATCAATAACACACGAGCCCAAAATGTTACTACTTCTCAACTTACATTTACTCCTCCTCCTACTACTACTATACCTCATAACTTATTAATTTCAATCCCTACAACTATCTCACCCATCCAAACTATCATAGCTTCAAATCCTCAAATCCAACTTTTAAAATAAGTTCCCTTAAGTCAACCTCCTTAGTAGTACATCCCATTCACTACTCAATATGTATCTCCCTTGAAAGACCTTGGATCTACTTATATACCCTTACAAGCCCCATAGTATGTGGCTAAATCCCAATCAATTATGACTTCTATTGGTTACCCCTTGTCATAACTCTTTTCCACTTCATTCCATAATTATCAACACCCACAATAAAATGTCTTAAGGGGTATTCCTCAATATAATACCTAGCCTAACCTCATTAACATCCTTATGATTAGGATGGAAAATATAGAATCCTCTACCTCTAAGTAGAAAAATATGCTCACATATGAGCAAATATAAAATGAACCCATTAATCCAACTATCTCTATTAGACCATACCCCTCACAATTGAAACTTTTAAAATTCATGAAATTTCCAAACAAGGAAGATCCTTAGAAACACATTAGAGCATTTAGACATTTTTTTTATCTCATATCCCATGACAATGCTCTTCTCCTAATAATGTTTCCCATGTCTCTAGCTAGACCATCTTTAGACTAGTATAGTTCCATCCCTCAACACTCCCTATTTCTATTTTGGACAACTGGCCCAAATATTTTTATAACACTTTTCCATTAACATCACAAGTGACCATAATCAACCTTTATGCCATTAAACAATTTGATGATGAGTATATCACTAATTTTATGGTTAGATAGTGAAGTCTTATAAATCAACCTAATTTCTCCCTTCCTCAGCTATAATTAATATAATTATTTATGAGATCATACACTAAGCATATCTCATCAACATTATAGCTTCAATCCTTCAACACTTTTGATGAAGCCTTTTCCATGGCCCATAAACTAAAAATCTGAGATTTAGAAGAAGGGAAGGTAAATTTATGTAATAAAAACTTCAAACCCAATCCTTCTAAAGGAACTAATGATACCAAAACCAAAGGTACTGCTAATGTTATGGTTTTAAAATCAACACCTCTATAGATAAAAATATAATTTAAACCCTCTACCTCCCAAGCACAACCACAAAAACCACTAACATGGTTTCCTCCTCGATAGTGCACACCCTTAAGGGAATCATATGGTTCAATTTTAAATAATATCTTAAAATCTTATATTATCAAACTTCCTTTGGTTATACCTCTTGGCAAATTTTAACCCAAGCCTAGTTGGTTCAAATAAAATGACTTCTACAATTACCATCGTGTACCATGTCATGATGTCAATAGGTGTTACTACTTCAAAGTTCTAGTTAAAGACCTTATTGATGAAGGAGAATTATAGTTAGATAACCCTAATGATCCTCTTAATCAATCTATATATATATTTAGGTAACCATTCCCGAACCATACCTCTATGTCTAATTTCATACAAGCTAATTTTGAATGCACTTTAGACCATGAGACCCATGTGATAAGAATGATCCATGATCAAATTCTACCTAAAGGGGTTAGTATTTCTTATAAATCACCTTCCATGATAACTAAAATCCTATATTTCCTCATAGGGGTCATTTTTAAACCATCCAAATCAAGTAGATATGCCCTAAAAACTCACCCAGGTTCTATGGATCTCATTATTTGGGATCCTGTAGAGGAAACATTACCTAAAACCGATCAAGATAATAAAATAAAAACAAAGAATGATAGAGCTATCAAGGAGGATACTTGTCTAGAAATCCCATAAGATACACATAACATTAATTTAATCACTAAGAGACCTTTTTATAACATACCCATCCCCTCTAGCTTACTCCCTCTTGAGAGGACTATTACATTACCTCAACCAAACTTGAAACTAGCTTCCCTTATAAAAAGATCAGGAAGAGCCAAATATTATAAAAATATTAATTAGGGGAAATGCTTCAAGAAGTGGAAACAAAAACCTTGGGGAATCATGAGGAAAATCCTTACAACACCCAACCATAATAATTGAACTCCCTAAAGAGGATATCCCTACTAATCCCAACCAAATTCAAAAAGGGAAAATGGATTTGCCACCAATTCAAACTAGAGCATCCATATTGGAACCTCATCCTTCAATGAGACCAAAACCCACCATTATGGAATCCTCTTTAAAATAACATATGCATTAAAAATGGATCTTCTCACAATAATAATGTCAATTAATAATCCATTAAAACCTTATTACCCACATAACTTAGGTGTAAGGTCTTATCCCAAACATAAAGTAGCCTCTATGGGGAATATTTGAACAATCAATGCGAAGAATCAAGAATAGAAAGAAAATATAACTTCCATTCCAATGCCTTAGAGGGTAAAAAAACCCAACCAAGATCTATTATGGAGGTCTTATTCTAAGATTATTGATCAACTCCTTCAAACTTCCTTTATCATACTACTACCCATAAAAAAATTTAACCCTCACATTCAAAAACCTACATAGTATCAAAAAAGTAATAAATGCACCTACCATTAGATATTAGGACATGATACTAAAATTTGTAATGCCTTGAAATCTATAGTTCAAAATTCATTAGAATAATATGACCTTTTACTAGAACAATTTGGTCATAACTATCCTCATATTCAAACTACTAGGGTTACGACCATTATGAAAACTAGTATATTATCAAGAGGATCAAAATGAGTTTCAAATGAAGATAGAACCTCCAATAAGACTCAATATCAACCCTTATTAAACCATATAGATTTAGATGATTCTAAAAACATAATGAATCCACCATTGTTTTAGATAGACATAATACACATAGATACATGATCCTAGACCCACAGTCATAAGACCCAAAATCCTAATAAAGAAATGGTGACTATTAAAGAGGCTCCTAATTCTACCACAAATATTATTATAATACCAATTCCAAAACCTAAAATTTCTTTAATAGGAAAAGTACAAAATAATAATGCTTCAAATTTGATATAAATACCAATTCTAAAATAACTCTATCATTTCCTCATCAAGATGTCTTTATACAAACTTATCCAAAACTCTTCACAATATCATGAGGCTATGATAGAGGCCTTAAAATATACCTATATATAGTCATATGAACCCCAACCTCTATTATATTTTATCGTATCTTTGAAAAATTCATCATCTATAATGTTTCATGATTTCAAAATATCACCATTACAACCTGATGATGAGGACCTATCATTATTTATCACTGCCCAAATTAATCAAACCCAAATAAAAAATGTAATGATGAAAAAAGTATAAATATTATCTCCTCACATGATTTTAAACAACTAAAATTACCTAAAACTATTGTAGCTCAATCTCCACCCATCCTACAAACATTTAATGATACTATTTCCCACACATTAGGAGTAAGTGTCCTTCCCATCCAAGTAGGAATACATACTCTACCTAAGTTATTTTACATCATATAAGGGTAATTTCAATACAAAATTATATTAGGATATCCTTGGATATGCTCTATGTATTTTTTACCCTCTACTTTACACCGATGACTTAAATTTGAACATAAGAGTAACGTCCATAGTTTCCCTGTCGATACACATCTGGTTGAGATATATAATTTAAATAATCAACATAATTATGTCTTGATCCACCTAAATAAATGAAGTCCATTATATTTTATGAAAACATATACCATATATAATATACCTTCATCCCATATCCTTGATATAAATTATTTTGACTTGGCATTCCAACAACTTTCTATAAGGGAATATCAATTATTAATGCTCAACACTTTAGCAACCCCTTAAGAATATGGATGTCCTTATCGACAACATACATATCAACCCAATCTAGGAGACTCTATCTCCTTTATACCTCCCCATATAAAAATTCGCTTAACTTATGGAATAATTAATCAACCTCCTTTATATAGGGAAATTCAAATGCATGCCCAACCATCCACATCTAACTTATCCTTTCTTAAAAAACTATAATTTTCATAAACCTACTTAAAAATATGTGATTGGAAAGGTTTTGTCTAAGGAAATTTTGAACATGGACCCCATGAGGTCACAATAAATGATCTTAAAAAACCACATTAGAAACATGGCCTCAGTTTTAAGAAAAATCTTGAAGCTAATGACAATCATGATTTAGTATCCCATGTCCCTATGGATGTAGATGAGGAAACTCCCTTGTCCCCTCTTGGTTCACCTATGGTAACCAATAACACTATTTTTGTCCCCCCTAACTTTTTTTTAATTGATTCTATTTGCTTAGAACTACTAACCTATCAAGTAGTGAGAAAACCATATCCCTTCCTTTAGTTTTCCTAGACCTAATAGATGAAAATTCTCCCTCAGTACATGTAATGGAGTTTCAAGATGATAAATTCATTTTAACCTATTTAGGGGTAAGGGATTCATATTTGAATAATATCATATCATCTTAATCTCCTACTCTCTCAAATGAGGTCATAACTGATATTAACATAGGGACACCCAAAGTCTTGTGAAATATCAAAGTGAGTCAATCCTTAGATTCTCAAGAACACCAAGATTTTATATCATTCCTTGACAATCATATCCAAGATTTTATTTTGTCTTATAGTGATATACCCAGAATTGACCCTGATGTAGTTGTCCATAACATCATTACCATTCCCAAAGCTAAACTAGTAAAACAAAAGCTTCATAAGATGCATCCTCATGTATAACTTCTTGTCAAAGAAGAATTATAGTGGTTATTATCCATTAATTTTATCCAACCCATTTATTATCCATAATGGGTATATAACATAGTACCTTTCATAAAACCCATAGGGGGACTATGCCTTTGTACCTTATTTTGTGACCTTAAACTTACTTGTCTGGAAGATGATTTTACTTTTCCTAATATTGACTAGCTCATGGACCTCATTAGAGGACATGAGATGTTGTCACTCATGGATGTATTTTATTTTTACAATCATATCCTTATCACCCCATAATATCAACATAAAACTTCTTTTATTACTCCATGGGGGACTTTTTATTATAAGCGCATGTCCTTTGGTTTAAGGAACATAGGAGTCACCATTGTGCCATGACCTATATTTTCCATGATTTAATTCAAAAAACTATTGAAGATTATGTGGATGATCCCCTTAGTAAATCTAGACATCATAAGGATCACTTATCCATCCTTCCACAAATATATTCTTTTTTGATCTAATATCAATTTTGTATTAACCCTAAAAAGTGTGTTTTTAGAGTTTTATCAAGTAAACTCTTATGTTTTATCATTTACCTTCAAGGAATTGAGTTCAATCCTACTAATGTTAAGGAAATTATCAATATGCCACCTCCCTCCAACCTCAAACAATTTCACATTTTATAAGGGAAATTATAATCTATCCACCATTTTATTTTTTAGTTATTCGATTGATGTCAACCTTTCCATCACCTTATTAAGAAAGACACCCATTTTTTGTGGGATTATAATTTTCAAGTAGTGTTTGATACTCTTAATAAGTATATATTATTTCCCCTTGTCCTTATTCTACTAAGAAAGAATAATCCCTTTTACTTATATATATCAGCTATGGATCATGCATTAGGTGTCATGCTTACCCATCGAGATGATCAATATAGAGATAAAGAGGTATATTATATAAGTCATACTTTTGTTTAGTATGAAACTCATGACAAACACATTGAAAGACTATGCTTGGACCTAGTGTTCAAAACTTTTAAGCTTTACCAATATTTGTTTAATCACAAGACTTATATGATTACAAATACCAATCCTCTTAAATTCATGCATTGTAAACCCTATCAAAATCAATGATTGATGTTACTCATTGAGTTTGATATTTATTTCCTTAGCCAAAAATCAATTAAGGGGAAAAAAATCACCAATAAATTGGCTAAAGTACACCTTCCTAATAATCTACCATCTAGCTATGAATTCCATGATGAAGCTATAGCCTCCATATCTTAAGAATATCTCAAATATCAAATGACATTATTCTTTAATGGATCTAAATGTGAACATGGAAGGGGAACATGGATTATTATAATACCACCTAAAGGCATTCCTATCCTCTATCTTTTAAGTTTTATTTCAACTATACTAATAATATGAAAGAATATGAAGTCCTAATTATATATCTCCAAATAGCTTTGGCTTTAGGGGTTAAATTTCTTCATATTTTTTAGGACTCTCAATTGGTAGTCAATCAAATAACTAGCATATAAGAGTAAAAAAATATTATCCTCCAAAATTATAAAATGTTATCAGAATTTTTTTAGCTACCTTTAACTATTATATCATCTAGATCACTCTTCAATCAACTAAAAATCTTGATGATACCATGGCTTCCTTAGCCTCCTTTATACCATCCTCTTCTGAAGAGTCTAAATTATTTTTCCTTATTCACAAGGTCAATAAACCTTATTATACCTAAATTGATCTTCCTTATATCAATGATATGTAGGAAAATAATGTGTATATGTGGTATACATAGATATTCAATTACCTATCTAAGAGTAGCATTCATTTATATCTATCAAAAATTTCCAAGCATGTTTTTTATCAACAAAATTCTAGGTATGTAATATGAGAGGGTGTGTTTCATAAGCAAGGATTTAATGGTACTCTCCTCTATTATCTTTAGAATTTTGAAGCAAGTCTCATGATCAAATAAACTCATGATTGAATCTATGGTGTCCATTTCAGTGGTTTAACTATCACCAAGAAAATTGTGTGATTAGGATACTATTGGTCCACTTTGAATCGATATTGTTGTGAGTATATCAAGAAATGCATGAAGTGTAAACAACATGATAACTTATCATGTATCCATAATCAAGCATTATAAGTAGCTAAAAACTTTTGGACTTTCTCCCAATGTGGTTTAGACCTTATAGGGAATATTAATCCTAAATATTCCTAGTGACATAACTTTATCATTACTACTACTAAGTATTTCACTAAGTGGGTAGAAGCCATTCCCCTTATTTCAACCAAGGTAGATAAGATTTTTAATTTTATTAATCATCACATCATATGTCATTTTGGTGTCCCACATAAAATCATTACAGATAATGGGAAATATTTTAAAAATAAACAAGTCCAAAATTTATGCAATTATTTTGGCATTGAGATATATTTCTCATCACCCTATTATCCATAAGCCAATGGATAAGTTGAATCATTGAATAAAACCCTTGTTAATATGTTAACAAAAATGGTCAATAAGGTTGGAAAGGAATGGTACCTTTGTATACCTTTTTATTTTTAGTCTTATCAAACTAGTATATAAACACCTATCAAGGCCACCCCTTTCTCTTTGGTCTATGGTACCAAAGAAGTTCCTCCCCTCGAAGTCCAAATTTCTTCCCTTAAAATCTATCTAAAATATATCATTTTTGAAGAGGATTATTGTCAAGATCAATTAACACAACTAGACATTTTAGATGAGCATTGAGCCATATCCCTCAATCACCTTCATGTATATCAAGAATGAATAAAATGTGCATATAATCAACATTTAAAGGAAGATGAATTTAATATCAGTGACCTTGTATTTAAAGAAAATAAACATGTAATAAATATGGAAAGAAGTAAATGAGGAAAATTTTCTCCTAAGTGGCTTGAACCCTATATTATCACTCATAAATATGTATTTGGGGCATATCATTTGGCATCCCTTGATGGAAAACAAGAATGTGTGCCTCTTAATGCTTTACATTTGTGTCCTTTCTACTATTAATTATCCTATTAAAACTTCTAGTCAACATAAATTCTCCTAAAAACCTATCCCCTATCTTTAACATACCTCATAATGGTTGAGAATTATGTGGATTTATGGTAGTATAATAGTTTTATCCTTAAATATGAATATCCTAGATCTATTCATAGAATGTTATCATGAATTGACTCCATTTAAAACATAGTGGAGTTCTAAATAATTATCTCCTAACAATTCATCACCCTAAAATCTTTTTTAAATTGAACGACACATGACTTTGTTTCCTGGCTTAAAAAAATTTCTTAATTTTAATCCATGACAAAAAGGTTTGGGCTATCAAAATCAAGAAAGGAGTGAAAAATACACTAATCCCTTGAAGGATAGTTATTATCAAAAATATATAGAAATTCAAAATTATAGATTTATCCCTCAAAAGATAGCTGATAAGATACATATATATAAATAAATAGACCATTACCTTGAAATATGGCTATGCACCTATGATTTAGGAAACTTCTTGAATTGATCAATTTCATGTTAAAATAAAATCATGTAAAAATTTATGAAATCAAAATTATATCCCATGACATATTATCACATTGATCAACTTTCATAAATTTGTAGACTTCCCACATCGATAAGTATACATTTATCCATTAATTAGCTTAAGGTTAAAGAGCTTGATAACATAAAACAACATGTGTATTTTTTTTGTAAATAAGCATTTCCCCCATTCCTATATTCTCCTTTCTTTAAAACCAAGGAGTTATGAATTTGGTTGAAAAGAGATTGTCAAGTATTTTCATTAACATTGGGTAAAAGGGTGTATATGCAAAAATAACAAGAAACCTAGCATTGGTTAGGGTTCTAGCCAATTATGTGTCATGCATCCTTGAGCAGTTAATACACATTGAATTCATGTAAAATTTATGTAATCAATCATGATATGAAGTCCCATCCATATAATATAATAAGTATAATAAAAAATATAAGCCATATAAGCACCATCCATGTAATTTAACATCCATATCAAAGTATTTCATTAATCCATGATACATCATAAATTATCACATATCCATGATACATCATAAATTATCACATGCAATTAAAAATCTATAATCCACTACTAGTCAATTTAAAACACACACATATGAATCCATAATCAAGATAACAACTACATCTCATAATCTAAATATCATAATCCATGGCAATATTGCATAATCAATATAATACATAATACAATTAAAATCAAATGCTATATAAATATAATCTATCTAATCCAAATGCATAATCATATAACACAACCTCATAAATATGAATAATGTAATCTCATATATATATATATATATATATATATATATATATATATATATATATATATATATATATATAAAATATACATCATAATGTGTAATATGTTCAAGGGCCAATCCATATAGTTAACCATATACATGGCTACTTAGTAAACTAGATCTATCTCAGACATATATAAATCTCACCTCCCATGATCTCTCCTCCATCCCTCATATTCCTCCCCTACAACACACACCCCACATTGACGATAGTCATACATGCCCCCTGTGGCATTTTCCCCTACCTAGATATATGGCTAGCATATATAGGAACCTCTCATAATGGTTTGTAAAAATATGTTCATAATATCATATCTCCACTACCACAACCAGATATATATATATATATATATATATATATATATATATATATATATATATATATATATATATAGTTTCACACTCCCTAGAGGCCCAATCCTCCTACCATGTCCCACTCTTCTTATAGTGGACCTTGATACGACTCCCTCTACTATAATTGCTAGTATCTAGAGCCTCTCATGTTGATTGTGATATCTATCTCAAAATAAAAATGCCTCATCATAAATCATTTACAATGCATCATAATTCCCTTATATCTCTATCAACTATGCCTATAACTAGTGTTGTTCAAAAAAAACTCTAGAATACTATGCCCAATCTACATCTATCTTAGCCATAATAACCTATATGTACCCATCTCTTCCTACAACCTCTGTATCTTCCATCTCCATATACTCTAACTCCTAATTCTAGTGTACCACACTCTCCTTTCCCCCTATATTATGATGTATCCACCATAATAAATATGCCTTTGTCACTCCAACATCATCTATCCCTGATCCCTCTAGCTCCTCCTCAATTAACTTCTCTATCCCTATAACCTATGGCTTGAGTATCTCCACCTCCGATTCATCTCTCATATACACCTAAGGTGCCTTAGGAGATCATGTTATAGCCCAAAAATTTACCATATGTCCTAAAATTGGAATATATCCACATGCTTTAGGCATCTCCCCCACAACCACCTCATTTATTTTCCAGTCACCAATTCCATCTCCATCCCTAGTCATACTAAGAACCTGACATATGGTCTTCATATAACCTCATCCTACTCAATTTATTCTAGCATATATCTATAATAATCTAAATATTTGACTCTCCTATCTCTATGTGGATGGGAAAATTCATTCCTTCATCACAAAAAAATAACACTAAAATCAAACTAATGCTAGTCCATCCATGGTAACCATGGTAGTTTTACTAGTCAGATGTGCTCATAGGCCCAAAACTATAGCACATAAGTAAAATTCAACCTATATCTCCACTATGTCTCCCACCCTAAAATATCCATGTATATATGTGCCAATAAGGTTAGATCCCATGTAAATAGTGTCTTATGCTCCCATATATTTGTAATCACCCTTGTAAAGTTCCATGTGAACTTCCCTCCACCTGAGTCTAGTAATGCATAACAAGAGATACCCAACATCATCATGGTCATCACCCATCTCCCATTTTGGTCTCAATCATATAAATCCTTAAAATTAAATCTTCCTACTCTAAAATTAATATCCACAACATTAACCCCTTATAACCATTTCAAGGTAAGTATTTATCCTCTTTCATCGACTAGGATGATCTATGAACTATGTACTAGTAGTTGGAGTATCTTGTAGATGTCTTATAGGGTCACTATCATCTCCCATATCGATATGTAAAAATTCCTTGCATCTAGATGCCATCAATCTAACAACACCACTAATAGACTTTGATCTTGTTGTACTTAGTGATAGTGGCATAGTCCTCCTAAGCCTACCACCTTAAGATGCTCCCAATCTGTATCTTCCATGACCTCATGTAATCTCTAAAAAAAGGGTGGAACTTAGTCCCACATCATCAATAATACACATGACTTAAATCCCATCATCCCCTAGATTTATTTATTTTTATAAACAACTAAGCCTATCCTTTAACTTTTTCTTATCCCTTAGTGATTGGCAGTGACTCTTACTAGATCAATCATGATTGGTGATAGATCATCGTCAATTTTTCGATTATTATCAATCCATAATTGATTAACAGTTGATCATTAGTGATTCAGTATCAATCCACTTAGGATCAATGTTGATCCCCACAAAACCTTAACAATCCATAAACGCAACCCTAAGCTAGCTCAAAATACAAAAAATTAAAAAAATCACAAAAAATAGAAAAACTAAGTTACCCCTACCTTATTGTGAGATCATCATCATCCACTCCCGCTATCCTCCATCATGTATATCTCATTAAATAAGGTTGACATGTGTCAAACTTTTGGATTTGGCATAACTCACTCAATCTCATTTGCAAAATGAGCACCAAAGTCATTTGATGACCTATGTATAGCCTTTTCAAATCAATATTGATTCATCCATGATTGGAATCTATTGCCTCTTAATTAGTATCAATCCATTATATCAATGTCAATTTTTTCCCTTTTGTCTCCTTTAAACTAATAAAATCTATTGCATCCTTACAGCCAGGTTCTAAGGCCACTTAAATTATCCTTCATTACCCAACATTATTATCTTGTGGGAAAAGTCCCCCTAATGGTCCCATAAAATTTTATATGTCTACCTTCATTTTAATGTTTATACCTTATGGATATTTAAAATGTACCTCCTCTTGAGATCACTATGTCCCTAAGTAGTGCACATGTACCAAACACACTAGATTTTTTGGTCAGTCCATCCTAACCTTTACTGTCTTGACTACCTTTGATATATCCCACACATTCTTAGTTTTTTCAATACATTACTTGTTTGCCCTGGGGAATTATTTTTTAGGATATCCAATATCTTGTTAGTGTAGCATTATACTTCATGCTTATCCTTGTGTCTTCAATGCTTCCTTACTATTTACCCTATCCATTACCATCTCCTTTTAAAACATGTCTATAACTCATTATCCTTCACTGACTCTTAGTTTGAGGTGTAATACCTCCTCACAATAAAACCTAGGGCATTAGACCCATTCTAATTATTGTCTCACACTAGGTTATCACAAACTACTCAACAAAAAAGGGAAAATGTAGACATTATAAATTTACACCATTTTATTACAAATAAATGTGTCTTACCCCTTCCCTATATTTATATTTCAATTAATATATTTTTACCAATAACCATCTATTATTATGTAAATAATTTAGTTAATTACCATTTTACCTAGGTAATTAGTTAACCACCCCTAAATCCTAGTTAAATCTTCCCAATCCTATTAAGGGTAGGTTGTTTTAACCTTCCTAGAAACTTCTCCATACTTAAGACCAATTAAAATCCAATTTAAACTAAGTTTTATCTATGACTTTGAGTTTTTAAAATAAATAACTTAAACTTGGACTGGATCGGTAATGATTCCCATGACTGTCATAGACTTTGTTAGGATCAACATTGATTTATATCTAGTCTAGACTCAAGGTCAAGGATCTTAATTTTTGCACACTAGAATACTAAATAAATTATATTAAAGCACTATAGAAGAATGCCATCCCTATTTTATTCTATCCACTCTCTGTCCAAATCCAATTACATCTCTATCAATTAGATATTTCTCTATAGAATAGGAAGCTTTTGTAGAGGTAAGTATGTTGTGTATTTAAATGGTTTTAGATTGCGTCATTATTAATTTTTGTTCTATTTAATATCATAAGTATATTTAAATTAACTAGCAACTAGTCTATAGACCTTTTATAATTTTTTAAATCCATCCTTAGGCTCCATCCTAAGTTTTTTAGAACTCATTGTAAAGATTGATCATGATTCTTTTTGGATCAGCATTGACTACCTAATTGATACTAATTTTGAGATAATCGACATTGATCCTTATGTTTTCATTTCTATCTACAACATAAGACTATATTATCAATCATTATAGTTTCCAATTTATTATTTCTAAGTCCTAAAATCATGCATTATTGTCTGTAGATGACCTTACCTAGTGTTATACATGATGTGGTTTCAATTTAGCACTTACCTATATTTCTTCATCCCTTATTCACTGATCAAAGTGACATATATTTTGAGTTAGGATTTTTCACAATTATTTTTTCCCCAACTCTAGAAGCCATCACTGAGTAACTAGAAATAATTCAAGAACAAGAGGACTTAACCATAATATATTAGAATGAATGTTTTGATAATATATATGCAGTATATTGATTTGTTTCATTTTAATATTAGAATCTTATCACATGATTTATTGTAATTTATCTCATTATATTATCCACTTGATTACACAAAAAGTGGACTGACATCCCTCTAAGGAAGTATACTACTTTTTGGAATTGATCTTGTATCAAGTAGTCCACCCATATATCTTATTAGTCAACTCTTGTCCAAGTTATTTGTGTTGTGAAGGTAGTCCTTCCTAGCCAAAAAGGATATCCCACCTCACTAGATCAACAGTGTGCAGCCCCCATCATAGTTATTCCACTTTAAATTATGTATCATTTCTATTTTTAGTAAGTTACCTTTATTAAGAAAATGAATCGACAAAATACTAAAACACCATGCTTATTCTTTCTTTTATGACCTTCCTCATGGATTTAACATATTGATTAAATCATGCATGAGAGTCTATTGAGTTGGATATTAGCTTGATCATACCAAGAGAAGTCAATCCGATTGTCACAAAACAAATACATATATTCTAAAAAATAGGTAACTAAACTAAAATAAATCAAAAAATGCTAAAAACATTAAAGGCTAATCTAAAAATCATGAAACTACTTTAAATAAAGAAACTTACAAAAAATAAGAAAAATAGCTATGAAATTAATGAATCTACCCTATTCTTACCTCTACCATAGTGCTTGTTGTTACTTAGGGACAATAGGGTTTGGTACAATGGTGATAGTCTTATTTTTCAATACATAATGTCTAAATTTATTTACCACTTTGACAAGAGCAAAAATATACTTGTTTATCATGGAGTAATTAAGATCTATTTATTTTTAATTTTTGCTCATGAATTTAGTATGATGCTCACTTTAATCCTTCTTATATGTAAGCACAATAACAATTGTGTGCTCTAAAGCAAATGAATATAATTAAAACTCCTTATTGAAGTATGAGCTTATTAACACTACAGCCTTAGACATGAAATACTTGTCCTTGGTGTCTTGAAAATATTTTTGGGCCTATAGTGTCCATTCTAGTTTGTCATCTTGCCTTAACATTGCATTCAGAGGTCTAACAATTTCTATGAAACCTAAGATAAGCTTCCTCACAAATTTATTTTTTTTGAATAAAGACTTAAGCTCTTTCTTGATGTTTGGGAATGCAATCTTAGAAATACCTTAAACTTGACTTGAATCAATGGTGATCCCTTCCTTGTTGATGATGTACCACAAAACAATTCCCTTAGAAACGCCAAATATGATATTTTTGCATTTAATAAGATGTCAAACCTTTTGCATATTTTAAAGATTTACTATAGATGGCCTATGTGATCAATTCTATGCTTTGAGAAAATAATGAGGTCATCTATGTAAATAATTATGCAATTACCTATTAGCACTTAAAATGCATGGTCCATGGCCTAATCAAATGTATCTCATGCATTAATTAGGATGAAAGTCATCTTCTTGTATATATAAGTACCCTAATTTGTGGTAAATGTAGTCTTCATCCTATCTTCATATTTTACCAGCACTTGGATATCTCAAAAAACTATCCAATAAAGACATCATTATAGAACCACTTATTATATAGATCACCTCATCCAGGGAAGGTAGATGGTATTTATCTTTCTTATAAGCCTTATTTATATTCTTGAAGTCAACACATAATTTGATTTCTCCAATCTTTTTCCAAATTATAACCAAGTTGGCAACCCATGTTGAGTGTTTGATATGGAACACCATCTTAGCATTTAATAACTTCTCTACTTATTTTTTGATGAGTGGTTACATGATGGAATTTATTGGCCTCTATCTTTACTTGAACATAATATGGTCTAGCTTAAGTGGGATTGTATGGGTCATGCCTCTAGGATTGAAAACCTCCAAGTCTTCATAGTTACATTCAATCACATATTTATACTAGATGAGAAAATATTTCACCCTTTTTCTTTATTTTGAGGTGAAAATGAGACAAATATTGGCATAACATGTACCACTATCATTCCCCAAGTTCTTCTTATGAAACTTTGATTCATTAACTTTGGGATGCCTCTACTACTAGGCTTGGGGATCCTTATCAAATGCTCTCTCTAAATAAACCATCCCTAGAGGAAGATTTTTTTATTTGAGTTAAATGACTTCTTCTACCAATTCCTCTTGACATAAATAACTAATTTATTTATCATCAATGATTTGAGATTCAAATTTACCTAAGTTGGTCAAGAATTGTAAATATATTGATCATCATCAAACACCTAGAAATTTTTTACATTATTAGGAATTGATGGACAAAGTATGAGTTATATAAAGAATATTTGTAATTTGAACTCATATAATGGTACTAAATCAGAAGTTGAAGTAACAAATGAATTAGTTTCCTATTTTTGTTCCCAAGTAACAACTCATATATTGAATTCTTTCATTGACTCAATCAAATCCTAGGCCCACTGTTTGTATCTCTTAATATATACCAGTTTTTACTGGTATTTATTTTTGACCAGATTAATCATTAGCTTTGAATCTCAATATATTAGTATTGATTTAAAATTATTATTGAGAGATAATTATAAACCCAAAATTAGTGCCTTGTATTATGATCGATTGTTGGTGCATGGAAATTATAACTTATATGCTGCTAAGTAATTATTACTTAGTGGGTCAACCAATTAAATACCAATACCTCATACTTGCTTGGATCTTACACCATAAAATTTGAGAGTCAATAATTGGGAAGGCCCCTAGTATTTTGTCCTTTGTACCTCATAATTCTTGGTAAAGGTATAAATCATAAGATTAGGATATTTATAACTTACTTTTATATACACACAATATTTTAAACTTTATCAATTATTAATGATTTCCCTCTTGCAAAAACCCATCCAGTCTTAATCTCTTTGAGGGAATACCTTAAAATGTGCATAAAAAAAGGGGTTTGTAGACCAATTTTTCTTCACAAGATTATTATTCCCTATACCACCACTTAAAATTAGCACAAGTCCCTCCTATACATTTCCCTAAATTTTGCCACCTCCCTTACATGCTCCTCTAAGTAATTCACTACTTCAAATAGCCCCTAATTATGAAAACCCCTCTTTTTACCATCATTAAAACACACTCAAATGGGTCAAGCCTATTTTATGAATTAATCATGTTATGTGGCTAAGTTGATTTAGCCAACTTAGTTTAGGACCTAATTATTCTATTTCCTAAATAACTAGGTCGAACAGGCTGACTGTGTGGGATAAAATTTTGGAAGGGTTTAGGGTTAGATACGACTATATAAACACATCATTCACCTCATTTCCAATAGATATAATAATTTATTTGTGATTAATTATATGCTTATATGTAATTGTCCTTGAGGATTCATTACTTATGATTTCATACTTCCTTTGGAGAAGAATTTTATCTCATTGGAAAAGTCTTTTCGATATATAGGATAAGTCTTGTAGCCTAGAGATAACATATTTTTTATATCCTTATGAACCAAAAAAACCTACTACAAAGCACCATTGACTAAGGGATATATTGAGACTCAAAATTTTCATCTTTAAGGTAATTATTCCTAATTCTTACTCCTCTTTTGTTAGTAGATAGATTTGCATGTGCAATGGCTTATGAATGCATTTATCTCTCCATGCTTTGGATTAACTCCACATAAAATTGAGTAGAGTTATTATTTTAATTTTTATTATTTATATTTATTATCTCCCATTTGTGCCACAAGATTTGGTGAGTACTAGATTGTATTTACTTTACTTTGTTATAAACCATAGGACCTAGCTAGGGTTATTATGCATCATTACTCGACTAGAGGCTTTGAAACCATCTCTAGTGATATTGTATGAGAAGAGACACCTTAGTTAGGTCTAGTGGATCCATATTGGTCATGACCCCAATTTTATAAATTTACCAACAATCAAAATAACTAGTTTGATTTATCTTCTCTGAGCTAAAGTCAATTTATAGATCAATTTAACTTTATCTTATATATATTCTATTGAAACCAATGTGAAACTAACCATTATAGGTTTTATTTCATGATTTTCCTTTATTTTAATTTCTTATTTATTTCAATTTTACATTAATATATTGAATCTATCAACTCAGTCTAACATTATTTGCGTAGCTTTTAACACATAGTTGATCTAATTGACTATGTTTGACTTTATAGATGTTATATTCAATTCTAGACAACTAAATTAATCTGATCAACTCCATTTATTTCTTTTAAAATATAGGTCTTCAGACTTAGTTGAATTTGTTAGTAGGTTAAAATTATTCATCTAGATGACACAATATAAAAACTAATAATTCAACATTATTAAACCATTAGGTTCATTCTAAACAACTTAGTCATTTATTTTCTTTATTTCAGTCATGTTTTTCATAGTTTCAATTATATAAAACTATAAACCTATAATAAACTAATTTTATTGGATCAACTTATTTCTATAGTTACTTCTTACCCAGGAGACTCAGTAAACTTGTTTGACATGTTTCTTTAGCCTTTTCTTCAATAGACAAAATTAATCAAGCCAATTCTACTCTATATTATTTACATACTTAGTCGATCCAATCAACCCAATACTCTTTAATCCAAAGGAATTAAATCACATTTATAGTAATTAATTCATCTTTCATTTTTGTTTTCTATTTGCTTAGAGTAACACACATAGCCTTAATAAGAAAGTTTAATTTATCAATTTAGTCACATTGATTTCTATTTTATTAACATATTATCAAATCAAAAAATATCAATATGCATAAAAAAAAAATTATGCAATGTCTACCTATTGGGATTTCATCACCAAGGGAGAAGATGAATCTATTTTTTGGCCAAGTATAAATATGTGTTTGATGGTATATATTAGCAAAGCACCTGACACCCTTATCACTGTGAGATTATGATGTGAGGGGGTAAGCCCCAATAATAAGCCAGTACCATCACCAATATAGATCCCTTTCAACATTAAAACCATATTTAGCTTACCTCTTTTTAGTTCCCTTATAATCCAAATATCCTATCACACTTTAAAGATATGATTTAAAAACATTTAGGAATGACCACATAGATTAGAATTTATATATTTTTTAGAATTTTTATTTAATATTTATCAATTATATGATATATTTGAAAACTTATATTTTATAAAATTAGTACAAGTTTTATGTTATTTCTTGTAACTAGATAAATTAGGCTGACCTAGTACCTATGTGTTTATTTCAATTTTTCTTCCAATTAATACTAGATCTTCTAGAGTTATAACTATCAAAACCTATCTTTACCATATGAAAAAAAATTACCCACTTAATTGTATCTCCTATAATTTTTATTTCCACAAAACATATTCATTTTTCTCAACCCAGTCTCTCACAGGTTGGTCTTTAACTTTTTATCTCCATTAAACATAGTCGTTTCATCTAACCTAGTCTCTCACAGGATGGTCTTTAGTGCCTCCTCAAGAACACAATCATTCTATTTATCCCAATATATTATATGTTGTATATTTTTTTCACCTTTAAAATATATATGACCTATTTGATTGTGTATCTCTCTAAATTTTCTTTAGTCCCCTCTCCACATAGCATAGTCGACCCACTTGATTGTGTCCTTTCCTAGATATTTTATTGGTCTTCCTTATGAACTCAGTCAACCTCATTAACCATATACTATTTATCCAATTCAATTTATGTTCCTAAAATCCTATTTGGCTGATTGTTATACCACTTATCTAAATTAGTTATTTTTCCTAAAATCTTGCTTAATTGATCCAGTTTAGTATCTAGTTAACTTTATTCAAAAATTTCACCTTTTCTCCTTAGTTTTATATCCTCAGTTTAAGCATCATGAAATATCCTATTAGAATATTTTTGGAAAACCTTAATCCATTTATATGATACATGGGGAATTCTTTCCTTCCCACCTTTGTTACCCAAGAGGATACTCACTCTTGGTGTACCCTCTTCCATAGTTTATCTCTAGATTATAATATGGTTCAAATTATCCAATATGATGACACTGATGGATCATATATATTTCACGCTTCTCAACACACTTATCTCTCCAAATTACCTTATTAAAATATAGGAGAAATTGACACAAGATTAACCAATAACGCTATAGGAAATATTTTAAACACCAATAATCATCCATCCAATAACCCATCCCCTAATAACAATAAATGGAATTCTCCTCCTACCAACCCTAAAAATCCACCTTTAAACACTAATAATCCAAATCCACCAATTGACACTAGTCAAATTATTACACAAATGGTTCAAAAAATGAATATTATTCAAACTTCTTAAACTTATCAAATAATGCAAATGCAACATCATTTATTAAACATGACTAATCAACCTCTTATTCTCCTACCTCAAAATAACCAAAGTTTTATCCCTCCTCCTCTTAGAGATGCCATGAAAAATATCATTCACCAACCCCTTATGCATAATAAGATGCTTTAAAATATTCAAAATGAACCTTTAAATCCATTAATAATTTCTACTGATATTGGAAATATCTCTCTAACTATTAAATATGATGGGACTAAATACCTTGCATCTTTTGTTAAATAAGGTAATCTTTAGAAAGAGTAGATTCAAACAAATACCTTTGATAGCATTAAAATTCTAGTTAAAACATTTATAGGAGGTGTATTAGAATGGCATAATCAACTCCCTCAACATTCCATATAGTAACTAGATGATTTATTCAATCCTCTAGTAGAAAATTTTCAACACAATTATCTTCTTGAAAATTGTCTTAGTCATTTTATCAATGCTAACCAATCCCCTTCTCAATCAGCTCATGACTTCATTAAATGATGTAAATATTTGTCTTACAAAGGTAATCATAACATTACTAATGATAATTTATTTAAACTCTTTATAACCTCCTTAACACATTTACTTCAATATAAGGTCTAAACTTTTTATCCACAAACTCTAAATGACATAATTGATAAAGATAAAATAATACTTTCTTATGAAACAATTTGAGCCAAATCATTAATCCATCAAGGGATATTTCCAAAATTCCACTAATGCAATTACTAATAATCCTTATTAAAAAAAGGGGGTGGTCAAAGTGGATAACCCCCTTACTTCCCATACACCATTAATAGTTCAACAAATGAATACATTATTATCTCCCTTTAAATATTTCACCTATACTAATAATCCACCTACATGGTATGATTCTATCATTTTTTTTGGTTTCATGCCAATGTGGGTCATTCTCATAAAATAATTTATGGGATCATTAATTTATTTGTTTCTTTTATGATATAATATACATTCAAACATGATTCTATGATCAAAATATGTCATCATGATTATGTCAAAGCCTCTCAAAAGAAATAAGTTACCAAGCCTTCATCATCTAAAGCTCAAAAATCTTTCTTTATTTCTAACCCATAACATTAAAATGAATATATGTGTGTAATTGATGTTGATTATCACAAATATTATACCAATTATCAATATGTGAATGTGACCAAAGTCAATTATGGATGCAAACCTACCCATAAAGATCTTGTCACTAAACCTAAAAAATCATCAATTGAAGAATAGTTACTTAAAGGCACCACAACTACTACTAAGTACCTTATGAACCAAATGAGGAAAAACTCCCACAATAATAAACTCAATATATTTATCCTATTCTTACAAAAAACATTGTACCTCATAAACCTCATGTTGGTTCTTCATCTTCTAAATCACATTGGAATTTATTGGAATAACTCAATTCAATGCCTTGTAAAATTCCCCTCATAGAGTTAGTTAGTACTTATCCATATCATCATAAATTTCTAATGCAAAAATTATAAGACATTAAAGAACCACCATCCTTTTATGTGGAAAAACCTCCTAAAGACCCTTGACCTATAGAGGTATATACTATTGAAACTATTTATACCTCTTCTAAACATTTCATAGAATTTATTGAAGAAGACATGATTAATAATGAAATTATTTTTCAGATGATGATTCACCTCTCTTCATTAAATTTGTAATTAATAATACTCTTATTTGAAAATTATTAGTAGATGAAGGATCAGGAATTAATGGTACCTCCATTTGGCTAATTAAACAAATTATATATACCAAAGATAACCTTAAATAAACTCATCTCATGTGTCAAGGATTTGATAAAATAAATAAAAAGCCACTTATTTGTATTTGGCTCCCCCTCACTATTGGATCCAATACCATATGTACCAAGATCATAGTCCTTAATTTACCACTATATTACAACATACTCCTAGGTTTCCCATGGACACTATTTTAAATCAAGAGTGCAACCCTTAAGAGAGTGTGTGCCTCTTTCCACTCATGCTAAAATAGTAGAATCTATCCAAAGTGCGGGTGAATTTGAGTTGGAGATAATCTCTAGATAGAGGTATGGTTACCTTGATATAATCACTTAATTTTATCCTAATCTTACTAACTACTAATTTTTTAATAAGGGAAAGGGTGAAGGGATAATAATAGAATTGAAACTGACATAAAAACTTGAAAAAGAGGTGATGCAAAAATTCTTTTTATCACTTATTCTTGTAATTAAAAATCTTAGAAATAAAATTTGCCTACATGCATACACTTCAATTCTATGGCTTCTATAATAGTGTTTCATACAAAGGTCTTAGCAATACTCACTCTTAACATAGAAGGAATGAAGGTTTGTTGAATTCACTTCTAAATTTGGACTGGGATTAAACATATACACTTAATATGACCTATATAAAATAAATTATGTTTTAATAAAGTAAAAAAAAACCAGACATTAACATAGGAAACTTATTGATTCACTAGGTTATGTCAATGGAGATCACACGTACACTTCACACAACAACCTAAAATTGGAGGAAACTAACTTATTATTACTTCAAAATGTGTGGTATAAAATTTTGATAGCCTAATAGCATATATGTATCATAAAATTGATATGTTAATGTTGAAAAAGAAGATATAAATAGAAAAAGAGAATAAGAGAGGAGAGACAAAACAACCCCAAAATAGGGATGACTCACTTGACTTCATACCCTTCAATCCCTATGTAGTATTCCTTGAATTTTATCTCTACTTTCCTTTTCAAAATGGCATATGGGTATAGGTATACTTGTTTGTAAATTTTATAATAAGTTGTGTGCAATTATTGGTGGAGTTTGACTACTTGAAGTGCCTATATCTTTGCTTGAATACCCTATATATTATCTTACATGTCCTTGTTGATGAAGAAGTCTTATCCATGAAAATAAATCTTCAGTTCCTCATTAATTATTCAATTTAACACTTATATTTACTCATTTATTATGTCTCTCCACTTTGTTATGGATATTAGAAGGCTCTTGAAGCCTCTTTCACTTTGTCTTCATGACTTGGTGTAGGAGAGGGACAGGGTCTTCCTAGGATATTTGAAGACTCATTCACCCATTTTAATCATTATTTAAACTAAATATTCACCTATTATTGTCTTTTAAGTTTCATATAAGATAATAATTAACCTTAATAGAATTTTTTGAAGAGCTTTATGCATTGATTTAATGATTTGACCACTTGAAATCCCCCTTTTGTAATATGGCATAGAAAGGTAAAAACTTGGTTTTGCCTTAAGAAAAGAAATTTATCTACATATATGGTCCATATACATCATTTCATACCTTACAAAAGTCACTTAAATCCATAAAACACTCCAAAATATCTGGGTTTGTACTTATAGCTTGCATTCCTCTTAATTTCTTGTAGCCCTCAAAATAGGTAAACCTCCTTGTGTATAAGAATGTATAAAAGATATTGGGAAATTAGAGACATTTTTTAGGACCTAGTATCCCTTTACATATACATGATAATTTTTATGACATAAATCTAAGTGGGAGTACACTTATCATCCCATTTTCTCTCTCTCTAATTAGGTCTCCATTATCCCTCTAGACCATAGAAAACTAATATTTTTCTCAAATGGCCTACCAAACATGTGAAAATTTTTAAAAAAAAAAAATTATTCAATTTATCCATTCCCTAATGATTCTCCATGTAAATTTTCAATGTCTATAACCTTGTATGGATATGTGAACCATGAAAAGGCTAAAAACCTAGCCTAATAGCTTATACATGCTTAAGAGACATTTGAAGTGAGTTTTCAATATATCTACATGTTTTGATGATTTAAATAGGGGTTTTTAGGTGTAAAAAAACTTATCACAACTCAATATTATGATTATAGGTATTTTGAAGTACTTTATAGGCCTGCATATAGGCCTTTTGTCTGAGAAAACTGAATTTTCTTATATTCTTGACCAAGTTACTAACTTCCAGAGTCATATACTTTTGTATTATACCTAAAGAGGTGTTTTTAGAGTTTTTTAATATTTATTAATTCGTTATATACCTTTTTTCATTATTTTGAGGCCATTTCATACATTTTTCCTTCACAAAAATACCTTTATCCATGCTTTTCAACATATTCCATACATTTGAACCTATAAATGTACCATCAAGTGTCGTGCTGAAATGATCATGAGACCTATAGAGGTGATCCAAGTCATTTATATTTTTAATCATTAAATTTTAATGAATTATAATCATATATTTTCTCATGAGATCCTTTAGGAGGGTTTGATAAGGGTTTAAGGAGCTTACCATATTAATGTTGGTTCCTAAAGCACATGGGGATAATCCTAAAACTAATGCCACTAAGTTTGAGATGAAAAAGGTACCTAACTATTCCTAGGATATTTATGTCCCATGCATCTGATCCATATATATCCAAGCAAAATAAAATGCCTCTCATGATGGGTATAGTATATGTGAAGACCGACAAAGGTCTGTTTAGGCCTCAAAACCTTAATAATGCTTTTCAATGGATATGGAGACCTCTCGTAGGTTTAAGACAACCTATGTCATGTCTCTCAGTGATATCAATTGGAAATAAAATCCACATAAGTCTCTATAACTTGATTATATGCTATGAGGGTTTGTGAGTCATAAGGCTAGTATGACCCTAACTGCCTTTCTTTGATCATTTCTTCTTCTATCCTCTATTAGATATTGTGAGAGTCTCTACCTAGGCCATATAAACCTTTAAAAACTATTTAATATTATTATCCAAATCAAATATTATAACTTCCTTCAGCTTTCATATAAAGATCTATATGGTATTCATGAGGTCCCTTATCTCCATTCTTGAGAGTTTTCTATTTTGGATGATTTTAGTCTTGCAACACGTGTATTCACCTTTTAATATTACACATGGCCTTAATTATGTCTCTTGACTACCAAATTTCCATTCTCGCTAAAAGAAACACACATCATATCAAAAATCCTAGAGGCAAGATTGAAGCTCTTCTTAGACCTATCCAAACTTCACCTAGTTGTGTTACTGATCATTTCACCCATGTTCTAGCCATTCATTTTTCTTAGAAATCATGTCTCATACATGTTACTTATACCAAATTTTAAATAGGTAAGGAACGATTCGAGTGATCTAATAATAATTCACCCATGTAATATTTTGATCTTATTTTGGTCAAGAATGGGAACCTACAGGTCTGCGAACCTATATTTTTGCATGCACCTTTATATGAACCATTTGTAATATATCTTATGGAATTTTTAGCAAGATAAATAGTCTCATAATTATTTTATAACATTTTCAAACCTTCTCACATTCATTCAAACCCTACACTTAATACCCATTTTACACTCTTTCTTCAATTATGGTCTCTATTTTTTATTAGAAAATATTCATCACAACATTATATCAGATCAGTCATGGTGATAATATACTCTTATCATGCATCTTTGTTTCACATTTCAATGATTAAGTCACTATACCCTAACTTAGGCCTAACACTATGATAATTAGGCCATTTATATACTTTATCTCTCACATATTCCATCATTTTTGGTTTACAGAGTTCATATGAATTGTGAATATGTATCTAGATGTTTTTAAAACTAAACAAGTGAGATTGAGTCATTTAGGGTTCATTGGAAACCATCAAGCTCCTTATTAAAGGTTTCAAAGGGTTTATAGTGTCTAGTGTTATTAAGTGATCATTCATAAAGAATAGACCCACTTTATCTCTATTAATACCATAGGATGGAGGTAGATAGACCCCTCCATCATCACCAATGAGTAATTTACCCCATGTAAAATCATAAATTAATTCTAATGAAAAATCTATGCTCTCTTGAGCTCTTCTTGATACAAAAACAAGGTTTAGAGTCATCCTCTATCATAAAGATTGTTCATAGGTATGGGTCTAAAATAAAGAATTAATGTTAGTAGTTTAGTGTAGAGGACCTAAGTCACCAACACCAATAGTCATCTTCCCCCATGGCCTCTCCTTAGGCAAGTATTGAGCTTCATATGATGATGTCTCAGATAAGCAGACTAGGCATCTAGACTTTGAAACTAATTTTAGGTATAAAATATAATTAAAGGGATCACTTTGACTATACATGAATTTATGAAGTCTGATCCATATTCAATGCTAAAACCAAATAGTTTCCAAGAGATACTAATCTCTTAGGAATCTCTTCTACATAAAGTGTCCATATAGAAGGTTTTAAAGAAATCATGCAAATCTAACTCTACCTACCTATATGTGGTATTATAAGGTATTTTGACTATAATATTCAATGAAATGAGTATCACTTATTACCTCTTACCTCATTGATGTATTTATCTAACCCTAAACACCCTTATAACATTTATCAAATGGTGTTTTTTTCACATAGGCCTATGGAAATCCTGTAGGTCTACATATCAACTTCATGACTGCATATACAAATATCATTCCACTATTTTATCTTATTGGTATTTTGATGGTTTAGGAACAATTTTAGAGATTTAATAATTTTTAGTACTTCTTTCCAATAGAATTCTTAATATTTCAAAGGTAGGCATCCTTCACATTTTAATTAAACAAGTATGTAAGCCATCTTTCAGTTCAAAATCTTCTTTACACTATTTGATTCTCTATTAGGCTCAACTAAAGAATGATTAAGGAATGTGGAATATTTTATAATTTTTTATAAACACCTCTCTATGTGATTAAGTCTAAAATGTTGTTATACATTCATTGAGAGTTCTCACACTCCCCCTTTAATGCGCATAAACAATCCAAATGAAAATAAGTTGAGCCAATGACCAAGAGAATATGAAAAATTTGAGATCTGGTGTGTTAATAGGTTCATAAAATGGAGTATCATATTAACCTTTCCATATACTTATGGTATCTCTTTCAACCACTGAATAATGAGAAACTCCCTTGTTAATGTTTACATAGTCCAAGCTATAAGAATTGCCACAATAAATTGGCTCAAAAATATAACTTGGATGGTGAATGAAAATGAACTAAGGATAGTAAGATAATTTATAACTTATATAAATATTATAAAACTCTATTGACAACATTATATTCATCTCCCTATGCCCTTAAGAAGGTCTGCCATGGAATCTCACCTACAACTATTCTTGAAATGTGTAATGTTCTATATACTTCAAGCTCATGACCCATCTAATGCATGGAGGTGATCTAAGGATGTTTTAAGGATTAAGGAGAGGTTGATTTAGATTTTTTATATCCTCTTTGAATTGAATACACCTCCCATAAAATATGACACTTATTTGTAATTTCTAAAATAAACTGTAACACACGTTGAATAAGAGTTTTGTTCATGTTGAGGGTCACAAATACCAATTAAGTGTTTGAAAATGTTGGTATAGGGATATTAAATATCTTAAATACCTCCTCCCATCATCCATATAACACATTATCTCATTCATGCTCTAAAACTACTAAAAAACATTGACTGTGAGGGATGAATAGGCATTTTGACTACCTAAAATTTGTAACAATGGTTCATAGAGGAGGGGGACCCAATATAAGAACTAATTAAAAGAATATTAAATTTATAATTACCCCTAAAATATACCAAATTCATTCCATCCAACTCTCTCTATGCTCTGCACACAAATAGAAATTGATGACCTTATTATGGCTACCAAGAAAGTTGATGGGAGAGATAACTAGGTTTTTTACATTTTTTCACCTATATCTCCCTCAAAATAATTAATATAACCTTGGGGAGGATGAATAAAGTTCTGGAGGTAATTGAAATTTAACCATCCCTTGGAACACTATATGGATGATTCAAAAGAGCCCTTTTTATCACTAAAAATGTCATAATCACTTTAAAAACTTGATGTAAATGCTAAAAAAAGGTGTTAATAAGACCTTTTAATGTATAAAAAGATATATCATGATGTGTTTAAACCTTTTTATGATACTTGACTACCATTACCTTTCAAAACCTTCTATAGAAGCCATAAAATGATCTAAAATGCAACACAAATGGATTATGATGTTAACCAAGTATATCAGTAACCTATTTTATAATTTTTAAAACATTAAATAACCTTGAAACATGATATTAGACCTATCAATACACCTTATACTCATTTCATCACATGAAATAACTTGAAATAGGGCATGGAGTGACTAAACATGCACATAGCTTTTGATGAATAAAACCTTAAACCTATCAAATTTACCTTAAACTTTGCTTATCAAGGTTTTAAGTTACCATTAAAATGAAATTAAAAGATAAACATAACTATAAATAAGGTAAACAAGCATGAAAAATAAAGTTTCAAATTATAGGGGTGACAGTTTGACCTGGGAGGTCAAACCTATCAACATTTTGGTGACTCAGTTGGGAAGCATGCCTTCTATGCTTATGAATTAGTAAATTTTCATATTTTTTTACTCATTGAGTATCTATCACATTATAAAATAATCATTATTATATCTTGACCAATGACCATAACTCTTGACTTAAAACAAAACAACAATTTTCCTTCAATAAATAATGAAAGAAAGACATACAAAACCAAGGAAACTAACTAATAAGACACCTAATGTGTCATAATAGATTATTAAAAAATATATAAGAAACTTAATATGCTTATACAACACTTGGATGGGAAAAAGATGTTAATTACATATAAAAGAACTTATCTCTTAGCAATAATGTTTTAGATGTATCCCATTGACTGTGATCGAGAGCTCTTCACCATCCATCTTGGTAAGATAGAAATTAGTGTGGGACTTGTAGATAGAGATTATGTAAGGGAAACTCCAAATTGATTCAAACTTGGTGTGACTTAATGGTTTATTTCTATCCTTATCCCACTTGAGAACCAAGTCACATTCTTTGAAACTACTTGAAGATGTTCCTCTATAAAAATTTATCTTCAATTGTGTTTGATGCATATCCATGGGTAAAATGTAATGATTTTTTAATTCTTCCAATTCCATAATCTCAACATATTTCACCTCCATAGGTTCATTATCAAAAAACTCTAGTTGATGCATTAGTTCTAAATCAAGGAGCTCAAGTGAGATTGGTAACCTTGATCCTCTTCCATAGACAAGCTTGTATGGTGAATTAGCTATAAAACATTTCAAGGTGATTATGTTAGCCCATATAAATAACTTGAGTTTTAAATTATATATCCTATGATTATTCTTAATGGTATTCCTTATGATATTTAAAAAGTTCTTATTTTTGGAATCAACAAGGCCATTATCTTGTGGGTAATATTTTGATGAAGTGTTGAGGTATACAACATGTTGGATAGCCCATTAAATGATATTATCTCCCATATATACCATGTTATTATCTAAAATTATAGTGGAGGGAATGCCAAACCTTATAATTAAACCTTCATAGAAGTATAACACACCATATTCATTTATTTCCTTCAAAGCTACTACTTCTATTTATCTAGTGAATTAATCCATGGTAGTAAGGATCCACTTATGACCCAAGCTTGAAGGTGGATTAATGAGTCTAATTAAGTTAAAATCACATTAAAAAATAGATGATATACTAAAATGGGTTTAATATTTAAGGTAATAAGTCTTTATTTTACTATAAACATTGCACATTTCTTGCACTTTCTTACCCAAGCATGGTAATCAATGAAAATATTTGGCCAATAATACCCACCCATCATGATCTTTAGGGTTGTTATCCTTGATGATAAGTTACATCTACCTTGTCCATCACAAAATTACTCAATCAATATTTCAACTTGGCTTGGTTCTATACACCTCAAAAACATGCCATTATTACCCTAATTGAAAAGCACTCTATCAACAAGGATAAAAGGAATGGACTACAATATAAAATACCTTCTCCTTGATAATCTTAAGTTTGGAGGATACATACCATCTTGGAGGTATCTTTTCATGTTTTTAAACCATATTGATGATGATGTAAGATCAACTATAATTTACTCATCATTCTAGATAAGAACTATCTTCTTGTTTTCTTGTAAGTCTTGGACTAAGTGATCACACAACCCTTTGCCTCTAATTAGCTTAGTCACCTTAATCTCAACATCATACTCAGTCACTTTTTTTAATCCAACCTACCCTCTTCTCACTTATGTCATAATTTAACTATAACTCTTTGAAGTTAGGATGAGCAACCATTAGATAGATCCTATTGTTAGATATCAAGTGCCTAAATTTCTTAAGACATCTGATTACTAAAAGGACATGTTTCTCTATATAGGTGTACCTTATCTCATATTCTTCTAACCCTTGACTAAAGAATGGTATGGGATGATCTAAGGCTCGTTGATTCTATTGAATTAGTATCCTTGAAATTGTGTCCACATTAGCATATACATATAAGATAAAATACTTTAATAAATAAGGATTAATGAGAGTGGGTGCATTGGTTATTACTTGTTTGATCTCTTCAAAACTGCTCATGCCCTCCTTGGTCCAAGTAAAGTTATGATTTTTCTTAAGCATGGATATAAGTGGCTTTGACAAAGTTGTAAAATTAGATATGTATCTTCTTCCAAATTTGATTTTTCCAAGAAAAACTTATAATTCCTTATTATTCTTAGTCAAGGATAATGCAATAATGAAATCTATCCTTTTAGGATCAATGTTCAAACCATGTTTAAAATAACATGACCAAGTATATTGCTTTCATGTATTGAAAATACACACTTCTTAGGGTTAAGAGAAACCCCATATTATCTAAATCTCTCAAACACCTCCTTAATATGAATCATGTGCTCACTTGCATTCTTTGAAAATACAATAACATCATCCAAATATACAAGAACAAACATGTTAATTAGACCTTGAAATTCATATCCATGGCTCTTTGGAATGTTTCTCCAGTATTGGATAATCTGAATGGAATTTTAATGTAATAAAAATTACCCCACTTGGTAGTTAAATTTGTCTTAAAATGATCTTCTTCCTTCATAATTATTTATTTATATCCACTATAACCATCTAATGATGAGAATCCTTTCAAACTAGCTATTAGTTGCAATAGTTGTTCTACTAATGGAAATGGATAATGATCTTTGAGGGAGGCCTTGTTAAAATCACTAAAATCCACACATAGTTTGATTTATCCATTTTTATTCCTCACAAGAATAAGGTTCACCACCCAAGTAGAATTCTTGATGGGGAAAATTATGGTTGATTCAATTATCTTGTGAAGTTATGTTCTCATCAAAGGCTCAAGTTTAGGACTGATTAGTATTTGCCTTTGTCTTATTGGTTTTATATCAACCTCTAACTCAATGGTGTGTTGAGATAATGTATGATCAAACCCCTTAAAATCATTTTACTCACATGCAAAGACATCAGCAAATTCACTACATAAATTAAAAAATGGTTCCTTTTGAGATGGAGAACATAATTTACCAATTTTGAGAGTCTTCCCATTTGTTATCTCAATGTTAGAATAGTGTTATTATTTGGTATAAAATTAATACTTATCTCTCCTCACTTCATCATATCTATTGAAGATGTTATCAAGTGTGACAAGCCCTTTGGGTAGCTTGTTGAACTTGAGTTGGATAATTTGATCACCATATTATTGCAAGAACTTTGACTAATTTCTAGAATATAATTTAAACTCCTCTTAAAAAAAATGAATAATTTTGTTATCATCTAAAAAAATTAATAGTTCTCATTATTGTTAGGAATATAACACCTTACCACAATCTTAATATGTGACTAATTTTTTTCATTTCATACATTAGCTAGAATGTCAAACTGAGCTCTTATGGTATCCAATTTATCTACATGCTTATTTATCTCTTTAAGCACTACTTGGATATCAAAATCATCAAGGTCCTCAAGGATAACCTATAATTTATGTTTATAAGACCTTAAAAAATAATTATTACATACATTTATCCCTCTCACTTGGTGAACCACAAATTTTCTATCACTAAAAGCTTGGAATAGGTCAATTCCCAAATTCATAGCCCATTATTACAAACCATAGACTAGAGCTTCATAATTTTCTACATTATTAGAACATACAAACTAAAAATTTATAGTAAAATAATACCTTTATTTATTTGGTGATATGAGCATTATTGGGTGAATATTTTTTCATCAACTAACTGAAGGCAAAATGGGTATATCAACCATAGAGTAATGAGATAAATCTCCCCTCTCAGCAAGGGGAGGTTCCCTATAAACTACTATAGAATAATATAAACTAAAAACAAAATTAGGGGTGAAATCATACTATCCATTTCTCTTTTTTCAGAAATGATATCCACAAATTAAAGGAAAATCCCTGGGCAATAATTGAATGCATTTCTCTTCTTTCAGAAATGATGTTTAGAAAACCAATGGAAAACTTCTCAGGTAGTAACTGAATCCAAAAGAAACCCATGAAATCACAAAGTCTTTCATCTCTTCTCTTATTGATTTAGGACTAAGATCACAATAGAATGAAGTGTAGCCCAAAGTCTCCACTAAAAACTACAACAGAGTATAAGATCACAAAGGATAAAAGTAGTTCAAATCCTTTCTAATACCCTTCTCACTAAAACACAAAAAAACAAATTAAAGGCAATTATAGCAGCACAAATTCTTCATAATTAACTTTAAAAAACATCCCAGATAATTTATACATGCTTTATTTATTTAATCAAATAGATGAGATAGTATTTAAGAAAAAGACATAAGAACAATTTCTTAAACAATACAAGTTATTCCAACACAAAGTTTGAAAAGTCGCCTGCTTTCTCATTCATTCAAGAAAATATGATTTACAATCTGAGCTCAAAGGCTCAAAAGACATCTCAATTTTTGAAGAGTTTTGCTTCTAATCACCAAAATATCTATTTACAAAAGAGGTTATTCTTATTTATAGGGAGAGACCTTGAGGATTTAGAAAAGACTTAAATATTTTGACCTAGTCAAAGATAGGAGTCTTTATTGACTTTGGAATTTACATATTTTTACAAGAAATTACACATGATAAAAGTACATGTGAAGATGTCTAAAGTGGTTACAAAAGTGCATTTGAAAAAAATAGAGGATAAAGCAAGGACGATTACAATCTCTATCCCCAATCTTCTTCATGTGAGCATCATACATGGCGATAGTTGTTTGCATCTTGATACTATCAAGAGTAACAATGTTCTTGAAAATTACCTTAGCTCTGACTAAGGCATCTTTCACTTTTGTAACTAATTTTTCATGATTGGTTAATCTAGTCTATAGATTATCCAGAGTTAATTGATTTTCCATAATGTTATCCAAAGAGGCTACTGAGAATGCTCTTTCCTTGAATTCTTTTTGGAGCATACCTTCAAATTCTTGAATCATTTCTTATATAGAAATTAAATGGTTGTCTTGAGAGGTAAGTTTTCAAGGCAGCTCCTCCAAATTGTGCAATAGACTGATATCACTTTGTTCACTGAGGTCTCTTGAAGATTCAAGGTCACTGATCAATTCCTTAAGCACCTGACTCCTATATATCAATGTTTCTCTAGTTTTAGTGTAAGATTCTCTTTCATCAATGATGCCAATTGATATTATAGTGATTATTTTCAAATTCTTCATATCCATCTATTTTATAAGATATTTTTCCATTTTTTTAATATCTTGAGAAATGATATTGATAAGATCATCTAGTTTTGCTCTTACTTTCCTCATCTTACCCATTTTCTCAGACAACTCTGTGAGCAAGTAAATTCCTTCTATATGCATCTTTTCCAAGTACTTTTCCCTTGAGATAGGTCCTTTCTACTTTTTAAATCATGGGGTTGTCTATGGAGATAGTCTCCAGAGTTACTATTTCTGGAGTGAAAGTAATTCTCCTTATTACTATAGTCAATTGTTCCACAATTAATTTATAATGATCCTTCATCTCTTTCTCTTTGTAAAATTTTTGAATCATAATGTCCATGGCTATTTTCAAATCACTCTTAGCACCTTCATGAGTTATTTTACCTAACTCGACTTGAGAGATAGAGTAGTCATTTATATAAAAAAATTTAAGAGTTACATCCTATGGAGGTTTTACTATTTCTAGAAATTTGTGCCCCTTATCCCCAATCATATTTGAAATAATCTTTGTCTTCTTAGGAGTCTTGACTTTTATTGGCACCAATTTATTGAAATCAAAGTCATCTGGAGAGATGGTCTATTTTTTTCTTTTGGGTGTATAAGTTAAAAAACCAAGGTGGGAGCACAAAAACACATACATTAGGATCAATCTCTATAGTTGGGGTTACTAGAGTCATACTTGCACTGGTGGTGGAAACAATAGGTGGAGTATAAGTAATAACTACACCTTTTGCTGAATGATCAAAAGTATAACTATCTCCGATATCAAAAGATGGAGATGACAAACTAGGGATTGACCCTGAGGAATGAAGAATATCTCCAGAAGTGACTTGAGGGTCATAAAAAATAATGTTGGAAGGAGAGGTTGCTCCAAAAGAGGGAACACTGATTGGAGAAATAGGTGAAGGAGTTACAACAGGTGTGTTAGGTGAGGAAGAAGAAATTCTTATTTCTAGCTACACACCCTCTCATGGAGAAAGAGTTTCCTTTTCTTATTGATCTACAAGCCTATCATTAGTCTCCATTTGCTCCATTATTGGTTCTTTAGTGCTTTTCTTCTCAACCTCCATATCTATTGTTTCTATCTCTTTTTCTATAACTTTTTACTTCTTCGTCAAAAAAATGATCTTAGGCTTATGTGGCCTAGAAGAAGAAGGAACATCACTTTTATTCTTCATCTTATTTTATACTCTTCTCCTTGTTTCCTTTTGAAATTTAGCTTCTGATCCTATGATGAACTCTTTCAATATGATTCCCTTATTTGCTAACCAATCATTAGTTTTTGCCAATATTGGTTCGAATCTCTTCCTTAAGGAAGTCAACTCCTTTTATGACCATTGGATTGGGGGAAGAGGGACATTGGCAACCTATTTAGCATGGTATCTATATTGATCAAATCACTATTATCCACTAGAATTATAGGGATATCAGTGAGTCCAAGATATTATATCTGCTCAAGAGATAATCTACTATAATCCATCTTTTTGATGTCTTCTGCTATCCTCAAATCGACCCAAACATCTTTGATCATAGGTTCATTAAATTGGATCTTCCTCCTGATTATATATTTTACACCTCTATAGTCAAAATTTGGTCTCCTTTTGAAATGCTTCATGGTTATGATTTCCATTTCAATCTCCATAACTCCATCTTTTCCAATGGTCAACACTACGAACCTGCCAATTTCTATCAAGAATCTGAAAATATGTTTCTTGAGTTTCATTTGCTTATTATGTATGACAATAATTTACCTACACAACTCCATCAAGACCAATTTGTTTGAAGGGAATCTTGGGAGCATATAAGGATGACATTGGAAAAAGCCAACTCATAGGTAAGAAAAAGAAGGAAATTGCAAGAACATATATCCAAAGTCATTCAGAACTGTCTAGGCTTCATCTGACACTTTTTTCAATTATAATTAGGGATCAAAGAGACACAAAAATACTACAAATAAAGTGTCATTTACTCTCCTAAAATGATATATATAACCCTTCAATGTCAATTGAGATTAATATTGATACACTGGAATTACTCTCCTATCTCCTTTTGATGTTAAACCTAGGAAGGTTCTCATTGACGCTATAATATATACCAGGTATGAAGTCATATAGAATTTAGAGGTAGTGGATACTTTCATAAATTACTCATGTAGAGCATTGCTAATTTGTTCTCCCCATACAATGACTTATTTACCTTGGAGAATTAATTTAATGAAGGGGTACATCCATTTGTGAAATAGTGAGGAAGAAGGTAAACCTCGTACCCTACTGAGAAGAGTGATCAGGTCACTGACTTCTTTTATAAAGTTACTTATTGGAAAGCTCTATGTCCATCTTGACAAGTTTGCCCTTGGAGTTTTGAGCCATCTATTGTTGATTACTTTCTTCACTCTTCCGGGATCTTTGTCATATTCCCTTTGTGCTTCGATGAAATCAAGATTTAATACTTCAGTAGTAGGAGGACACATGAATAGTTTGTCGATGAACTTAGGGTCCATTCTAATCACCATGTTACCATCAACATCTAACATAGATATGATATCCTTATTGTAGAACTAAGAACATTGAGTAATGAATTCTATGTTGTGATCTGCTATAGGAAAAGAAGATACCAAATGAATATTTCTCTTGATTATCTTATTCATTTCATGGTTGGGATTGGTTGATCTAGTTCTATCTATGAACTCATCCATATCCATGTGATTGATCTCTGTATATCTAATGTCATCGACATTAGAAGTAACCAAGGTGATTGGAAAAAAACCTTGATACTTGTACTTCATTATCTTCAACTTCTTTAGAGAAACCTCAGTCATTTGGAAGGGCTTTTGTTAAAAGGATGTCGATAAAGGATCCTTGAGAGAAACTGTAACAAGAATCATGATCATGTAATCAGGGGAAATATTGATAATCTGAGAAAACTGCATGTTGATGATCATGACCATGGGAATGTGATTAAAAGGGCTAAAGCATGAGCAAGCCAGAAAGTCAAAGGAAAATGGGCTTGGAAAAGTAAAAATTCAAAATTTCTCAGAGTTAGGATTTCTAAAAAAAATTATGCAAGGGTGGCAAAAATTGTTGCCCTTGCATATGGAGGTAGTATCAGTGGCAAAAAACACTGACTTAACACATTAAGGGAAGGTCTTTTTATGCATAGGCAGCAATTTTTTCCACCCTTACATTTTGAATTTGTGTAGGGGCAGAAAAAATTTATGCTTATGCATATGGGGTGGAAAACATGTGTAAGGGTGGCAAAAATTGCTACCCTTGCATGAATGGCAATAGATTTATGTAATGAAAATAAATATTACTACCCTTACACAAGTTAATTTAGTTTCATGTAAGGGTAGTGAAAATTGATGCCATTACATGTATGGTAATGGATTTATGTTTTTTAGGCTTTAATGTCCCTTCAAGGATGAGAGGGAGGAGGAAAAATAAGAAATATAAAACCTAAAAAAGAAAGAGGGAAAAATTAAAACCTTTAAAGAAAAAAGAAAGAACAAAAAAGAAAACCTAAAAAAAAAAGAGGGAGGAATACAAAACCTACCTGGTAAATCAAAATCCTACTCTTGAAGCTGGAAAAATCACAATCCCACTCATTCATGCAGTCGACTGGTTATAGGGAGGGGGAGTAGATAACCTAGAACAATCAAAATGAGGTACAAATTGACATTAAAAAGGTTAAAAAATGACACCAACCACTCAATGCATGTGGTCATAAATGCCATGCATAAAAATTGAGATCATATAGGGGTGGTAATTTTTTCCACCTTTGCATGATGAGGTGTAAAATATAAAAGGCAATAAAAATTGCCACTCCTACATGAAAGGGCTAAAAATGTAATGGCAGTGATTTTTTTCACTCTTGCATGGAGAGATGTAAGGGTGGCAAAAATCATCACCTTTACATGGAAATAGAAAACAACATGCAATGGAATTAAAAAAATTTGACTTTGCATGTTAAAAACAACAACACTAACTCCTTAAAATTTATCAAAGTTTTGATGTTCTGATCGCATCAAGACCACAACAAATTTCAAAATTTTTGAGAAATCATGACGAGGGAAGGTCAAGAAACTTTCAAGGATGCTAGTCGACTATATTAGAGAATAAGAGAAACTTGTCTTGAACAATGAGCTTAGAGTGAAGAACACAAGACAAATAAGTTTCATAGGGGTTGTCCATCAAAATAAGCGTAGCTAATTTTGGGAACAACAACTAGCTCCAACTGGGGAACTTCCATCGATCAAAATTTGAAATGATCAAAGGAAGTAAAATCTAGTCTCTAAGTGCCTTTATCCATGCCATTGAGCCATATATTCAAGCTAAAAAACAAAAAAACAAAAAACCAAACAAAAATAAATAAACATAAGACTATACAAATGTATAAATGAACTCATCTAATATTTTAAGGATTGAAGTGTTTTAGATGTTACCCACTGTGAGGCAGTGAGAATGGTGTTCCATCTTGATATTATGGTAAGAATATATTTTCAACATCAATTTTATGAATGGTAAATGGACCTCTCCATAAGGAATCAATCTTTCCATGCATTTCTTTTGGTTCTCTCCTCTTATCCCACAACAAGACTTGATCTCCAATCTAAAAATCACGAATCTTAACTCTCTTGTAGAAGAGTTTCTTTACTTAATTTTGATGTGTAGTGATACATTCCACTACCATAGTTCATTTCTCATCTAGTTTGGTTAGGCACATGTTCCTTTTATCAATAGAATTTTTGAAAGTTTGATCTTCGACTGCCTTTGCCAACTTCAGTGTTGGTAGTTCCAAGGTGATTGGTATCTCTACATTCAAACCATATAGAAGCTGAAATGGTGACATACCTATTGCCCTTTTGGGTGTAATATTATCTACCCACAAAGCATCAAATAATGCTTTATGCCAAGTTCTCTGATTATCATCTACCAATTTTCTGATAATAGTAACTAGCTTCTTATTACTTGATTATGCTTGACCATTTCCTTGCAGATAATAGTCGAAGGAGTGGGAAAGAATAATCTCATAATTTTAGCAAAACTTAGTAACCTCATGAGAAGAGAAAAAAATAGTATTATCTATTAAATTCTTAGTTGGGACACCAAATCAAGAAATAATATTTTCTTTAATAAAATTGCATACCGATTCTAAAGTATCATGCTTAGTTGGAATGGCTTCCACCCACTTGATCAAATAGTCTATCACAGTGAGAACATAGTCATGTCTACCACTTAAGGATGGGTTCATGGTGAAAATGAAGTCAATAACCTATTGTTAAAAAGGTTCTTCAATTACCACTATCTTGAGAGGTAATTCAACCAATTTAGGTTTTCCAACAAACTGTTGACACGACTCACATCTACGTACCCAAATGTATGCATCTTGAAACAGTGTAGGCCAATAGTATCTATCTCATAGAATCTTGTGAGCCATTACTGGTGTATAAAAATATCCTCAACAATCCAAATTTTGGAAAGACTCCAAAAGTTTACTTTCTTGCACCTTATCGATGTAATGAAGAAATAGCCCATCAAGACTTCTTTTATACAAACCATTATCCCACAAGACATAGTTAACAGCCTTCAACTTAACATTATTGTTTTCTTTATAGGATAGATGGGTGGAACATTCACCATAGGTAAGAAAATGAGTGATATTGGAATAACACTCATCAGTAGTAGTGATGAAGAGAACTATAGGCATGTCTCTAACCTTTGTTTCTTCATGTTCTATTTCCTTTGGTATGTTATCAACAATTAATTGGCAGAGACCTTTTCCCCGCACAAGCTTAGTAGGCTTGATATCAAGATCAAACTCCTAAATTTTAATAATCTAATTGCCTCTTTTAGTTTCAAACTCCTATTGAGTTAGAATGGATTTCACTATTGTATCAAGCACTAGAATAATAGTATGTGAATTTAGGATATAGAATCTCAAATGCTTTACTACCTTAACCACAACATAAGCATATTTATCCATGTTTGAATATTTCAATTCATGAGATTTGAGAGGAAAAATCATAAATGATATGGGAGATTCCACACTTTTTTTATTTTGTTGGACTAAAATAGTTGAAATTGTATGTTCAGAAGCGTCACTGTATACTACAAAGTCTTTGGTATAATTCAGACAAACCAAGATTGGGGCATGGGTGATTCCTTTCTTGATATCTTCAAATGCTGACTTGCCTTTTGTAGTCTAATGGAAAGTAGCTTTACCCTTCATCATGTCAATAATGTGTTGAGTCTTTTCTATGAATTTTGGAATGAATATTCATAGAAAATTCACATTTCTAAAGAAAGAATGAACTACAGTCTTACTAGCAGGAAGATTAAGATTTTGGATAGATTTGAATCTTTGTGAGTTAGTTTTTATGCCTTCTTAGGATACAGTATGATCGAGAAGTTCACCTTCTATAACCCTATAAATTAACTTCTTGGGATTAAGATAAATACCATTTTGTTGATAATGTTCCAGCACTTATAAATGATGCACATGATCAGGATGATGTTTGGAAAAAATGATTAAGTCATCAATATATACCACAATAAAATTCCCTATTTCATCTCTAAAGGAAAGATCCATTGATCTTTGGAGGGTGGTGCCAACATTGATCAGACTAAAATGCATTCTGTGATATGCAAAAGTGCCCCATGGTGTAGTGAAAATGGTTTTATGTTGGTTTGCTTCATTGACTTCCACTTGATTATACCCAAAAAAACCATCTAACATTGATAACATTTCTGAACTAGTCACTATTTGCAACACTTGATCCATGATGGGCAAGGGGTAGTTATCCTTTAGAGGAGATTGATTTAAGTTTCTAAAATCAACATAGATATGAATTTCTCCATTCTTTTTTCTCATCAAAACTATATTTATAATCTAGGTGGAATGATGAATTGGAAAAAAAATTCTTGCATTCATCATCTTCTAGATCTTAGACTTGATAGTACCTGATATTTTGAGGTTATATTGCCTTTGTTTCTTCTTGTGAGGTAATGACCCAACTTTAAGAGGAATTTCATGCCCAATTTATTTAGACCCGAGATATTTCAAATCATCATAAGAATACACCAAAACATCAATGTAATGGTGAAGAAGAGTAACAAATTTGAGTTTTTCACTAGAAGTGCAACAATTCCCAATGTTGACCATTTTGGGATTTTCTATTGTACTCAAATTTACTTGATCAAACTCTTTAGAGGAACTTGAATCCATTTATTGCTGCTTGACATACCGATCATGCTTATCAAATAACTTTTCAAGAGAAACCAAACCTTTTGGAGTTTTATTCCCCTTGAGTTGAAGAAACTCTTCACCAATTTTTGAATCTATTTCGAGAATTGATTCGCATGGTGAAGATTCTCTACCTTCAAGATAAAGCTCCTCAAAGCTGTCCACCTTTTCTAGAAAAGCAATGATTTGATTATCATCATTAAAAACCTACTAATGATTGACATTATTAGGTACGCTTGGTCAAAAGATCAGCTCAATAGTGTACTTGTTTCTTTTAAAATCCTTATGGGGAACCATGAGGGTTGTGGAGATAGCCAATGAATCTGCATGATCATTGAATTCTCTTAGCACATCAAAAATATTGAAATCATCAAAAATTTCAACATAATCCCATACAAGATTATGATAATATTGAAATCTTTCATTTTTGGTTTGGTACAGATTCCTTACTTGAAAAACCACCAGTTGAGCATCTCCTTGAGCATGAAGAATCTTAATACCTTTAGCATGAGTAGTTTTCAATCCAAGCAACAAAGATTGATACTCGATGGTGTTGTTGGTATTGTTGAACTATAACTTATATGAATAAGGAAAAATTTCTCCTTGAGGGGATATCAAAATAATTATGACTCCAAAAGTGGTAAAAGAGTAACTGCCATCAACTTCTAAAATCTAAACATCATTAGAATTTGATCTTCTCAAACATTTCTCTTCGTTAATGTGGGAAGATTCTTTTTTGCCTAAACTTTACCTTAACAATTATTTTGATTTTCTATCTAAATTTTCTAATTTGTCACCTAATCAACCTTTGTCTAATAAGCTAAAAGCATCTTCAGTGGTCAGAAAATAATTACCCATTCCTGATGATTCAAACAAAATTTGAGCTTTGGGGTCTGATATTTGGGTGACAATATATTTTGACTCTTTTTTAGGAAGAAAATTTTACATGATGCCTTTAACAGGTATCCTTACTTTAGATAGATCCATATTCAACTCTCCACCTACGTCTTTGTAAAAATTACGTCCGAGTAGAATGCCATAGGAAGCTAGAACATCAGCCATCAAGACTGTCATTTTAATCCTTTTATATAGAAAAGCTATAAATACAAATTGGGCATCTTTGATTTTACCTAGGAGTGGTACTTACTTATTTTCCATGGAGAAGCATCTCCCAAAAGTATTAGTTAAGGTAAGACCAAGAGAATCTGCTACCTTGGAGGGCATAACATTATCAGAGGCTCTAGAGTCTATTATACAGTTGCTTAACTTATGACCATTTATTAATAGAAAAACATAGAAATGTTTTATTTTTTTGGGGGAAACAAGAGGAGTAGTGAAAATATTATTTTAGGTGGATTTGTTCTTTGAGAAGTCATGGGTCACCTTTGGAAAGTCTTGTCTTGTAGGGATGGTTTTGTTTTTTATGTATTTAGCCAACCTATCAAAATATTCAAGATTGGCTCGCAAGTACTCAACTTCAGTCATTTGAATCTTGGTCTTTCTATCATAATAAATTATGTCAAATAACTGAAATGAACTAGAAATAGAGAGAGGAAATCCATCATCCTGATCTTTATTAGGTGTGGCACTAGTCTGAGGAATAGAAGTAGAAGGTACAGGATGGTTTGAGGTACTTACTTTCTTATTGGTCACTGGGTCCCTTGATTGGAAAGGCAGTTATGTTCCCCATTTAGCAATTGAGACTACTCACTAAGGTTCTTGTCCTACTTTTCCCTTATTAGCTTGTTGAGTCAACTGATTTTGAGACCTAGTAAAGATAACATATGATCCATAAAACACTTTTCCTTTTTTCTTAGCTTCATCTTGGTATTGTAGAAAACCAATATTGGAGTCACCAACTAGTTATTCTTCTCCTTTTTCAAAGAGATTAACATCATCTTTTTGGTTCAACTCAGGTTGGAAAGAGAGATCATATTTAGCTTCATGATAATCAACTGTTGAATTGACCGGTGCTACTTCAATGGTGAGCTTCCTCTGTGTGGGAGGAAGATGATTGGATTGCCCTTGATTTTTAGCAGCATTGCCTTGATATGAATGGTTGGGAAATGTCCTCCTTGGCATCTCTCGATAAGGAGGAGCATATATACTTTGGGACATTTGCCTTTTTAGAGCTAGCAATTCATTTACCAACTTTTGAACCATAGGATTTATGGTATTCATCGAAGAACTTTAAATAGATGAGGAAAATTTAATTTTATTAGAATATTTTCTAATCTTACCTACCAAGATAAGATCATCTTCAACCTCAGTAGACAAAATTTGAGCTATAGAAAGATCTATAGGGCCAACCTATCTCAATAAAAAACTTACTTCAGGAAGTTGAGAATTGATGAAAAAGCACTTAAGATTCTCTGGTGTTGGCTGAGTAATTGTAGGAATTCTATTCCTCAGCTTATTATATTTAGTAATAAAGTATTGCATAGGATCATGGGGCTCTTTCTTCATTTGCATAAGTTGAGCCAAAAAGGCATGTGCATCTTCAGTGGGTTTAAATCTAGCCTCAAACTTGGCCTTGAGAGTGTCCCAATTAGTTATAGTCTAAGCTTCAAGGTGATAAAACTAATCCATAGCAATGCCTTGCAAAATTTATACAAATAGTCTCACTGCTATATCTTCATATTCAATGGCTATCACACCACATCCTATGCAAAATATAACAATATGCTCATTAGGATGAACATTCCCATCACCATAGAATTTGGGAAAATTCTTTCTCGAACTATGAGGTAGTTCATGTAAAGGTGGGGTTAGATTGAGAGGACCAAAAGTGTTACCCCAAGGACCTTGGGCTGCCATGATATGATGATTAAAAGGAGGGATAACAAACCTTTGTGGGGTAAGTATGGAAAAAACTCTACTAACACTAAAAATAGAATCTTCATCTGGTATTAGAGATCTAATGTTGGTAGGAGGAAAACTCTTGGTACATTGAAGGTGAGATGATGGAGAAAAAATTTCAAAATTATTTAGTTGCACCAACTCAAATACAGGATCAACAATACTTTGAGGTCTCTAGTTTCACATATATGGTAGATCTACCAGAGTGTCGAATGGAAAAAGAATTGGAAATGCTTCAATTTGAAGCTTGAGGCTTCAAAGTACATGTTTGATTCCCCTGCAGAGTCGCCAAAAAATTGTTGGGTGAAATTTTGTCATCAACTAACTAAAGGCAAAATGGGTATATCAACCATAGCATAATGAGATAAATCTCTCCTCTCAACAAGGGGAGGTTCCCTATAAAATACTATAGAATAATATAAACTAAAAATAAACTTAGGGGTGAAATCATACTGTCCATTTCTCTTTTTTAGAAATGATATCCACAAAGTAAAGGAAAATCTGTGGGCAATAACTGAATGTATTTATTTTCTTTTAGAAATGATGTTCAAAAAATCAAAGGAAAACTTCTAGGTAGTAACTAAATCTAGAAGAAACCCATGAAAGCACAAAGTCTTTCATCACTTCTCTTATCAATTTAGGACTAAGATCACATCAGAATGAAGTGCAGCCCAAAGTCTCCACTAGAAACTACAACAAAGAATAAGATCACAAAGGATAAAATTAGTTCAAAGCCTTTCTAATACCCTTCTCACTAAAACACAAAAACACAAATTAAAAGTAATTATAGTAGCACAAATTCTCCATAATTAACTTTAAAACATCTTCCAAATAATTTCCATGCACTCTACTTATATAATCAAATAGATGAGATAGTATTTAAGAAAAAGACATAAGAACAATTTCCAAAACAATACAAGTTATTCCAACAAAAAGTTTGAAAAGTGACCCTCTTTCTCATTCATTCAATAAAATATGATTTACAATCTGAGCTCAAAGTCTCAAAAGGCATCTCAATTTGGGTAGAGTTTTTCTTCTAATCATCAAAAGATATATTTACAAAAGAGGCTCTCCTTATTTATAGGGAGAGACCTTGAGGATTTAGAAAAGACTAAAATATTTTGACCTAGTCAAAGATAGGAGTCTTTGTTGACTTTGTAATTTCCATATTTTTACACGCAATTACATATGAAAAAATTACATGTGAAGATGTTCAAAGTGGTACAAAAGTGCACTTTAAAAAAATGGAGGATAAAACAAGGACAATTTCAATCTCTATCCCCAATCTTCTTCATGTGAGCATCGTACATGGTAATAGCTGCTTGCATTCTTATATTATCGAGAGTAACAGTGTTCTTGAAAATTACCTTAGATCTGACTAAGGAATCATTCACTTTTGTAATTGATTTTGCATGATTAGTTAATTTGGTCTTTAGATTATCTAGAGTTAACTAATTGTCTAGAATGTTATCCATAGAGGCTACTGAGAATGTTCTTTCCTTGAATTCTTTTTGGAGCATACCTTCAAATTCCTGAATCATTTCTTCTATTGAAATGAATTGGTTGTCTTGAGAGGTAAGTTTGCAAGGCAGCTCCTCTAAATTGTGTAATAGACTGATATCACTATGTTCACTGAGGTCTCTTGAAGATTTGAGGTCGCTGATCAATTCCTTAAGCACCCAACTCCTATATATCAATGATTCTCTAGTTTTAGTGTAAGAGTCTCTATCAACAATGATGCCAATTGATATTAGAGTGCTTATTTTAAATTTCTTCATATCCATCCATTTGCGAAGATAGTTTTTCATGCTTTCAATATCTTGAGAAATGATATTGATAAGATCATCCATTTCTGCGCTTACTTTCCTCATATTACCCATTTTCTCAGACAACTCTATGAGTAAGGAAATTATTTGTGTATGCATCTTGTCCAAGTACTCTTCAAGTACTTTTCCCTTGAGATAGGTCATTTCTACTCTCTAAATCACGAGGTCATCTATGGAGATATCCTTTGGAGTTACTATTTATGGAGTGAAAGTAATTCTCCTTATTACTACAATCAATTGTTCCACCATTACATTATAATGATCCTTCATCTCTTTCTCTTTATCAATTTTATGAGTCATAATTTCCATGGCTATTTGCAAATCACTCTTAGCACCTTTATGAGTTATTTTACCTAACTCAACTTGAGAGATAGAGTAGTCATTTATATCAATATTTTCAAAAGTTGTATCTTGTAGAGGTTTTGCTATTTCCAAAAATGTGTGCCCCTTATCCCCAATAATCTTTGGCTTCTTAGGAGTCTTGATTTTTACTAGCACCAATTTATTGAAATCAAAGTCATCTGGAGAGATGGTCTATTTTTTCCTTTTGGGCGTATAAGCTGACAACCAAGGTGGGAGCACAAAAGCACTTACATTAGGATCAATCTCCATAGTTGGGGTTACTAGAGTCACACTTGCACCAGTGGTGGAAACAATGGGTGGATTATCAGTAAGAACTACACCTTTTACTGAATGATGGAAAGTAGAACTATCTTTGATATCAAAATATGGAGATGATAAACTAGGGATTGACCTTGAGGAATGAAAAATATCTCTAGAAGTGCCTTGAGGGTCATCAAAAATAATTTTGGAAGGAGAGGCTACTCTAGAAGAGGGAACACTAATTGGAGAAATAGGTGAAGGAGTTATAATAGGTGTGCTAGGTAGGGAAGAAGAAATAATTATTTTTGGCTACACACCCTCTCATGGAGATAGAGTTCCTTTTTCCTATTGATCTATAGGCCTATCATCAGTCTCCATCTACTCCATTGCTAGTTCTTCAACACTTTGCTTCTCAACCTCTATATCTATTGTTTCTAGCTCTTTTTCTATAAATTTTTACTTCTTCATCACAAAGATGATCTTAGGCTTATGTGACTTAGAAGAAGAAGGAACATCACTTTTATTACTTCATCCTATCTTCTGCTCTTCTCCTTGTTTCCTCTTGAAATTTAGCTTTTGATCCTATGATGAACTCTTTCAAGGTGATTCCCTTATTCTCTAACTAATCATTGGTGTTTGTCAATATTGGTTTGAATCTTTTCCTTAAGGAAGTCAACTCCTTTTGTGACCATTGGACTGGGGGAAGAGGGGCATTGGTGAGCTGTTCAACATGGTATCTATTATTGATCAAATCATCATTATCCACTAGACTTTTAGGGATATCAATGAGTCCCAGATATTCTATCTACTTAAGAGACAATCTACTATAGTCCATCTTTATAATGTCTTCTATTGTCCTCAAATCAACCCTAATATCTTTGATCATAGGGTCATGAATCAAGGTCTTCCTCTTGATTATATCCTTTACACCTATGTAGTCAAAATTTTGTCTCCTTTTGAAATGCTTCATGGTTATGAATTGCATTTCAATCTCTATAACTATAGCTTTTCCAATAGTCAACACTGAGAACCTTCCAATTTCAATCAAGAACCTAAAATTGGGTTTCTTGAGTTCCATCTACTTATTATATATGATAATAATTTTCTTTCACAACTCCATCAAGACTAATTTGTCTGAAGGGAATCTTGGGAACATATAAGGATAACCTTGGAAAAAGCTAACTCGTAGTTAAGAAAAAGAAGGGAATTGCAAGAACATACATCCAAAGTCATTCCCAACTATCTGGGCTTCGTCTAACACTCTTTTATGTTCTAATTGGGGATCAAAGAGAGACAAAAACATTGTAAAGAAAGCATCATTTACTATCCTAAAATAATGGTTACAACCCTTCAACATCAACTGAGAGTAATATTGATACATTGGGTTTACTCTCCTATCTCCTTTTGATGTTAAACCTAGGAAGGTTCTCATCAATGCTACAATATATACTAGGTATGAATTCATGTAGAATTTGGAGATAGTGGATACTTTCATCAATTTCTTATGCAGAACATTGTTTATTTGTTCTCCCCAAAAAATAACTTGTTTGCCTTAGATAATTATTTTAATGAAGGGGTACATCCATTCATGAAATAGTGAGGAAGAAGGTAAACCTCTTACCCTACTGAGAAGAGTGATCAGGTCACTGACTTCTTCTATAAAGTCACTTCTTAGAAAGCTCTATGGCCATCTTGACAAATTTGCCCTTGGAGTTTTGAGCCATCTATTATTGATTACCTTCTTTTCTCTTTCAGGGTATTTGTCATATTCCCTTTGTGCTTTGGTGAAATCAAGATTTAATACTTCAGTAGTAGGAGGACACATGAAAACTTTGTTGATGAACTTAGGGTCCAGTCTAATCACCACATTACCACAAGTGTCTAACATAGATCTGGTATCCTTATTGTAGAACTGAGTGCATTAGAGAATAAATTCTATGTTATGAGTCACTACAAGAAAAGAAGATACCAGATGAATATACTCTCAATTATATTCTTCATTTTATGGATGGGATTGTTTGATCTAGTTCTTTCCATGAACTCAGCCATATCCACATGACCGATCTTTGTATCTCTAATGTCGTTAACATTAGAAGTATTCAAGGTGATTGGAAAAACACTTTGATACTTATACTTCATTATCTTCAACTTCTTTAGAGAAACCTCAGTCATCTAGAAGAGCTTTTGTTAAAAAGATTTCGATGAAGGATCCTTGAGAGAAACTGCAACAAGAATCATGATCATGCAATCAGGGAAAATATTAGCAATCTAGGAAAATTGCTTGTTGATGATCATGACCATGGGAATGAGCTTGAAAGAGCTAAAGCATGAGCAAGCCAAAAATTCAAAGAAAAGTGGGCTCAAAAAAGTGAAAATTTGAAATTTATTAGAGTTATGACTTTTGAGAAAATATATGCACGGGTGGCAAAAATTGTTGCCCTTGCATATGGAGGTAGTATTGATGACAAAAATCGTTGACTTAACACATTAAGGGAAGGTCTGTTTATGCATAGGTGGTAATTTTTTCTACCCTTGCATGCTAACTTTGTGTAGGGGTGGAAAAAATTGTCACCTATGTATATGAGGTGGAAAACATGTGTAAGGGTGGCAAAAATTTCCACCCTTGCATAAATGGCAATGGATTTGTGTAATGATGGAAAAAATCACTGCCCTTACACAAGTTAATTTAGTTTCATGTAAGGGTGGAAAAAATCACTACCATCACATGTATGGCAATGGATTTGGGTTTTTTAGGCTTTAACATCCCTTCAAGGATGAGAGGGAGGAGGAAAAAGAAGAAATATAAAACCTAAAAAGGAAAAAGGGAAAAATTGAAACTTTTAAAGAAAAGAGAAAGAACAAAAATGAAAACCTAGAAACAAAAGAGGGAAGAACACAAAACCTACCTGGTAAATCAAAATCTTATGCTTGAAGCCAAAAAAATAACAATCCCACTCATTCACATGATCGACTGGTTGTAGGGAGGGGGAGCAGACAACCTAGAATAATCAAAATGAGGCACACATTGACATTAAAAAGGTTAAAAACTGATGCCAACCAATCAACATGCACAGTCATAAATGCCACATGTAAAAACTGAGATCATGCATGGGTGTGGAAATTTTTTCTACCTCTGCATGATGAGGTGAAAAATATGAAAGGGTAGTGAAAATCACCATTCCTACATGAAAGGGCTAAAAATGCAAGGGTGGTGAAAATCACCACCTTTACAAGGAAATAGAAAACAACATGCAATGGCATCAAAAAATATTGACCTTGCATGTTAACAAAAACAACACTAACTCCTTGAAATTTATTGAAGTTTTAATATTTTGATCACATCAAGACTGCAATGAATTTCACATTTTTTGAGAAATCATGATGAGGGAAGGTTGGGAAATTTTAAAGTACTTGAGAATAAGAGAAACTTGTCTCGAACAATGAGTTTAAAGTGGAGAACATGAAATAGACAAGTTTTGTAGTGGTTGTCCATCAAAATAAGCATAGCTGATTTTGGGAACAACAAGCATCATACCAAAACCTACACCATGTTTTTTCCTTGAACCATCATAGTAAAGTTTCCAAAGACCATCCCTTAACTCATCTTCCTTGACTATAGATGGAATTTGTTCATCATTATCATGTAGACAATAGACACCAAGTTTTTTTTATTATATAATTTTTTAAGGATCATGTTCAAGTAGGTTACAATCCCATTCATTAAGAAATAAATTAGGAACTCCTTAAAGAGGTGAGTTGGTTTCTACTTCACTAGTTTGTTCCACCTTATCCAAGATGACACAATTAATATTCACAACACTAGGCATGTATGGTTCCAAATAAAGGCATGCAATAGGTTCAAAGTTAATTTTAACCTTAGTTCCATACCTTTTTCTAAACATGAGATAAGTCCAAATAAAAAAAATGTAACCACCCATATTTGATGTGAAGTCTCATGATAAACACATGGTAAAATATAGAGGAAGGTCCACCACCACTACATCTTGATGAATGGTCACATTTGGGAAAGAATGTAGTGTTAGTTTCAGGTTCTTGATCATGCTTACTATCTTGGTTGGGGATCCATCAAGATACAAGACACCCTTAGTGTTTGTCTCATACATTAAACACAACATGTCTATAATCTTCTTAGGCATCATTGTATTACTTTTTCCATTGTCAAATATACAATTATGAACTAAAGTGTTGCCAACAATTAAGGAGAGATGAGAAGGAGGTGTTTTATTTAGTTTTACCTCATATTTTTTCAATTTTATCTACTTATGTACCTATTGTTCTTATTTAATTTTTTTGGTTTGAATTATCCAAAGCTACACTTTCCTTCTTAGTTGGTTTTGTAGACAACTAAGGGCTCAAATATCTTGAATAAGGATATATTTTTGTCTTGGGATTACCAAAGAATACCACATAATCATTCTAATATTTTCCTTTTTCATGTGGTCAATAATAATAAAAGGAGATCCACCCATCTTTTGATACACCCTTAGAGCAACTAGATGATCTTGCACTTGAGGTACTTTGTGAGTGTTGTTGAATCCCATATTCTAATTTTTCTCTTGAGTCTCATCAATAAACCTTTTTTGGGATATCTTGATTATTATAACTACATTGTTTGATGTACTAGATTCACCAACATGATTCAAAACTAAAAAATAATCAACTTACCAATTCATAAAAGTTGTATCAGGTTTCCCTTATACATGATTAACTTTACCTTGTTGTATCATATCCTCACTATGTTGACTTTCTTGAAGAGAAACTTCTTCTTGGTTCATTTGAGGAACTACCATAGTTTGAGCTACCAAAGCTTGATTTTGGATATCATTTGGATTATATGGATACTAACCTGACTCTTACATCAAGTCATTTTATGTTCATATAGGTACAATGGCCTTAGATGATGGAGCATTAAGATAAATTGAATCATAAGGCTTAGCTTGTGTAATAGCTCCTTGATTTTGATATGAAGATCTTTACTCCCTGAAGCCTTGATAAGGATTTATATTATATCTAAATGGCTTATTGGTGGGCTGATTATGTGATTAGTATGGCTCATTATCATAATAATGTTTCCTTTTCAACTAGACTATTTCATTACCAAAGAATTACAACATCCCCTTTAGTTCATAAATGTCACTAGATTGATTATGAGGGGCTGAAATTTGTGCTTGAGGGATTGGAATTAGATCCATTGATGGAGCTTGAGGGGATTGAATTGGATGTGTTTCTATAAAAATGGTCATTAGAGGCCTAGGTGCAATATTTTTGGCTTAAATCAAGCTATTCTTTCCTCTAATGTCCACTTCATATACATCTAAAAGTGTATTTTCACACATAAACTAAATCATGATAGAGATATCAGAATTTAAAGATCTTAGGAAATACAAGAAGTCATACATAGGAGATGGATTGATCATGAGAGGTATCCTAGTTTAAATATTCTAAAACTTGAGGTTGAATTCAATCATAAACTCATGGGGTACCCTCTTGATGGTTGTGAGCTGCTCAACCAAGGATACATGATATGATTTATCCTTAAAATGACTATAAAATGTTACAACTAAGTCATCTTAAGGAGAAATAGAGTTCAAAGAAAGTTTCTATACCATTGCAATGGCTTTCCTTTGAAAGATGAAATAAGAAAATGGATAGAAACATTCTCTTGTATAACATTATGAACATAACATAGGTTGGATACATATTTAATATGTGTCATTTGGTTTTATCCTAATAAATAAGGTATTATTTTAAGATCTGAAGTTGGGATATCATAATACTAAGCTAGATTTACAGGGCTTCCTCTATTAAAAGAGACAAACACCTAGTTCCTAGGGAGAGCCATGTTAATAGTGGGGATTGAATTATCTCACATAGTGGGCTAGATTAGGGATTGAGAAAATATAATAGGATAGGTATTTGTTCTTATAAACCTTTTTATTTTACTAGAATATGAATGTAAATCAGTAAATTCAAAAGAAATACCTTTGCTTGAAGACCTTTTAGTGATATTTGGCATGAAATTGGTGTTGGTTTGATGCTTTGAATCATGCAACCTAAAATAATCATCTAGTTCAATAATGATGAATGGTATATAATATTTAAAATTTATTTATCCAACTCCAAACTTTAATATGCCAAAGAATAAAATTCCCATCAGGCATGCCAAAAATTATTGTCAATCAGGAGTGTAACCCTTACGAGAATGTGTGCCTCTTCCCAATCCTACTGAAATAATGGAATCTCTCCAAAGTGTGTGTGGATTTGAGTTAGAGAGAATATCTCGCTCGAGAGATAATTGCATTGATGCAATCACTTAATTTGATTCTAATCCTACTAATTATTGATTTCTTAACAAAGGGAAAGGGTGATCTTATGACTGAAACTGACATGAAATTTTGAAAAAGAGGTGATGCACCAATGACTGTTTTCACTTATGCCTATAATTAAAACTATTATAAATAAAATACACCTATACACATTCAATTCACTTCAGGACTATGGATTTTATAATAGTGTTTCACACAAAGGTCTTATCAATGCTCACACTTAACATAAAAGGAATGAAGGTTTGTTGAATTCACTTCTAAATTTGGACAAAGATTGAACCTAGACACTTAATATGATAGATAAAAACTCAAATATGCTATAAAAAGGTATAAAATATATACATTAACATAGGAAAGCTATTGATTCAGTAGGTCATGTAAATGAAGATCACACATACACTTCACATAACAACCTAAAAATGGAGGAAACCAAATTTTTATTACTTAAAAAGGTGTAGTAAAAAAAATTTATATCATTTTACCATAGCCAAAAAATAAAAGTGATGTGAAAATACTAGAAAATAATATACAAATATAAAAAAGAGTAAGAAAGGGGAGATAAAGCAGTCCCAAAATAAGGGTGACTTACTTGTCTTTACACCCTTCAATCAATACGTAGTATTCCCTAAATTTTCTCTCTCCTTTCCTTTTAAAAATGGTGTAGGGGTAGAGGTAGACTTTTTAAGTTTTTTTTGAATAATTCATGTGAATTTATTGGAGTTTTACCACTTGAAGTGCCTATATCTTTGTTTTCATACCCTATATCCTTAATTACATGTCCTTGTTGGTGAAGAAGTCTTCTCCATGAAAATAGGACTTCAATTCCTCATCACCACTTCAATTTAATCCTTATCCTTACTCATTTATGATGTCTCTACACTTTTTTGGGGATATTAGAAGGCTCTTGAATCCTCTTCGACTTTGTCTTCATGACTTGGCGTATGAGAGGGAGAGGGTCTTCCTAGCAGAGTTAAAGACTCCTTACACCATTTAAATCATTATTTCAAGTAACTCTTGAGCTTTTATTGTCATTAAAATGGTTTAGAAGATAATAATTAGCCTTAATAAAGTTTTTTTAATATCTTCATCCATTGTTTTAATGATTTGACCACTTGAACTCCTTTTATAATATGGAGTAAAAAGGTGAAAACTTAGTTTTGTCTTTAATAAAGAAATATATTTGCATGGATGGTCTCTATACATCATTTAATACTTGAAAGAGTCACTTTAATCCATTAAAAACTCCAAAATATTTGGTTTTGCAATTATAGCTTACATTTTTCTCAATTCCTTATAGCCTTGAAAATAAGTAAACCTCCTTATATATAAGAATATAAGAAGGCTATTGGGAATATAAATAAATTTTTGAGAACCCATTATCTCCTTAAATCTCCATGCCAATATTTAAGACCTAAATTTGAGTTTAATTACTCTTATCAACATATTTTCTCTTTCTCTAATTAGGTCTCCATTAGCCCTCTCAGGCATAGAAAATTGAGATCTTAATCAAATGGAATCCCAAACATGTGAAACTTTAATATAAAATTTTATTTATTTTACCCATTCCCTAACCATTCTCCATTTCAATTTTTAAGGTTTGTAACCTTGTAGAATATGTGAACCATGAAAAGGCTAAAAGCCTAGCCTAGGAGCATATACATGCTTATGAGACATATAAAGTGATTTTAAGAATTTTTTTAGGTTTTTATGCTTTAAATATGTTTTTAGGTCTCAAAAATCTTATAAAACTCAATATTATGAGGATAGGTCTTTTGAAGTACTTTATAGGGTCTCATGTATGGCTTTTAGCTTAGAAAACTGAGTTTTCTTCTCTTCTTGACCAAGTTGATAACTTGTAAAGATATATAATTCTATATGAGAACTAAATAGGTGTTTATATAATTTTTTATCCTTTAATAAAACTTTATAGACATTTTTTCATGATTTTTAAGCCATTTCATACCTTATTTCTTCACAAAGACACTTACAACCATTCCCTTTAGCATATTTGGTACACATGTACCTACAAATTTACCATCAAGTGCCGTGATTAGATAATAATGATACTTTAATATGTGATCAAGGTAATTTGGAGTTTGAATAATTCTATTTTAATTCATTATAATCACTTACTCTCTTATCAGGTCATGTAGGAGGGTTTAACAAGGGTTTAAGGGACTTACCATCTTAATGATGGTTCATAAAGTGTAGGTGGATAATCAAAAAAATAATTCCATTAATTTTGAGTTGAAAAGGGTAAAAAACTATTCCCATGATATTTAGGTCCCATGCAGCTTCTCCATACAAATCTAGGTGAAATAAAATTCCTCTTGGGCTAGGCAAATTGTATGTGAAGACTGAAAAAGGTATTTTTAGGCCTCAAAACCTCAATAATGTTTTTAAATGGATATGAAGGCATCTAATAGGTATGAGACAACCCATTTTATTTCTATCAATTATATCAATTGTAAATAACTTCCACATAAGTCTCAACCTTATTAGATGTTATGAGGGTTTATCAGTCATAAGGATAGTCTGACCCTAACTTCCTTTCTTTGATCATTTCTTCTTCTTTCCTATGTTGGATCTTGTGAGAGTCTCTAACCATTACATATAAAAATTTCAAGATTATTTAATATTCATATCAAAATCAAATATTATAACTTCCTTTAATTTTCATACAAATGTCTAAATGGTATTCATAAGGTCTCTTATCTACATTCTTGAGAGTTTCCTATTTTGGATGATTCTAATCTTGAAACACCTACATCTTCACCATTTAATATTCCCTAGGTCATTCATGATATCTCTTGTCTAAAAAATTTCAATTATCTCTACAAACCACACACATCATATACCAACTCCTATAGGTAGGCTTGAAGCTCTTCTTAGGCCTATCTAGACTTCACCTATCTATTTTCATGATCATTTTACCCATGTTACAACCATTCATTTTTATTAGTGAGTATGTCATTTACATGTGAATTATACCAAGTTTTAAATACTCAATGATTTATTTGAGTGATCTAACAATAATTAACCCATGAAATATTTTGATCTTCTTTTGGTCAAGAATGGGAACCTATAGATCTATAGACTTGTAGGTTTGTATGCACCTTTATATCAACTATTTGTAATATATATCCTATACTTGTTATCAAAATAAATTGTCTCATAATGATTATATAACCTCTTAAAAACCTCTTGTATTAATTCAAAATCTACACTCAATACCCATTTTTCACACTTTCTTCAATTATTGAGAGTAAACTTAGCTTCTCAAGTAGGCCTGTAGGTAAGTGTGTAAGATAGAGATATGTAATAAAACACTTATGGTCTGAATTATTGATTGGAAAATATTCATAAAAACCTTATATCATCTCAATCATGGTGTAAATATACTCTTATCATGCATGTTACTTTGACATGTCCATGATTAAGTCATTATACCTTGACTTAGGCCTGTGCAATCTAACAATTAGGCCATTTCCATACTTTAGCTCTCAAATGTGCCATAATTTTTTATTTATAGAGTGCCTCTTAAAATTTGAATATGTTTATTATATTTTTTTAAGACCAAAAAATCTATCTTGAGTCTTTCAGGGGTCATTGGCAACCATCGAGCTCCTTATTGAAGGTTTGCAATGGTTTATAGTGCCTCATGTTCTTAAGGATTATCCATAAATAAATGACCTTATTTCTCTCTATTAATACCATAGGATAGAGGTATATATTACCCTTAACCATCACCAAAGATAAATTTATACCATGAAAAAATTTAACCAATTTTTAAGTAAAACTTTATACTCTCTTAAGCTCTTCTTGAGGTAGAAATATGGTTTAGAGTCATCCTCTATATTAAACATTGTTCATAAATGTATGGGTCTAAAATAAATAATCAATCCTAGGATTTTTGGTTAAGGGACCCCACTCACCACCTAAAACATTCATTTACCACCATGTACTCTCCTTAGGTGATTATCTATCTTCACAAGATGACCTCTTGGATAAGTAGACTAGATATTTATACTATGAAACTAATTTTAGGTATAGAGGATAATTGAAGGGATCCCTTTGAATATGCATGAGTTTATAAATTCTGAGCCATATTCAATGATAAAATTAAATATTTTCCAATAAATACTAATTTATTATGAATCTTTTCTACATGAACCATCCATATGGAGGGTTTGAAATAAATCATGCAAATCTGACCCTACCTACTTATAAGTGGTATTCTAAGGTATCTTGACTACAAGATTCAATTAAATGAATCTCCTTTATATCCTATTACCTCATTGATGCATTTATATAACCATGATCACCTATAGAACATATATCAAATGGTGTTTTTCCCACTTAGGCCTATGACAAACCTATAGGTATGCATATCAACTTCATGACTACTTATATGAATATCATGCCACTATTTTATCCTCTTGGTATTTTTATGGTTTGGGACAAATTTTGGAGAGTTATTCTTTGTCTTCCTCCCTTATAATATACTTCTTAATATTTCACAAGTAGTTATCCTTCACAATTTGAATAAAAAAGTTTGTAAGCCATCTTTTGGTTCAAAGTCTTCTTTACACTATTTGGTTATCTATTAGGCTCAACTGTACCATGATGAAGGCATGTGGAATACTGTATCATTGTTTATACAAATATTTATACTTGATTGAGTCTAGAATGTTGAAAATTTATTGAGCCAATGGTTAAGAGACTATGAAAGGTTTGAGATTTTTTGTGTGAATTAGTTTACCAAATGGAGGATCATATTAACCTTGCCATATCCTTATGGTAACTATTTCAACCACTAAATAGTGAGAAACTCCCTCATTGATGCTTAAATAATCCCAGCTAAAATATCTGCTACAATAAATTAGATCAAAAAGATAACTTGGATGGTGAATGCAAATGAATTAAGGATAGTAAGAGTAGTGATAACTTAGATAAATATGATAAAACTTCATTGAAAATATTATATTCATCTCCCCATGGTCTTAAGAAGGTCTTCCCTAGAATATCATCTATAACTACTCTTGAAATGCATAATGTTCTCTCTACTTTAATTTTATGACTCAATAATGCTTGGAGGTGACCTAAGAAAGTTGGTAGGATGAAGGATGGATTGACTAAGATTGTTTATATCCTCTTTTAAATTAATGCACCTTCCATCAAACATAACACTTGTCTTTAATTTTTGAAAATAAATCGTAACTCACGCTGAATAGGATTTTTGGTCATACTGAGGGTCACACATGCCAAGTAGGTATTTCAAAATATTGGATGAGGAATATTAAATATATTAAAGACCTCATCCCATCATCCATTTAATACCTTATCTCACTCGTGCTTTTAAACCACTAAAAATAATTTACTATGAGGGATGAATATGAAATTTGACTACCTAGACTTATTAGAAATGGTTCATAGAGGAGGGGGCCTCAATCTAAGAATTAATTCAAAAAATATGAAGGGAATAATAACCCATAATATCCACCAAATTCATTTCATTCAACTCTCTCTGATATGCACACCAAGAGAAAACTAATGACCCTCTTCTAACTGCCAAGAAAGCCAATGGGAGAAATAAGTAGGTTTTTGCCATTTTTACATCTGTAACTCCTTCCAAATCATGAATCTAAGCTTTGGTAGGATGTATTAAGTATTATAGTTAATATAAAGTCAAAAATCCATTGGAACACTATATGGATGCTTCACATATCTCTTTTCAGCACTAAAAATGCCATAATCACTAAAGAAACTTGATGGAGATAATAAAAAGGGCATTTTTAATACCTTTGAATGTATGAATAGATGTATCATGATGTGTTTCAACTTTATTCTAATACTTGATTACCATTACCTTGAAAAACCTTCTCTAGAAGCCATAAAATTATCCAAAATGCAACACATATGGATTATGATGTTAGGCAAGAATATCACCAACCTATTTGATCATTTTTGAAGCATGACATGACCTTGACACATACTATGAGACCTATCAAGACATCCTAAACTCTTTTTATCAATTGAAATAGGTCATATAATGACTAAACATGCTCATAGCTTATGATGAACAAAACCTTAAACCTATTAAATTTACCTTAAAGTATGATAATCAAGGCTTAAGTGACCATTCCAGGGACATTATAAGAATAACATAGATATTAATAAGGTAAACAAGCATGATAAAGAAATTTTAAAATTATGTATGACATTTTGACTTGGGAGGTCAAACTTGTTAATAAACACATTGTATGAGGGCTATTGCCTCTTAAGGTAGTCAATGCATTAAATTCATCCATAATGATAATTCTAAGAACATGAGGATGATCCTAATCCATATAGTATACAAATAAAAAACCCTAAATCCCAATATTAGATTACAACCACTCCACATATTAATAATACATGTCTACCTAAATTTTTTAACATGAGCCTAGATTTACTCTACCTAAATTTTTTAACATGAACCCAGATTTACTCTTACTGATTCTGATGATGATAAACCTAATGAACTAAAAAATTATTGTAATAAAACTAAATTAAATCCTTACATTTCATATTGTATTCCTCATTCTTTACTTCCATATGATCATACCATCCCTCTAGTTGATGATATCACTAAAATTCCTCCTCCATGTATTACGCATGAAGCTTCTGACACAAACTATGATTTCACATGTGATGAGTATGGAGTTTCAAAATAATTTAAATATACTTTAATAATTTATCCTATAAAATTTAGTGATTTAAGTACATCTAATTCTGATTCTCCCTTTGAAATAAATTCATGCACTATTTCCCACACATATGATGATAACTATATCATGACCCAAACTCAATCATGAGACTTAGATGTATAACACTATCAACAAACATTAGCCAAAATTCATGCCTTTAAATTTGATGTATAATTTCATTCACATTTAAAATAATATTGAATCATCACTTAATGGTCATGTATCTCCCATTAATCCTCCACTATTAGACACCCCATGGTTACTTGAACAAATCTCAACTCTAGAAAATTTAGAAACTTCTGACCCTTTTACACTTTATACACAAAAAAAAAATCTATCAAATTATCTTTGTTCTCATAATTCTATAGACACCACTAAGGATAACTACCTCAATACAATTGAACCTTCATATTTTGTTAGGTTGTGGAGTTAAAAGCTTCACTGATGCAGACATTGGAGGAGGTTGCTGAGTGTCACTGTCACCGGCGTTAGTCAGGCCAACCGACATCAGTCAGTTGTGGATAGGAAGCTACCAACATCAGTCAGGTATTGGCTGATTTTGGTCATCTCTAGCTAGACAGGGACCGACATCGGTTGCCTGTATGGTTCCAGAACTTCTAGTTCACAAACAATTTGTTAACGAACCAATTGTTTGCATGTTAAAGACTAATTTTAGTCTTGAGTTGCATTTCTAGTTATTGTTTGGCATGGGATATATATAATAGACTCATGGGGCTATATTGTAAGGTGTAGAACCAAAATAATTCTTCTGATGGTGGAATCATAAGGGTTCTTCTAGGTATGTAAGATCAAGTTGATCTTCAGGTTGTGTAAGATCAGGTGGGAGATCTACATGGGTAAGTAATGTTGGTTGATCTACAAGTGTGTGTGCAAGGTTAAAGGAGATCTGTGGGGTAGAAAGATCAAAGGTGACAACAACACATCAAGGAGCAAGATCAGGGGAGATCTACTTGGAGTATATTGTATACTTAGTTGTACTAGCAGTATTGATACTCACTAGTTGAGGTGAACAACAGCTCTGTGTTTGAGTTATTTTTTGTGACCTGTATTGAGAGAAGATAACTCTTGAGGGAAGATTATTGGTATGCCCACGAAGTGGATGAAAGAGTGTGATCTCTTTATTGTAATTTCCTTCTGGAATGAGTTGAATACAATTGTGTGTTTCCTCTCATATTCTGTGCTATTTCTAATTTCTAGTTACTTGTTACTTCTGGTTAAATTCTGCAATTAGTTGCTTATGCAAAGGTAATCATATGTGCTCTTAATTCTGACAAGTGGTGTCAGATATTTGTGGAACCTAGGTCCTATCATATTCAACACAACATAACATGCCTATTACCAATCTGACTAACTTCACTCAACATTAAATTCAACCTGCACCTAAAATTACCCTAGACACTAAAGCCATAAATGTATGACATATACACCATGAATATTATCATAATGATAATAAAATCATTGATCTTAAAATATATTTCAAATAGTATGGACCATTAACCACACTCCCTAATGATGAAGCTATACTTGAACTATTCCATTCTAGAGAACCTCAGCTTCCCCAAAAATATCATAAACTTAAAAACATCACACAAAAAATTCCATGTTTTATTAATTTCATTGCTAGTGTGCATCCTAAAAAAAATATTATTTATTCTCTTCCTCATGATCCCTATCATCTCCAAGATATAAATGCTATTCTCATTAAAGATACAACAAAAATAGATTTTCATACACCAGCATGTCCTCGATCCATCATGGTCTCTAAAGAACACACACCAATAAAGCATGATAACTTTAGCTCATTATTTGACAAGTATCACAAAACATTTACTTGGTCATATGAAGATATACTAGGTATTGATCCTAGCATTATCATACATAATATTATCACTTACCCAGATGTAAAACTTGTTAGATAAAAATAATGAAAATTTCCTTGAAATTTATACATTGCCACAAAGAATTATTAAAATTTTGGATGATAAATTAATAAAACCTATTGACTACTTAGAATGTGTATCAAACATCATTCTTATTTATAAAAAGTCACCATGGTCATTTGTATATGCATTGATTTTCATAATCCTAACTTAACATGTCTAAAATATAACTTCCCATTACCTTCAATAGATGATAAAGTTGATTCCACCATTGGATATGAAATGTTATCACTTATGGATGGTTTTTTAGGCTATAATCAGATTCACATAGCTCTTGAAGAGCAACATAAAATAACATTACTATAAATTGGGGTACCTATTATTATGTCAAAATGCCTTTTAGTTTTTAAAATGTCAATGCAACCTATCAATGTGAAATGAATTACATCTTCTATGATCTTCTACACAAGATAGTGTAAAGCTACATTGAAGATATCATTGCCAAATCTAAAATTCATACAATGCATCTCACTGATATATTTATAATTTTTTATCAGCTAATCAAATATAAAGTTAAACTTAACCCATAAATTGTTTTATTTGTATTTACATCTAGTAAACTTTTAGGGTTTGTAGTCTCTATTCTAGGTATTATTGTCGATCTAGCCAAAATAAATGTTATTGTCAACATTCCTATTACTCGCTCCATTCCTAGCATACAAATTTACCTTGAAAACCTTTGGCAAATTCAATGGTTCATCCCAAATATTTCTTATCATATATACTCTATAAATTCCATTCTGAAAAAAGGTAATGCTCTAAAAGAGATAGATTCATACCAAAAATATTTTGATAATATGAAAGAATATTATCTCCATTTTCCTCCTCTTTTACCACCTTCATATGACCACACCTTAATCTTATATACCTCCTTTAGCCCCATATTAGTTGGCACAATGTTTTCCCAATAATATGATACTAGTAGAGAGAATGCCTTTTATTGCATTATTCATAGACTCGTTGATTATGAATAATGTTATACCGAAGTAGAACATTATTGACTTGTTATTTATTTCATAGCTAAAAATCTCTAACATTATATGCTCTACCAGACCACTTATGTCATTATTCACTTTGATCTGATTCATCATTTATTATCCAAATCATTCTTACCTAGAGATAAAATTGGAAAATGGATGGTCCTCTTGATGTAATTTGAGCTTTGAATTGTTACATAAAAATCTATCAAAGGACAAGTCATCACTAGCCAAATTGCATTATCACCTCTACCAACTACAAATCACCTTCAAGATAATCTCCTTGGTGACAACATTCTTTATATTGAAGGTCTTAACAAATCTATTGGGTGAATATTTTGTCATCAACTGGTTGACGGTAAAATGGTTATATGACCACAATATAAAGATATTTATATGGAAAAATGGATGTGGTGACCATAGCCAAAATGAGACAAATCTCTCCTCTCAGCAAGGGGAGGTTCCCTATAACTATAGAATGCTAATATAAGCTAAAAATAGACATAGGGGTGAAATCATACCATCCATCTCTCTTTTTTCAGAGATGATGTTCAAAAAATAGAAGATAATTTTGGTGTAATTACCGAAGGCACTTCTCTTCTTTCAGAAATGATATTCAACAAATAGCAAGAATTCTTCTTGGGTAGTAACTATAACCATAAGAAACCCATGGAAGCACAAAGTCTTTCATTACTTCTCCTAATGATTTAGGATAAGGAAACCATATAATGAAGTGTAGCCCAAAGTCTCCACCTAAAACTACAACAGAGTAAAAGATTACAATGGATAAGGGGAGCTCAAAGTCTCTCCAGTATCCTTTACACAAAACACAGACTAAAGATAATTATGGCAGTATAAAGTCTCCCAAAGTTGGCTTCAGGACATCTTCCAGCTTATTTCCACTTGTTCTACTTATTTGATTAAATGGAAAAGACTGTATTTAGGAAAAAGGCATAAGAAGAATTTCCTAGATAACATAAGTTATTTCAACACAAAGTCTAAAAGATCACTTGCTTTCTCATTCACTTAACAAAATATGATTAACAGTCTAAGCTCAAAGTCTCAAGAATGGATTTTAATTTGGGTAGAGCTTCACTTCTTAATAACAAAGAGATCCCCCTTATACAAAATGATAGATTATAATATATAGCATCACAAGAAAGACTTGGGCGCTTGTTTTCATGAAATTGGTCCATGCTGAATTGAATGCATTGAATATCTGTGAAAGGACCATGATAGAATAGGCCATCATCCTTAACTTTGGTGTTTTGAATCATCTCATATTTCTCCTCCTAAGCATGGGTTTTCTAGTCTTCTTTATGATGCTTACACGACTGTCTATTCGCCTTTACTTAATGCAAAAAAATAGGCCATGCCTTTAAATGTTTGCTCTTTTTGATGTCCACTTAGTGGACTGTTCCACCTACTAGAAATAACTCTCTTATAGATATTTCTAGATTTCCTATAGTCATTCTCTCTTTCCTTGCCACGTTTTGTCTCTTCTTAGCAATCTGAGCTCTCAGGGCTATCTTCTCGCTTCTTCCATTTGCTTCTTTAGCTCCTTTCTAGGTTGGTCACTGAGTTTGTTCTTAGGGCTTTTGAAAATCAATGGTTATTCTATCACCCTAAAATTGACATCCATGGGGACATCACTGGATACTTTGAACCTCTTTGAACCTTAAACCTTGAACTCTTTTAGTTTAAAGGTTTAATGGTTCAAAGTTTTAATGTTTTGTAAAGGGCTGCATTCACTTTCTTTTTCTTCTTCGGTTGAACCATTTCTGGAATCTTCCACTTCATCCATTCACTCAAAGCTTCTATTCAACTTATGAACTCTTTGAGCCCGTCAAACTTTTGAACCTTTTGGACCTTTTGGGTTCAAGGTTCAATGATTCATTCTATTTCTTTGAAGCCTTTTATTCTCTAAGTCCACTAAAGTTATTAAACTCATTGAACCTTTGAACCTTTGAACCATTTTGGTTCAAGGTTCAATGGTTCAATGGTTCAATCTTATTTCTTTGAATTCTTTGAAGCTTCAAACTCTCTATATTTTTTATGTCCATCTAAGTCATTAAAACTTTGAACTCGTTGAACCTTTGAACTCTTTTTGGTTCAAGGTTCAATAGTTCAACAGTTCAAACTTCACTCTTTGAAGCCTTCTTTTCTTTAGGTCTACTAAAGTCATTAAACCTTCAAACTCGTTGAACCTTTGAACCTTGTGGAGTCAAGGTTCAATGGTTCAATGGTTCAAAGTGGTTCATTCTTTTTATTTAAAGCTTCCTGTTAAGTCTTTTGATCAAACCTGGGTGTTGAACCATCCTCAAAACACTAAAGAAATGCCTTAAGTGTTTAGAACTTCCTTTGAAGAAAACCCACCTATTGAACCTGTGACTTCCTTAGCTAAAAAGGATTGAATGTTTGAAAAAATTAACTACTCAGAACATTTTGAAAGAAAGAAAGAGACCATTTTCACCCACAGGACCAAAATGATCAGCCTGTTGTCCACCAAAAACAAGTAATGGATTTTGGGAACAACAAAATCTATCTCTCTCAAAGATTATTTTCATAATTTCACTATGAACCTAGAAGAAAATAATGAATAAGATACCCATATCATTCTTGATATTACTAAACCCAAAGTAGCTATCGAAGAACTACCTAAATTTATCATTGATTTACATGAAGACACCTAGACACTCCACTTTGATGGTGCAAAATGACTGCAAGGAGTTGGGTTAGGATGTATTCTAACAAAACCATAGGGTAAGATCATACCTTTAGTATTTGGATTAAATTTTGATGTCATTAATAACATTGCCAAATATGAATATTTAATATTAGGCATGAAAGAAACACTCAAGTTAGATATCCCATATCTATGCATGTTGGGTGAATCATTATTTATCTATCACTAGGTTGATGGTGATTATCAATGTAAAAGTCAAAATTTAATCACATATCATCAAATGGCTACCACATTTGCCAAAGACTTTGCATCTTTTAAAATTGAGCCAATTCCAAGAGATAAAAATATCATAGTTGATTCTTTTACTTCATCAACATCTCTATTTCACCCTCATCAAATACTTAATGATTCCCAATTTATTATCTAAATAAGAAAATCATCTTCTTCTATCAAACTAAATGATTCACTCATCTATCACATTTAGTTTGTCACTATTTTACAAATCCCATGGTATAAAAACAAAATCCAATTTATTAAACATCAAACTTACCCTCCAGACATGGATTCTCATTAAAATAATTAAATACATAAACAACATTTCAAGTATGTTTTCTGATTTAACTCCCTTTACTACCGTAGTACATAAAGAACCCTACTCTATTGTGTAATGAAATAAGAGGTTCCTACTTTCCTTGAAAAAGCACATGGGGGAATTTATGGTGGTAATTGTAGTAGACATGCTATAACCCAAAAATGCTTACACATGGGTTATTTTTTTCTTAATATAGAAAAAGATGCCATTAATTTTGCTAAAAAGTGTAGTCTTTGTCAACTCGATGATGATCTAATCCACTCACCACTGGATGCACTCCAAACAGTGGAGTCTCCTTGGCCATTCTCTATGTGGGGATTATACCTTATTGGTAAATTACCTCAGTCAGAAGATGGCCATGTCTCTATTATTACTACTACTGAATATTTTACCAAATGAATATAATCCATGCCTTTTTTCAATGTCACAAAAACTACTATTTCAAAATTTATCCTTAACTAAATCATTTTTCATTTTGGAGTTCCCCATACCATCATCTCTAAAAATGGTGGCAATTTCGAAAACAAATACATGAAATAATTATGTGCTAGATTTAAAGTTTCCCAAAAAAATTCCACACCTTACCATCCTTAATGTAATGGCCAAGTAGAGGCTACTAATAAAATATTAAAAATAACTATTTAGTAAACTCATACTAATTATCACCTTTATCTATATCCTACACTTTGGGCTTACTGTATTTGTATACCTACCACTACTGGGGTGACATTAGTCTCACTGGTATATGGTTCTAAATTAGTATTACCATTATAAGTTGATATCCCATATTTACATATATCTCTTCATGATATAATTATTGATGAAGAATTACGTGAAGATCATATTCATGATTTAGACTTTCTTGATATTGGTGACTTAGTCCTCAAATTAGATTACACACATGAAAAATATGGAAAATATTCCCAAAAATGGTGGGGGCTTACTTAGTAAAATACATTCTTGGTCTTAGTATTTATCGTCTACAAACTATTAAAGGCCATGTTTTAAAAGAACCCACCAATACATAATTTTTATAGAAATATTTTGCATAAATATCTCCTTTTTTTTCATAATTATATATATTTTAATAATAACACTTCTTTTAGGACCTCTCTAATGATCTCTCCTCTTCAACAGTCTATTCTATGTACAAACCTTAGTTTCCTTATTTAGTATTTTGAGTTTTATTTATTCCTTTCATTTAATTAATGAGTTGCATTATAATACTAAGGATATGACTCATTTTTCCTCATTAATACCTTCATCTTTCATACATCTATTTTTATTTTTATTTTAATTTAATCATAAGTTTGTTATTTTATAATTTTTTTTCATTTTCTTCATTATTTTGTGAGTTGCAGTGCAAGACCATAGATAGGATGTTACATCCTAATTCCTCTCTAGACTTGATAACATATTGCTTTGTGGATATTATGGTTATTCAATGATTAATTACTATTTTATTAAGTTGGATTTTATATACTGATATATGGAAATTTATATGTTACTTATTTGCATGATCGTTATCTTGTTGAGTTAGATGCAATTTTATGTTATGTACATGATGATCATGATTATTTAGTTCATTATAGTAGTATGCTTTGTATTTTATCTTGATTTAGGCTAACTACCTTTGTTGTTATGAGATTTATGTAGCACAGAGTCTATCCCTTAGTCTATGATAGAGGGAGAGCATGATCAGAGAGGGTGGAGTAGAAGGAGGTAGTTGGGGGATGATAGAGTGAAAATAGGGAACCCAATACACACCACAAATAATAAAATATTCTTTATATTCATTATTTGATTTAAATGAATTCTATTATGCTTTTGGTTTATATTATATTTATTGCATTTGAAAATGACTGGTTTGGATATGGTTACCATACTTTAATCTAGTTGCATGTTTGTGATTATAATATTATAATTATTATGTGTCATCTTACATAGTTTATTTCATATTATTATGTTTCCTAAATGATCATAAACTGTAAGTAGTGTCTTGTTTATAAAATACACTGATATAAAGAAAAAAGAGGACTTGTTTGCATTGTGTGTTTGGTGATTATTAATTTGGATAAGTTATCAAGGTGTGGTTATAAATTGATTTAGACATGATCATTATGTTAGCTCAACATTATAGTGTTTAAATTATTATTGTGAAAGTAAATTTTATTGTTATAATGTTTAAAGATTGTTATAATGAGGAAGGTTCACGAATTAGGGTTGAGTGGAATTGACTTATGTTAATTATGCCATTATGCAAAACATACATTTCATTTTGTATTGGTATAGTAAAAAAATTAGTCATAACCAAAATTTTGGCAATTAGTTTTTCATGCAAAGACTTTTTCGTTGAGCTCATAATGAGCACAATGAGTTTTGGGAGAGAAATTGGGAGTTTAGTTAGCATGAAAATATCATGCACGTAGATAAAAGAGGAATGAATATATGCATAAAAATACGTAGAAGATGATAGGAATAAGGTAAAGGGTTTGAGTAAGATTGGAAAGAGAAATATGATTTGGTATAGCTGAGATTTTCATTACTAGGTAGGGTTTTTGTTGATTAAACTCATTATTTATATGTCATAAATTAAATCAACAAGATGGTAAATTTTTTGAGTAGGGTTTCTTACTCATTATTATGAAAATTGTAGGAAAATAGAGGGTTATAGACTTGGCCTTTGGGATGGGCTCATCCCATTCACATAGCTAAGTATATGACTCTCAAACCCTAGTTAAAAGGCTATGCATACTAATTTATCTTCAAATATAAAATACTAAGTTCTTTGAAATTATATATTATGGAGTTTCAATGAATAAATTCTATGTATTTTGTAAGGGTTAAATAGATATGATAAAATTGGAATGAGCTATGTAAATGTTTATAAATGACACTTAGAGCATGTGAAACCCTACATATGAAACCCTAGGTAATTTTAATGGTAAATTTATTTGTTAGATGAGTTTATATAGACCATGTTGTGGTTAAGCTCAGTATATTTAATATAGTATTAGATCATTTTATTCAATATACAAATGTATATTATGGGTTATTATTATCAATCTAATATTTTTTAACCTTAACCCAAGTCAGGGCATGGATGGTATGTAGGGTTAAACTCAATCTTTAAAACTAGTATGGAATCATTTCTTTCTTCACACAAATGTATTGGCTTGTATTTTTTATAAATCAGGTCAAGTTAAATAAACCCAAATTTAGGGCATGACTGTGTATATGAAGTTAGTCTCAGATGATAATTTATAAATAATCAAACATTTATAAACATTTAAATAGGTTGAATGATTTATTATAATTAACTTGGATTTAGGATTTCCATTTTGAGCAAAATAACACAAGATTTTTTTTTTCATTTATGAAACTTGTACATAATTATATAAATATACATGGGTATATACATATATTTTTTAGGTCTTTTAGTAGATGAATTATTAATATGAATACATCAATGTGCCTACACAATCACACTTACACACTCATAAACACACACACACACCCACACAAACACACACACACCCACACAAACACACACACACACACACACACACACACACACGCATTATGTTTAGGTTCATGGTTCCTTTATTTACCTATATCATGTGTTTATATTATGTTTGAACTAAAAGTGTTGATTGTAGGTTGAATTATTAGTCACTATATTTTTATCTTTGAGTTTCATTTTGTATGACTATGATGACATATACATTTCCTTGTAAATATATTATGGTTGGACAAATTTATTGTATACATTTATGCTTATATCATGAAATGATTTTTAGTAATCTATTGGAGTTTAAATTTATAAACACATTCATTTTTTGAGATATGTACACACACACATGGCTATGTATAGTTATGACTGTGTGCTATTTTAGCCATTTGATATACAAGATGTGGACTATTGGGTTAGTGGAAATAGAACACAGTCAAAACACTATAGTTTAATATTTTTATATAATTGGAAAATAATTTAATATAGTGATGTGTTTTTATATTCACCTATATCTATACATGATACTCTTAAATTATGGAAAGAATACTATTCTATTTAGAGTATATGGTATACATGCATGCATATGTAGTCTGATGATTAAATATGTATTATGTATAAGTTAAAAGGTATAAATAATTTTTTTTACTCATCTTAATATTATTAAGCACATTATATGATCTAAAAAATATATATGAGAGCATTTTGTTACTTGAATTAATAAGACATATTTAGAAATGAATATAATGGATTCAAAGAACCTTTAATTATGTAGTAATTGGGAATTAATAAAACCATATTAAATATTGGTTTTTATACAAATAAATTATAGATGCACTTTGGGTATATGGAAATAAATTTATTTTTGTATGAGTTAGTAACTAATTTTATATGATGAATAAAATTAAGTAAAGAGATGCATGTAAATTATTTAGTAAACTTGAACTATGATGCATAGTTTTACCCAAATGGTATGAGTGTTTCAAAATTTATTTATATAGACTATATTATGCTTAAAATAAATTATATGTTTTGAATAATTAAAATAAATTTGATGGATTAAATTCATGTGTTTGAGACTTTATTGTATTAACACATAATGTAGCTTCTAGTAGAGAAAAACTCATTATAAAAATTGTTGGTTTTAATATTTTTAAATATATGAATCAATCTAATATTAATGACCCTAAATAAGTGAGTGAGATGGATTCCACTCAATTAGTTCAAAAATATATAGAGATAGTATAATATGATTGATTGGTGTGTATGAAATTGACTGATCCTTGGGATCAAATAACTATAAGAAACTTTGGCCAAAGTAGTGTTTATGGTTAAACATTATCATTTCATCTGTTTGATTTAGTTTACATGTTTTGTATGATATCATGTTAGAATAGTTTTCTTTGTCATATATTGCATTTAATAGTTATCTTACATCACATGAGTTCTAGTTATCACACTTGATTGTCACACCATCAGTGTCTACCAATCCATGAAGGGTGGCCATTCCTTCCCCTCAATAGTAATTCACTAGTTACTACACTTATGATTACATATGGATGATTTGAGTTAAATGATACTCACATGCTCCATAGAGCATTAAATAATTGTAAATTATTATTAAATAATGTATTATGTTGAAAATATACTATTTTTTTACTTTTGACCACTACAACAGTTGATTTTAACATTATATCAACAATGGCTAAATTTATAAATCTACATTTATGATTTAAATATATTTTTTATTATAATTATAATTGTACATGATTATGTGCTCATTAGCTAAATAGATTATCTCTAGACCTCATTTTTTGTTAGCATAAAACTAATGTATTTAGTTAAAGATGATTGTGTTATGGTTTTAGTGTGATAGAATATGTATATTGAATTTGTGTATTTTTTTCAAAAAATTAACTTGTTCTAGTAATATCAAGTGGGGTTATTACATTGTGGTATCAAAGTTGAGGCTCAAATTCTAGGACTTAATGAGTCCAATAATGTAGTTGTATTCTCCTATTGACTAAGAATTACAATGGTGCATGGTATACCTAGAGGTGATGTTCATTATAAAACTAACCCTCTAGTGGATCCAAATCAATTTACTTCTAAGCAAGCTATAAAGCTAGATCAGATCCTCATAGCCATGCTTGAAACTAGGGACCGAATCATGGCCTTAGAACAAGAAGTGCATGGACATGTTGAGGATCATATTAAGGAATAATCTAAGGAGCATCTTGATAAGTAGGAAAATACTCAAAAGCATAGGCACGAGGAGGTGCCACAAGATGTGAGAGATTTAATAGCAATAGAGCTAGCTTAGGATATGAAAAAGGTGAATCCACCCAAGTTCTATAGAACCATTTTAGGAGATGGAGCTAAAGCATGGCTAATAGAGATGGAGAAGTATTTAGATATTTGAAATTACTCTAAAGTTAGTAGAGTAGTATGGGAAGCATGTCAAGTTACTAGAGAAGCAATAGTATGGTGGGAAAATATGAAGCTAAAGATGAACCTCAACTCTACCTCCACCACCTGGGAGCAATTCATGACATTATTTAGGTCATGGTGGCTTCCCCAACTATATTTTTATTAGAAGATGATGGATTTTTAGAAAATTAGGTAAGAATAAATTTATGTGAATGAATACTAGGAGTAATTCACTAAGTTCCTAAAGTATTTACCTCAGTATCAGATAAATAAGAAGTTTTGAATCAAGAAGTTCATTATGGAATTAAAACCCCAAATTGGTTATGAGGTGGATGTGCACAAGCCATCTATCATAGATCAAGTATTTGAAAATGAAATTAAGTAGGAATAAGAGATAAAATATCTCGATCATTTTAGAGATAAATTTAAGAATAAGTTTAAAAGTCCTGAAATGACTTCAAAAAGAAGAATTAGAAGAGGAGTGGAGAATGCAAGAACCACTTTAAGAACCAAAATGCTAAGTTCAATAGTAGCTTATGAAATAGGAAACCTATAAATGATTTCAAGGTATGTTTTAAGATGAACCAATAGTTAGATAGGAGAGGACCACTTGAAGTTTATTTCATTTGTGAAGGTGATCATCATTATAGAGAGTGTACTCAATGTAAATTTGATAGTAAGAACAAGGGTTCTTTTTCACAATAGGGAAATTTTCAATAGAGGATTCATGAAACTATTGACAATCATCAAGCTAAGTTACAAGCTTCTCCTATTGAATTGAAAGGTATTTTTTTATCATCCAATTTTAATTTTGATATTAACACTAGTTCACTTAATGTTTTATTGATCTTAGAATGCTTAATAAATTGTCTACAAAATATAGAATTATGGAAAATGCATGTTCAATATAGTATGATAATGAATCAAAGCTTAAGGTTGACAAGTGTCTAGTGCAAGCTGGGATAAGGTTACCTAAATTCACTACAATAGTGGATCTATATATTGCACCACTAGGGTCATATGATGTGATCTTAGGAGTTAATTGGCTTATAGAGAATAAAGCTAAGGTTAATTGATATCAAAATAAGGTAGAATATCAAGATGATTTTGGAAATTAGATATAACTTTAGGGTGAGAAAAGAGAGTTGAAGCTTAGGCAAATTTTTGCAATTCAACTCAAGAAGGCTTAGAAAAAAGGATGTCAAGTATTTATTGTTATTATAAATGAGATAGAGGAATATAAGGAACCATCCATCGAGGATTACCCTTTTTTAAGGAACTTTTAGGATGTGTGTCCAGAGGAATTGATGGGATTAACACCTAAATGTGACTTTGATTTCTTGATTGACATAACACCTAGATCTAAATTATAATCTAAGGTACCATATAGGATGACAACTACATAATTTATTGAGTAGAAATCTCAACTTTAGGATTTATTATCAAAAGGATTGATTCAACTAATTGTGTCACTTTGGGGTACACCAGTGGTGTTTATTAAGAACAAGGATGGTAATCTTTGCCTATGTATTTATTATATGATGTTGAAGAAGGAAACAATAAAAATTAGGTATCCATTACCTCACATTGATGATCTCTTTGATCAGATGTGAGGTGTAAATTTTTTATCTAATATTGATTTTCAAGAAGGGTATCATCAAAATAGAATCTAAGATGAGGATATTCCCAAAATAACATTCATAACCCAATACGGGTACTATGAATTTATAGTGTTGCCTTTTGGGTTAAAAAATGTTATAAAAACATTTATGAATCTCATGAATAGTGTGTTCCAGATTATCCAGACCACTTTGTGTTAGTTTTTTTGGATGATATCCTCATATTTTCTAAGAATGAGGCAGAACATCTTTAACATATAGAATTGGTTTTACAGTGGTTATAGAATCATAAATTGTATGGTAAGTTTTCAAAATGTGCATTTTTCTAGAGGAAAGTGAAATATTTGGGACACATTATCTCCATAGATGGGATATCAGTTGATATGACAAAGATAAGAGCCATAATGGAATGGTCAATGCCTAAAAATGTGCATGAGATGAGAAATTTAATGGGGTTATAAGGTTATTAAAATAAATTTGTTCCAAATTTCTCAAAGATAGATAACCCAATTACCTCTCTTCAATAAAAAAATAAGAGTTTTGTTTGGTTAGATAAGTGTGAAAAAGCCTTTTAGGAGCTGAAAAGGAGGCTTACTTTAGCACTTGTGCTAATAGTTCATGATCCTAATGGTTAATTCTTAGTAATCACTTATGCATCTAGGGATAGAACTAGAGGAGTTATTATGCAAGATGGTTTAGTTGTATCATACGAGTCTAGAAAATTGAAGCCTTATGAGGTAAATTATGCAGCTCATCATCTCAATCTTGATGCAATAACACATACCTTATAAGTTTGGAGGCATTATCTATTGAGGAAACCATTTGAGCTCAAAATTGATAACTTGGGACTCAAGTATATCTTTACCCATCCAAACTTGAATTCACATGAGAGGCATTGGTTATAATTATTATCTTATTATGATTTTGATATTAGTGATATCAAGGGCAAGGAAAATAGAGTTGAAGATGCCCTAAGTCATAAAAGCTACATAGAAGCTTTGAATACTATTAGGATTACTTTTTTATGGTTAGGTAATTAAATTATCCCCTAGAGATGAATTCTATGAGCATGTTAAGAAATCTTTATTAGAGGATGCTCAAAATCCCAATTTTAAAGGATTCAAATTGGAGGGTGATGGTCTTTTGAGGTACAATGATAGGATGTATGTACCTAATAGAGATAATTTGTGGAGCATAGTACTAAAAGAATTACATAATTCCCCTTATTTAGGACATATTGGATTAACTAAGATCATGGTCAAGCTAAGACATATTTATTTATAGAAAGGGATTAAAAAGGATGTAGCAAATGTCATATTTTAGTTTTTATATTGTCAACATGTAAAGGTTGAGCATGTACATATAGTAGTATTTTTATATCCTCATGATATACCAAAACGTAAATGGAAGGTAGTTAGTATGGACTTTGTCTAGGGATTGCCATTATCATAGAAGCATCATGATATGATATTGGTGGTAGTTTAAAAACTAAGGTAGGTCATTTCATACCAAGTTACTTTATTAATGATGCACTTATGATTGTGAAGAGATTCATGAAAGAGGTGTACTTATTGCATGGATTTTTGGAAAAGATCATTTTTAATTGAGATTTTAGAATCAGTTCTAGATTTTGGTTGACTTTAAATTTAAATCTAGGCATGTAGTTGAATTTTAGTACTACATATCACCAAAAAATAGATGGATGAATAGAGAGGGTTAACCAAATTTTAGAAGATCTCCTTTGAATGTATTTCATGGATCAAAAATACAAGTGGGAGGAGTACCTTCCATTGATTGAATTTGATTACAATAACTCATACCAATCAAAATTGAAAATGGTTCCATTTGAGGCATTATATGGGAGAAGATATAAAACACCAATCAATTGTATTAGAAGATAGAGTAGTATTTAGACCTAAAACACTTGTGGATATGTAATACTAGGTTATAAAAATTAGGCAAAGATTGGATAAGGCCAATGATAGACAAAAAAGTAGTGTTGATCTAAAAATAATATCAAGGCAACATTCTATTGATGATAAATTATTTATGTGGGTTAAGCCTCAAAAATCTTGATTGAGTTGGTAAATTAGCAAATCTTTCACCAAGATATGTGGGACCCTTTGAGTTCCTAAAATGATCAATATTGTAGCATATAAGATTACTTTGCCATTAGATCTAGCTCTCTTGCATAATGTTTTCAATGTATCATATCTTAAAAAGTATGATGTTTATCTTTCTCATTTATTGGATTAGAATGATTTACATGTTATAGATCTCAAGATGGTCATAATAAAACTAGTCAAAATAATTGACACTTGTAAACTCAATTTACGTAATAAAGAAGTGTCATAGTGCAAGGTTCAGTGGGACTAATATTTTGAAGATAGTGCCACCTAGGAGGATTATGATCAATTCTATAGGTTGTTCCACATTTTTTTACTTAATATGTTTGTTGGATATTATTTAATTTTCTACTAAATGATGTTTAATTTTATAGCTTATGCTGGAATAAGTGTCATCGAGATGATGACCAGCTTTAGGGATAAGGATGTTACATCCTGATTCATCTCTAGATTTGATAACCTAATGATATGTGTATTTTATGGTTACTAATTAGTTAATTACTATTTTTTAAGCTAAATTTAATATATTGATGTATGGATAATTATATGTTTCTTATTTTCATGATCATTAACTTATTGAGTTATCTATACTTTTATGTTATGTACATGATGATCATGATTATTTAGTTCATTAGAATAGTATGTAATGGATTTTATCTTGATTCAAGCTAACTACCTTTGTTATTCTAAGGTGGATGTAGGATAGAGTTCATCCCTCAGACTATGATGGAAGGAGATCATCATCATAGAGGGTGGAGTAGATGAAGTCATTTGGAGTGAGAAAAGGAAACCCATCACACACCAAATAATAGAATCTACTTTATACTCATTATTTGATTTAAATGGCTTCTAGTATGCTTTTGGTTGCTATTATGTTTTTTTTCACTTGAATATGGGTTTTTTCATATGCTTATCATACTCTATTATATTTGTGTATTTTCCATTATAAGATTAAAATTCTAGTATCTCATCTTACTTAGCTTATTTCATGTGAATATGTTTCCTGAATGATCATAGGCTATAAGTAGTGCCTTGTTTATAAAATGCACTACTATAAAAGAAAAGAAAAAGACTTATTTGCATTGTGTGTTTGGTGATTATTAGTTTGGATAAGTTATCAAGGTGTGGTTATAAGTTTATTTAAATGATCATTATTTTAAATCAATGTTATAATGTTTAAATTATTATTTTGAAAGTCAATTTTTTTGTTAAAATGTTAAAAGATTACTATAATGAAGAAGGTTCATGAAATAGGTTTAAGTGGCATTGACTTGTGCTAATCATTCCATTATGAAAAACATACACTTTGTTTTATATTATCATAGTAAAAAATTTTAGTCATAATAGAATTTTGCCAGTTGGGTTTTCATGCAAAAACTTCTTCACCAAGCTCATAAGGAGCATAGTGAGTTCTAGCAAAGAAATTAAGAGTTTAATTAGCATGAAAATAACACGTAGGCATATAAAAGAAGGGATATATTCCTAGAAAGACAAAGTAGATGTTATGAATAAGGTAATGGTTAGAGCAAGATTTGAAAAGATTAATACAAATTGGCATAGTTGAGAGTTTCTTTACCAAGTAGGGTTTTTATTGGTTAAATTCATAGTTTGTATGGCATGAATTAAATCAAAAAGATGATAAATTGTTTTAGTAGTGTTTTCTTTTCATTATTATGATTTTTTTAGTCAAATAGGTGGTTATATACTTGGCACTAGGGATGGGATCAGCCCATCTAGAGAGCCAAGTATATGACTCTCAAACCCTAGTCAAATGGCTGTGCATATTGATTTATTTTCAAATATAAAATAATGAGTTATTTGTAATTACAAATTATAGAGTTTTAATGTATAAATTCTATGTATTTTGTAAGGGTTAAATTGATATGAGAAAACTGGAATGAGTTGTGTAAATGTTTATAAATGATATTTAGAGGGTGGGAAACCTTGCATATGACACCCTAGGTAATTTCAAGGGTAAATTTATTTGTTAGCTGAGGTTATATATAGATCCTATTATGGTTAAGCTCAATATATTTAATATATTATTGGATCATTTTTTTCAATAAACAAATATATATTCTGGGTTGTTGTTATCAAGTCAAGATTTTGTAACTTTAACCCAAGTTATGGTATGGTTGGTACATAGGGTTAAACTCAATCTTTAAAAGTAGCATGGAATCATTTATTTCTTCACACAAATGTATTAGCTTGTATTTGTTTGATAAATTAGGTTAAGTTAAATAAGCCTAAATTTAGGGAATGGCTGTGCATATAAAGTTAGTTTAAGATAATTATTTATAAATAACCAGGTAGATATAAATGGTTAGATATGTTGAATTATTTATTATAAATTAACTTATATTTAGGTTTTTCATTCTGAGTAGAATAATACAAGAATTATTTTGTTTCATTTATGAAACTTGTATAGAATTATATAAATATACATGGCTATATACATATATTCTAAAGGTTTTTTAATTAGATAACCTATTGATATGGATATATCAATGTGTGTGTGTGTGTGTGTGTGTGTGTGTGTGTGTGTGTGTGTGTGTGTGTGTGTGTGTGTGTGTGTGTGTGTGTGTGTGTGTGTGTGTGTGTGTGTTCAGGTTTATGGTTCCTCTATTTACCTATATCATGTGTTTATATTATGTTTGAACCATAAGTGGTGATTGTAGGTTTAATGGTTTTTCACTATAGTTTTATCTATGAGTTTCATTTATTATGATTACAATGATGGATAAATTTATTTGTAAATATATTATGGTTGGGTAAATTTACAGATGAGCATTATATATAGCTCATTATATCTCATATAAACTATCCATAAGTGTTGCCTCTTGGTTATATATTTCATTACATTTAGTAGTTAAGGTCTCATCTAAGTAAGAAATGAGTGAAATTGTATTTTATTTGTATGAGATACATTGTTGATTCTCTATCTTATTATTTGTGTCTAACTTGGATGAAATAAATACAATTTTACATACAAAGATACATCTTTATGGCAAGATTATTTTGAGAAGTCGCTAATGGTTTTGGAAGCACCTTTTTGTCAATAGTTTTGAATATTCAACATAGAAAATAGTGATCTATGAATATGTTCCATTGAAGTTATGAAGATCCACCTAGACAACTCTGAAGATGTTATGATGAAGCTCTAAACACCTGTCTAGTCATGTTCTAAAGATGCCTAGATGTACTCTATAGATTGATATATAAAATCCAAAGATATGTATTATATATATAGATTTTACCTCATTAGATATCTTCTTTTAGACATTACTATTCATAGTAATTGTCTAAAATGATTCAGATATAAATGTATTTCTATCTTTTAAATTTGGACATAATATATTTAGATATATGTTAGTTATACTTGATCTATCATTATTTGAGTTAGTTTCAATGCCTCTTATACGCATGAGATATGATTCCTAGATCTTATATTTAAAATAAGTGTATTTGAATGTTTAGATCACCAAATTTTGTATTATGAGAATATTTGATAAGATGTGTTTTAAGTACATGTCTCCTTCTCATTCTAGGGTAACAAGTAATAGAGAGAAAATAAAAATTCAAGTTTAATTTTGTAGTATAATTCATATCATATGTATATATTCCTTTTAAGAATCAATTATTAATAAAGTACAACAATCTATTCCATTATTGAGTTAAACTTGATCATGTTCTAAGGAAGGAGCAAGGGCCCAATTCTCTCTGAAGATAAAGACAATTGGTATTTCTAGTTTATATTTTTTAAGTGTATTTATTTTCATACAGTTATATTTCATTTCAATTCAAATAATTATTTTTATTTTATACAAAGTGTGTTTATTTTAATGCAAGTGTACTTTCATTAAATGCAAGTTCATTTCAATTTAAAGTATGTGATTTTACTTTATGTAAAGTGTATCTTTCAATTCTCATAAGAGTAAAGTTAATAGGAAAGTTTTTAAACTAAAGAAATCATCTCCATATTTAGAATCTATCAAAAAAAAATCTAGGTGATAATAGGCAATCAACATTCTCACATTCTAAAATACAACACTTTCCTACCCAATCGGGCAAGTTGAGTGAGGACACTACAATGCCTTATGCTAGATGTTTAAGTTTTGGATGTTGATGATGTGAACCAAAGAATCATTTTAATGAGGAATGCCATAGGGGATATGAAGTTATAAAAAAAAAATTAATGACCTTTTCTATGACATAGGATTAGAATCTTGTTTTTTACCCTTAGGATTTAGACATCAACAGTAGAATAAAAACCCCTCAAATAATGAACTATTAACTCAAATATCCAACATTTCATTTCATATCGCCTTAGATACTAGCCCTATTATAAAATGACACCAATCCATTTATTGGTCAAATGAAAGGTATATAAAAAACTTATCATTTTTGGCATCATTACTAGGGATATTAATAAGTAATTAATAAGTTTTAGTGAGATTCTACATTAGAGTTATACATGGAAAATTCAAAAACATTTCATATACCCCAAAAACACAAAAAAAATCAAGGAATCCTTATATTTATGAAATTCCCAAGTGATTCTCAAGGATGGTTTATCTCTAAAGACTCCCAAATAAAACAAGAAGAGAGGATTCTATCCTTGATGAAAAGATAAGAAGTGAAAGAAATGAAATTGAAATCCATATACAAAATTTTTATGATTCCTTTCTTGAAAAAGGTTTATCCTCATAAATAGATCCTACAAGAATAATTATATTGAGGTCATATTTTCCCATAGGAAGAATTGATCGTAATAATCACCTTTCTAGAATAGTCAGATTTAATCCACAAGCTCTATAAGAAGAAGATCTAATCATAAATGAAGATTCTCCTCTTGATCTAGTAGGCCATAGGTTGAGAACCCAAGATGAGAACTTGGATTGAATTGATAACAAAAAATGGGTATAAAATATGGAGTATAATCATGCACATGTAGAAAACACTAATAAGTAGCCTCAACAAGACAAAATTTTCCTATCTAATTAGTTTGGGTCCTAATGATAGAACATCCATGAAAAATATCTTGTCATCTATTTTACCTACTTTTATAGGTAAATCCTTAGAGGATCTATATCATTTCCTCTTTGAATTTTAGGTTCTCTTCCAAACGTATGACTATGTCATTGACAATCAGAAGTTGAAGTTATTCCCATCTACAGTTAAGGACACAACCATGAGATGGTTCATGGGACTTGATGGTAATTATATAAGTACTTGGGATGAAATATAAACTACATTTATTTATAAATATCATGATTATTGTATAACTAGAGAACAAAAAGAATATTTCTTCAAGATAAAATAGAATGAAGATGAAACCTTGGAATATTACCTTGATAGGTTTATATTTGTGCATAAATAGAGTGGTTACCAACTCACAGAGTAGGTCATCAAGATAGTCTTTCTTAAAGGCCTAGATGATGATGCATGTGATGCTTTGAACCTAATGGGAAACGGTGACATTGATAAGTTAACTTTTCATCAGATTTCAACATTATGTACTAAATATTATAGGATAAGACCTATCATAAGGAAATCATAGTTAATAAATTCACCTAAATTTAGAAAATTAATGGAATAATTTACTAATTTCAAAATAGATATTTTAGTACAATTAACAACCACACTAAAAGGACTAAAACCAAAGGCTAATGCCACCAATGTTGAATAGTTTTTAATATATTATCATAGATGTAGGATTAAATATGAAATAAATGATTGTCCTTTAGATAAAATAGAGGTATGTGGTATTTTTGACCTAAACCATGACACTAAGAACTACAATCATCTTCCTACTATGAGAAACCAAGTAAAACAAGTAGTACATGTAGATGAGGAAGTGAACTTTATCCAAAGAGAAGGAAACCAATACTCCAAACCTCAAAATAAAATTTGTCCAATATTTTCCTCCAATACATGGATGACACCATGGGCTAAACAAGTCACACCACAAATGTGGGGCCCACCACCATAACCACAACCATGGGGTACTCACGAATGGATGTCATAGATGTGGGGGATGTCTCAAAATCCTTCCAAACCTTGGGTATAGTAGAAAAACCAAAAACCATGCTAGATATAGTAGTCAACATCTCAATGGACAAATCAAAAATGGTCTCATAATGATGCAGAGATGATAAAAAACTCACAAATTTCTTCTTATCAATATTCTCTATCAAATGAGGTTCATATGACTATTCTAGGTTTCACAAATTATTCCTATTTCTAAAAGATTTAATAGGCCTTATCTTACCCCTTTAGGTCCTTTACAAACCTATATTACTCTTGTCAACACTCTTCACTACCTATTTCCTTCCTATTGGTAACTTCCTCATTTATCATAGTCACTCTTGTAGCCCTCTTTTTTGGCAAATCCTACTTGTATAACTCTATACTTATGTCAAATGAAAAACTAGTACTAGTTATTGATACCCTTTATTGAATTTTTTCTCTCCAAAATTTATTATACCTTAAATTTTATTAAACACTCCTTTTGTAGCTCCTATTAGGCCACTATTAAGCCTAATTAGGTCTATTCAAACCCTAAATACTCTCAATCATCTCTTTCAGTACTTACATGTATGATATTGAACTATAACTACCAAAATCATTTAAAAAAATGGTTTCCTAACAAATTATAAATTTTAAAGATTTTTCAATAGTGGAAATAAGCACAAATCGACTTTGATGTTTGTAACCCTAGATCATGGTTTGCTAGTCCTGTATTCACCTAAGAGTATACAATTTAACATATCTTGTTCCCAATAGGGTTTCAATTCAATGTGAAGGTAATTTTAAGACTTGTGGCACATGGGAAAACTTATCCAAACCTTAGTTCCCCCTTCTTTCTTTAATCAACTTTTCCTTTACATTTTTGATTCACACGAAACACATAGTTGATCATATAGGGTTTGTAGTGCTCTTTTAAGAATTGTTTAGGTTCCCAAAATGATTATTAACTATATTAATTATTTAAATAATCCATAATCACTAAAATTACCTTTTCTAATAATAATTTCATCAGGACTCTCCCTCGGTTCAAATTCTATGTTTAATTTCTTGTTTCATTTCTCACTCAATTATAGTCTGCATGTTTTAGATCCACTATCTTAATATTCAAACTCATTTATGACTTAAATATCTTATGATGAATTTTATTAGGTATATTAAATGAATAAAAACTTTATAAAATATTTAAATATCTCCAATACAAGTCTATATAACTCTTTGACCACGTTTTGATTATTTTGTGTGCACTCACTTGGACTGCTATAGGATTTTAAGACTTGGTATGTGAGGTATACGTACGTAGTGGATTACAGCCTCAAAAATAATTTATATAAATTAAACACAACCTAAATAAAGTGTAAAAACAAATTAATAAGATATCTTGTGAACTTACTAATACCACTATGAATTTAATCACACACCACACAGGAAAAAAGGGCACCTTGATTTGGCCTACAACTTAGGATTAATCAACACAAATCCTTGAAGTCTCATTCCAAATGATTGAAGCATGATGAGAAAAAATATAAAAAATTACCAATATCAATACAAATAATATAAAACATTCTTAACTAAGATCTTTCTTTATGGAAAACTCCAACCACTATCAACATATGGAGCATACACAAGAAACATAGTTCTTTTCATTCTCATTAAAACTTGAGAACTTCCATTCTTTTTTTCATTGGGTATTAATCCATTATCTCCCTTCATTAATTTTTTATCAATTAATAACTAAAAAACCAAAAATACATACTTTTTTATTTGCCCTAACTACCTTAACCACCTATTAAGAGTTACCAAAAGTAAAGCCTACCCTTGACACAAACTTCAAAGTTGATGTCTTTGTACAAGTGGGACTTAAGAGAATGTTTTTAAAATTGATTTTATTAAATTAAATTTTTTATTCTATTTTAAACTCTATGATAACTATACCCCTTTCTAAAATAACATTTCTATGGCAAAACATTCAAAAATTCAAATTGTATGATTTTGGTAGGAAAATTTAGATTTGAAACTCTAACCACCCTAGATATTTTCTAATCACTTGGAAACATTAAATAGTGAATTTTTATACTCATAAATTTCTCCCACTATTATAAATATATTTTTACTCCATAATCACTTGAATTAGACAAAATTTGCATTCATCTAGTTCCATGAGTGATGCCCCTATATCATACTCCTAAGGAGAAAAGGAAAACAAACTAAAGATGAATTTTTTATCCATGATCCTTTCTATATTTCTCTTTGTGTAATTTATGGAATAATTCTTATCCATTTTAGTGTCTTTAATGAACTTTGACTTTTCAAATGTGACATCCTGTTGATTCCAAGTATCTACCTTCTTGTGCTTGTGTATGATGTATGCTACCTTAGTTGAATTGGTTTGAGGCAATAGATTACCCCATCCTAACCCTAGTTTAGCCTATTCACTTGATTATTTAATCCTTATTCATTCACCTAAATTAATAAAAATTCTTGACATGCTTACTCCACTATGAAATTATTGCCTACATGCATGATTAAAACTAGGAAATGAAACTACTAGCTTGATATGATTTACTTATAGCTTATTTATTTTCTTCCAATCCCTATAATGTTTGTATGCATCTATGGAAAGGTTTGGAATACTTATCAATATCATATTATCAATATGCTTATTGATATGTTTCCCATGTTCACTCCATGCCTCTAACATCCAAACTACTTCTCCCATCTTTTGTACAATTGTTGTCATCCTGTATATTTCTCTTAATGATTTAAATTATGAATCCAATTGTGTGAGTAAATTTTGAACGTGAAGCTATAAATTACTCCTTTCTTCCTTGATATTTTTTACATTCTTATTCCAAACACTTATAACATCATAATCATGTTTTTAAATAATATATAGTTCAATGTTCCACTCCTTGAGGCATTCCAATTATTTTGCCTCTATCATAGCTAAGTGTTATATCATGTGTACTATGAAATGATTAAAATATTATATCCATATAATCTCATTCATCATATAAGGCTTTTTCAAAATATATTATACTTTACTCATGTCTCTTTGACTAGAGATTGCTTCTTCAAACCACAAAAATTATACTTTTTCATGCAAATCAATGTATAATAGCTAGTTGTAGTCATCCTCATACCTTAGATCATGTTGAAATGCATCTTCCACACTTCATAGTATTATAAATACAGCTTACAAATTATTACATACCTTTATTTTTTCCTTTTATCTTGTAAAATAAACATGAAACATTCTCTCTGTGTCTTTACTATCAATCTCCCATATGTCATCTCTTAACATGATGACCTTATCACCTCTTGAATCTTGAACAATCTAAAAATATTTATTATATCCTTGTATGGATGAATTCTTTTCTTGATCATGATTTATATTCCGAACACCTAGGTATTTTTTAGATCTACCACTATGCAAAGACTCAACACAATAAGCATAAACTTTAAAAGATTTCATGAATGTACCTTAAGCATCTTCTTCTTCTTTAATACACATGTCTAGTCCTTTGACAATATTTTCTTGGAATATTTTCATCTTCATGGATTGGTATTTACCTTCTTCATGTTTTTAAACTTCTTGATTTGATCTTTTAGATTCTTTCCAGTTCTTTCTTGATAATTCATTCTCACACATACGTAAGATTACAAATTCATCAATGAGATTTACACTACTTTGAGTGTCACATACCTTCTCCCATTCATCCTTTTTCTTGTTCCTTGATCTTACATGAAGTTTTTTCACTTATCATGCTCCTATATATTCCTTTTGACTATGATATCATAGTTGAACTATCCCTTTTATTTTCATCTTCATTAAGTGGCTCTTTGTCATCAATGTGTTCTTTTCTCTTCACGCGGTGTTTTAACAAATCTTGAGCTTGCATTCTCACCTTATTCTTATCTTCCATATTTGTATTTAGCTACAAGTTATAATTATCCAACCACATGGTTATTTATCCTCTCTTATGTTTTTCTTTTTTACTATCTTTCATCTTTGGGCAGGGTTCTTTCTCTTTGTTTTGCACTTCTTGATGAATCTTCGGCTATATAGAATCAGGCATGTCTTCTTTTACCACAATTTATTCCATTTTATTTGATTCCAAGAATTTATTGATGGCTGACTATGTATCACATTTATACACATCATAAAACATATGGTTAACATTAAAATTTGGAGCCTTCATGGCTCTTTCCAACTTCCTTTCTTGTTTGGTGTCATTCCCAAACCACTTCTTATCCATCTTAGCTATGATTTATTCCCCTCTTCTTTTGGTATATTATCCACTCTTGCACTTCATTCTATCTACCAATGCCTTCTCACAAAGATCACTTCCACTATTCAACTTGGTGATCTTTCCCAACAATCTATTCTCTTATTGTATTTTTTTCATGTCTAATTTTTGTGGACTCATACCTCTTCATGCTCACCCTTTCAAGATAACTTGTATTTTATTCCTTATTATGGGATTTATTCAAACTCATACTCTCAAATACCTTACCAAAATACTATTTCATTGCCATCAACATCACTCTTTGTTCTACTCTTCTTGATTCACATCTCAATTGTAAAAGAATATGTTTGACCCCATCTTTCTTTATTGTGTATGTATTTGTTTGCCCATCATGAACAACCCTCCTATAAAATTTCATGGCCTCCCTAGCAACAAATGGAAAACATCTATGGGCATCATTTCACACAAAACTCTATCCTTATATGTACCTATATGAAATTCAACCAAACTTTTATCACTTACCATAATTTTATGTCTTTTTTGAACCCATATTACCTTGTGAGGATGTAGACGTGGCATTCTTTTCAATCCTATATTTTACACCATCTCTAAAGACATAATATTATCTATACTTCCTCTATAAATCACCACTTTATAGCACTTTCCCTTTACTTTACATTTGTTCTTAAAAAAACTTATCCTTGAATTGGTTCTTGTACTTATCCTTTTCACTATAACAAAATTCTTCTCATGATTAATAATTCTCTTCTCACTTGTCTTCTTTCTTCATGTGACCCTCTTGCATTTTTTTGACCATCCATACTAACATTTGAGGGACATTACATTTCCCTATGTCCTTCTCTATTGCAATGCCAACATAATCTCTAAATGTTTAGTCTATTTCTATTTATCAATAAACTATCATTAGTTTTTGCTCTATTAATTGCAAATACACTTACCTCATGTGCATGGTGTTGTGATATATTGTTCTCTTGACTTTATTTAATCTAATTTTGTGTCCCCATGGCCTCTTAGACTACTACTCCACTCTCTGCTCTAACTATCCTTAGCTACAAAGTTTCCTCATGACCTTTTTATCCTTCAATGCCTTTCACATGTGTTATCTCTAAATTATGCACTGTTTCCTAGAGAGCATTCTCTATGGATTCCATTCTCATAATCAAAGGTAAAATAAACTTTCATTTAAGCCATTAAATTTTCCACTATGCCATCTTGATCTCTACTACCTATATCCACTCTTTACTCCATGGGTCTTTGTTCCTAGTTATCTACTTTTTAATTGAGTTCTAAACACATGTTATCCAATCTATCTTTTACCTTGTATAATTATATCTTCTTAATCTAAGCACCAATCACCCACCACCAATAGCTAACTATCTATGATACCAAATGACACATAGATGATCAACAAACTCACAAATTTCTTCTTATCAATGTTCGCTATCAAATGAGGTTCATATGACTATTTTGGGTTTCAAAAATTCTTCATCTTTCTAAAATATTTAATAGGCCTTATCTTAACCCTTTAGGTCCTTTATAGACCTCTATTACTCTTTTCAACACTCTTCATTAGTTATTTCTTTCCTATTGTCAACTTTTTCCTTTGTCAACAATGTTTTGATTGTTTTGTGTGCACTAACTTGGACTACTATAGTATTTTAAGACTTGGTATGTGAGGTATACATCCATAATGAACTATATCCTTATAAAATCCTTTATATCAATGAAATATAACCTAACTAAAGTGTAAAAACAACTTATCAATATATCTTGTCAACTTCCTAATACCATTATGCATTTAATCACTCACCATGTAGGAAAATAGGGTACCTTGATTTGGCCTATAACTTAAGATTAATCGATAGAAATCATTGAAGTCTCATTATATATTATTCAACCATGATGAGAAAATATATAAAAACTTACCAATAGTAATACAAACAATAGAAACAAGTCTTAACTAAGATCTTTCCAACCAATATCAACACATGGAACATATGCAAGAAACAAAGTTCTTTTCATTCTCATCAAAACTTGAGGAATTCTATTCTTGTTTTTCTTGGGTCTTGAGCCTTTATCTCCCTTAATTCTAATTTTTCATCAACTAATACCTACAAAACCAAAAATATATACTTTTTTATTTTCCCTAACTACCTTAACTACCTATCAAGAGCCAACATAAGTAAAGCCTACCCTTAACAACAAATTTAAAATTGATTTCTCCATACAAGTTGTTGGCTCTCAGTTGTACACCTCTTTAACTTGGCCTTACACACATGAATAAAATGTCAAGTAATGGTGAAAAACCCATTAAAATATCATTATAGTCATGGGAGGGTTTGGAATCACAAAAGGAGCAGACTTAGAAAATGACTGAGAAACACCTAAAAAGGGTATGGTTAGTTTCCTATTACTTTTTGATCTACCTAAACCAATGTGAGAGAACTTAAGGGGTAGCTTTATCACATCGAGGGATTTTACAATTCAACCTCCATGGGCATTCTGGGCATAATGAACAAATATGACTAGAGCATAACGAACTCTGCACACTTCACCCTTGAAAGATTATCACATGAAATACACAAATTCTCTATATTATACACAAGCTAATAAAGACAAATGAAATTGTGAATGAAATCCTCATTTCATAAAATATTAAACAACAAAATGGATTAAAAAAAGATTGCAATGCTAGGATTTAAAGCACAAACTACAAACACATTCTAAATAGGCAAGATCTCATGCATTTAAAAGACAAGTAACACATATATTATGCAACAAAGCATGTTATTTATAGAGTAGGATAGGGTAAGACAAGTTTATATTTGATTATAAAATGGAGGGTGGTGTGATGGTGGATTCTAAATAACAAAGTATATAGAAATATTTCATGATAGTATTCCTTAGTAAAGATAGAAAAAACACTTTAAATGCAAAATAATGATAAACACCAAATAATCCCTTAAAGACTAAGACATACACTAAAACCAAAATATAAAATAATTTTTATTACTAAATTCATAAACCTAGGGTGCCCTTAAAAGGTATTCAACAACACATTTACAAATATAACTATAGAGAGAGATTTATAACCTGGATGCATGATCAGAATGACAACCAGTAATGATCATAGTCCCAAATATCTAATCAGTATAAACTATAAAACTTGTCATTATATTTCATTAACAAGATACAGTAAAAAACCATAAATATTTTCTAGTGACTTGAAAATAAATATTACAAAACATCAACACTTCATAATGCCTCTATGGGAACAGGCATGGTGAGACTGCTCTTTTGACAAGGGAGACTTGAACATGCTCTCAAATATTTATAATGGCTATATAGATACAACCGCCGTAACAAGTGAGACCAAGTCTACACATAGTAATTTATCTAAGAAAAATTCATGTAAAACCTAGACTTAGAGAAAGAGGAGGCCTAAAATGACCTATATTAACCAATAGGCAAAAAAAACGTTGAAATAGAAGATAAGCCTTCTATTTATACATTTTTGAATCTGGAATCATGGGCCACAACTTGAAAAATTGTAGAATAAGACTTCAGTTCTACCAAGATGCTTCTAGCTAGAAAATACTCCATGCCATGCTTGCGATCTTCATTCACTTACAAGAAAGAATCATTACTGTAACTACCATTTCAAACAATGATGAAGACTCAAAACTTCTTGGAGCATAGAATTTGAAATTTTGGCTAAAAATTCCTTTCATATGAGCTTGGAAGGAGGATATTAACTTAAGGAGACAAATAAATTTTTTCTTGATGTGGAACTACCTAAAGATCCCCTTGATTACTCATTTGCATAGCTGGAGGAAAAAATCATTTGAAAGATAAACAAATTTTATCATAATATGCCAATTATTTATAAATGTTTTCCTATTACTTAATTTTTAAATTATGGACACTTCTAGACAAGAAATCTATTCTTTGTGAATTATAAGGGAAAGCCCATTACCTATAATGATGGATTGGGAGTTGATCTAGTTGTGACATGAAACAAGAAAAGATCCATGATCATGATTACATAATATTCACTCTAGAATGGCAAATAGACATTCTTCTATGCTTTTACTCATTATCATGTCTATGGAAAATCCATCAATTTTAACTTTAACCTAGACACTTTTCATTCCCTTATGCAATTTGAGCCCTTTTAAAAGTCTATCTTGGATCACACCATTGGATCTATCCTACTTGAGCAAATACAAGCTGTATATCTTTTAATGAGATGCTCAATTTCTAGCTTGTGTCATGCAGTTGCACCACTTATCATATTTACATTCTCTTTCAAGATCCTTGAATTTTAAAACTAGGTTATGCCCCATCAAATATAGTTAGGGTAATCAAACACACTCTATGGGATCATGATCAGAGGAGTGGAGCATTATTAGATCCTACCTTTTCCTTGGCCCTAAGGATATGCCACCTAACATCCCCATGGGCTTCTTATGTACCTTGTGACGAGACCACAAAATGGTTCATTTTATCCATGTGATAACATCCATTTTCCTTGAATAATAATTGGATCTAAGTTTAATTTTTTAACTTATGATTTATTTATAATGAAATAGAGAACTAATAATTGGTTATTTCTTTATAAATCATTGTCTTCTTGCTTGTTGATTCTTTTTACTAAAACTTTGGAAATAGTTATTAATATGCATATATGCAGCCCACAATAATCCATATTAGACATGAGAATGAGGTATGAACCAAGTATCATCTTCAAGGAGAGCTACAGGCAGTCTGGACATAGCTACAGGCTCACTCAGATTTACTATAGACTAACTCAGTTTATATCTATGAACTCAACCAGTAGCTCTATATCCATATAATTCATTAATTGAAGACCAATTTGAAGCATCAAATTCTAAGGGACTTCATCATAGTCATCAATAGCTCAAAAAATTCAACTTGGATAAAATCTATGGACTCTACAAGTGTCATATACGGACTCTGTAGGACTGGAATCTATAGAATTTATAGGTTGAGACATCTATGAACTATGCAAACATATCTAAGGACTATTCATATCTATGGACTGTGTGCCCATCTATGGATTATTTTTTTAGTCTCTTCAAGTTTATAGTTTTCATCTAAATTTAGATTTTTATAATTTCATTTCATAAATAATTCTCTTCATATTTTATGAAGATTGAGCTTATGTTATAAATAGATAATAACGTCTCTCTCCATATTTTGTGGAAGACTGAGATAAGCTAGATATGTTTATCTCCATATTTGGTGGAGAACATATATGATTATTATTCCTAAATAAGGAACTAGTTAGAAGCATGAGATTATAAATGTAACCTCCAACACCATTGTAATAAATCTTTATCAATAATACATTCTAAATATTTGTGACATAAATCCAATGTTCTAATTAAAATCCTCTTCCAAGGAATGATCTGGTCACTCATTCCAAGGAAGATGGATAAATGTATTTTTATTTATTTCTTTATTATGTAATTATGCTTTTGAATTGTTATTATTTATTTTTCATGTAAACATTTACTTCCTATAAAGTTTTTTGTGAACCTATAGGTGTTTTTTGTGTTGATTATTTATTTTCAATTGAATAATTTACTTTCCTTTATTTTCAATTCAGCAATTTACTTTGATGTAAGTGTGATTTAATTTCCTATAAGTGTGATTTACTTTCTTGAAAGTGTGATTTACTTTCTACAAGTGTGCCTTTTAATTCCAATAAGTGTGGCGTGCCTTTAAATTTATACAAGTTTGATTTTAATTCTTGTAAGTGTGGAGTATGGTAGAAGGGACCCGTTTCTAGAAATCTCTTTATCCTATTATAGATAGCCTTTGGATGCCATCTTTGGATTGACATTATTAAATGATGAATTGATGACTCATCACCTTACCAAAAAATTCTATTAATTTTAGCATCTTCATGCCATGTGGAAGTGTCTCACTTGATCTTGGGTCCCACTGAATAGTCAACTACTATCTCATATCATCAGATCCTTGAAACATGATCAGACTTTAAAACATGCCTTCTAAGATTGACATTTAGTATCCCTGTAGTTATCATGAGTTCCTTTGACTATCCAACTTTAATCATGCATTGTCATATCATCCTGATCTGATCAAACATGTGTCATTAGATCTACCCTATTTGAAAACAATAGCTACTTCACAAGGTTTAAAGTTGATGTCTATGTTCCCATCCTAGACATTTGAATCCAAATATCTAGTCATTGTAGCTTAAATTTGATGTTTTCATACCCATCAAAAGACATCCATGAGACCATCATGCTTGTAAATTCATAAATATTTCTTCAGGGACTTTTTCATATAGAAATTTTGTCTGACTCATCTTTGACCTCCCTTTTTCCTTTGGCACTTCTGAATTGAGTTTTTTGCCTTTGGATTTTTGTCAGGGTAATTGTTTCGAACATTTTGTCCAAAATAATTTTCTTGAAGAAATTGTATTTACAATTTTGCTAAATAAATTACACCATTACAATTTGGACAAATTAATTTGATACTTAGCACCTTTGATTCATTGGGATAATTATTTTGAACATTTTGTCAAAAATAATTTCCCCACAAAATTGACCTTAGTACTTATCCTAAAGAAATAAATTCTATCAAACTTTTGGCTCAGGTAAAATGTCTAAAGGAAATGGACCTTTGCTCTATAACAAGCTTATTAAAAGTACCTTTTGGGCCTTTTGAACATACCTTTTCAAAAAAAATTCAAGGGCACTTGCCCTACATAATTTCCCTTTAGCCTCTTGGAATGGTCCTTTGATCTCTCGAAAGTGCCCTTCAAATTTACTAAAAGTGTCCTCTATCCTATGAGAATGTCCTTCAAGAGTTTTGAAAATGTCCATCTTTTGAAATTTCCCTTTAGGAGTTTTTTAAGTGGCCTTTACCATCCACCCTTATCCTTTACAAGTTTTTTTGGGTACCCTTCAAGAATTTTACAAGGGCAAAATGCCCGAAAGAAATGGACCTTCAAAAATTTTGCAAAGGTAAAATGACCCTTCAAAAGTGCCCTTCAATAATTATATGAGAGAAAATTTCCCAAAGGAAATGATCCTTTGTAAAATTTTCAAAGGCCAAATGACCCTTTGGGAGTTTTGGAAGTACCTTTGGCCAAAGAAAATGACCTTACAATTCTTTCAAGCTTTTTGTGTAGGCAAAATGCCCAAAAGGCAAGTGTTCTGTGGACTTTTTGTCATGGATAAAAAGTTCAAAACAAATAAGATTTACAATTTTCACTAAAAGAAAGGATTTCCTTTAGGATTTTTATGTGGGAAAAATGCCTGAAAGGAAAGTGCCCTTCAGACTTTTTGCCTTGGACAAAAATTTTGAAACAAATGAAATAAACTTTTGTATTTTTTTTTAAAACACTTAACCCAAAAGAAATAAGACATTAAATTCCTTTAGAAATTTTGTAGTAGACAAAATGTTCAATGGAAGTAAATCTTTAGATAATTTTCCCAAGATAAAAAAAGCCTAAAGACCTATTTTTGTTGAACATTGTATTCTTACAAAAAGCCCAAAAAGTTAAATGGAAAAACACCTTCACCAAGTAAAAACAAGACAAAAAATTTAGCTAATTCTTACATGAACATGATCTTCTAAAGGAATATTTTGAAGTATAAGTCAGGCTAAGGACAGACATTGATATAAAAAAGGGGTTAATTACTTCAGTGAAATTTTGGGTACTAACACTGGTTCTCACTCAAGCATGCATACCTTCTATGGGTGTGTAAAGAACCATAGAACACAAGACTAGGTGTCAATCCATTGGACTAGGGATTCAAGTCTTAGCAACATTTTTAGCAAATGCTCATGAAATATCTATAAAATATGGTAGACTTAACAAAAATAGATCAATAAGATCTATAAATAAACACACAATAAAAGGAATGGAAAATAAATATACAAACAAGGCCCAAAGTAAGGCAAAATAAAACAAAAGAAAGATAAAGCAAAAAACACTATAAAATATGGTACACATGTTTTAGATAGACTCAATCAAGAAAGTGTTTTAAATGTCTGACATTGATTAAAAGCTCTAGTATTTCACCATCTAGATCCATAAATAATAAAGTATGTTCCCCAATCTTATATTCAATGGAATAAGGTCCCATCCATAAAGCATAAAACTTACCATGCTTTCCTTTCTCTTCATGCCTACTATCTCAAAGTAGAACCATATCACCAACTTGGAAATTTATTAGAGTGAATTTCTATCAAATATTTTCTTTAGCTTCTCTTGGACTTAAGGTTTCTTTCATGACCTTGTCTTTGAGTTTCATCAAGATCAATGATCTAGTTTATCTTGTTTTTATGGTGGTGGACCTACTCATTATCCCCTATATGTTGTGTGAGCTAATAAGTGGGTAGCTATAAATTTTTAGGTATAACTACCTAAGATTCATAAACAAGTTCAAAATGGCTTCTGCCTATAGCTCTCTTAGGTGTAATCCTATCAACCCACAAGGAAAAATTTAGCCACTCACCCTACTTCTTCTTGTTTGTTTCCAATGTTCTCCTAATGATCTTGAGAAACTTTTTGTTACTTGATTTAGCTTTCCCATTCCTTTGGGAGTTATATTTGGAATCATATATCAAGTCAATCCCATAGTACTTACATAATGCCACCAAAGGTTTGCATTTAAATCTCATGGAATTGTCATTAACTATCTTAATAAGCACAATAAATATATAAATAATTTTAATTATTAGAAAATCCATGACTACCTAGTGTGTAGCTTTCTTTGTAGGGATTTATTTGACCCATTTTGTGAAGTAATAAATTAAAACTAGGATCCATCTATTCCCAATGTTTTATGAATCAATCATTTCTCAAATGAAATCAATTCCCCATTGTCTGAATAGGCCTTCAATCATCATATGTTGAAAGGGAAGGGAACTTGAAGCTTTCATCCTTGTAGCAAAGTGTTGATATTTTCACATCTTCTGACTATCTAAGCAACACATTTGAACAATGATGGCCACTAATAACCAATTTTAAAAATTTTATGAGCTATAACTTTGGGTGAAATATGGACACCACAAAGTCCACTATGGAAGCCTTCAATCAAGGCAACAGTTTATTCTTCAAGCACACATCTTAGAATAACCCCATCTAGATTCTTCCATGCTAGTCCATCCTCAGTTAAGAGGTATTTTTATAACACAAGCTTAAGATTTCTTCTTTGATTCTTATCCAAGATAGGGGGAGAGATCAATTTTTTTAAGTAACAATAAATGTATTTATATCATAGATACATGTTGAATAGACTTAAGGAAACATCAACACTAAAAACAAAATTGTTTTCCTCAACAACTTGTAAATTAGTCTTAGCCGTAAGCTTGGATAGACCCATCCCATTTACCATCTTGGTGGTATGGATGTCCATGTAATACTCTTTTAGATTTTGACCCACCTACACCTCTTACTAGATACTTAAATCTAAGTTAAAATGTCTTTCATCATGGTTTGCAGGACATAGGCAATAATATTTAAACTCAAAATATACAGCTTGAATGTTTTAATAGCCTTTAAAATAGAAAAATATTACTTTTCCATGATGGTGTACTTTATTTTAGGACCTTAAACAACTTTTTTGAATAAATATATGGGTTTCTCATGGCCTTCCTCATTCTTTTACAACAAGAAAATAACAAAAGTATTGGATGACGCAAATGAGAAAACCTAAAACAACTTTGTGTAATTAGGACTGGAAAAAATAGGGGAAAAATTTAAAGTGCTCTTGATGTCATTGAACATTTTCATGGCCTTTTCCTCCCATTTGATGGTCTGATCTTTCTTTAACATATAAGTAATAGGCAAAGTGATTTGTACAAAATTAGACACAAACCTCCTTACAAAGTTAATATGTCTAAACAAAGACTAAATTCCTTTCTTGAACTATGGGATAAGAACTTTTTCAATGACTTTAATCCTCTCAGGATTAATCATTACACCATATTTAGACATTATATGTTCCAACAACTTGGCCTTTTGTAATCCAAAGTGGCACTTCTTGGGATTAAGTGAAATGTTGAATTCCTTGCATCTGATCAACACATTTTCAAGATGCTCCAAATAATATTATTTTATTTTGGAGTACATAGCGATATCATCCTGATACATAGTAATAAACTAGTTAATTATTTCTATAAAGGCAATGTCCATAGCTCGCTAGAATGTTGTGCTAGCATTCATCAATCCAAAAGGCAGACTCATGTAAACATAAGTGCCCTAAGGTGTTGTGAACGTAGTCTTGGACCTCTTAGATTCTTTGAAAACAACCTAGTTATAACCTAAGAATCCATCCAAAGTGAATAACTATTTTGATTTAGTGATTCTTCAAAGTAGGTTATCCATATTGGTTAGGGAATAATTATCTTTTAAAGAACTTTTGTTCAAATTTTTGAAATCTAAACACAAGCAAACATCATCATTCTTCTTTCTTACAAGGACTAAATTTGTAACCCATGATGAATACTTGATGGGATGAATGACACCCAAATATCTTAGATTCTTTAATTCATCCCTCATCTTGGTGGTCAAGATGGGGTTAATGGGTATCTATTTCTACCTGAAAGGTTTGCTATCAGGTTTTAATGGGATGATGTGTTGGAATAAGTCCTCCTTATATGATTTCAACTTATAATAAGACCATGCTAAGTAATGTTGGTACTTAATTAAAATTTGTATGTAAGCTTTTTTATCTATTACATTCAAGTGAGTACCCAACCAAACCTTCATTAAAATCTCATGAGAAACCAAGTTGCACTCAATCATGTCCTTTAAGATGAACAAGTCTCTTGACTTAATTTTATCTGCTCCATCAAAAGATGATTCCAAGCTGACCAAACCTCTTAAGATTTTATTTGTCTTTAATTAAATGATGTCTTTCCCAAACAATGTTTCTTTCCCATCATTTACCTAAACCATAAAGTCCAAGTCTATGAACTGATCATGGAACTAAACCTCAAAGTTTTAAAACTTCTTAATCTACTCATCATCATCAAAGACCTACCAATGGTGAACACTATCTTATATTGAAGGCCTGACAAGAACTTTTACTTGATATTTATAGTGAGGGCTTGTATTGGTAGTGTTAAATTAAGCACCCAACCCTATGAGTCTATCAAATTCTTGGTTGAAACTTCTATCATGATAACATAAATTGAATGCATTAAATAACTCCAACAAGTCCTAGACAAAATTCATATATTATTTAAACCTTTTATTTTTCATGGTAAAAGTAATATAGACTTACTTTACCACTAACTCAAAATTTTACTTCACAATTAGACACTTTATTCCATATTCATAGGCAATCCTTAGCCTAAGCAAGAGTTCTTCATACTCAACGGTATTGTCAGAGAACTTAAAATAAATATGGAAAGAAAACATAAAGAATTTACCATTAGGGGCATAAAACAAAACCCTAGATCCATTTAAAATATTGATGCAAGATCCATCAAATAACATCCTCCATACTTCATTTTATTTATCAGGATTAACATCAAGAATAATAGACTATTCCCTAATATCATCATTCTCAATTAAGTTGCCAAGATCAATGTCCATGTTTTAAATTTTCAATCACATGTAGCATCTTTGGGTCTCTATTAAATCTAACCATCTTAACCTATACAATAATTGTGGCATGTGAAAGTTCTACCTACACACTTCCACCCATGATAGTATCCCATTATGTGATAGTAGTATCCCCCATTTAGGTAGGTAGTCTACAACTACCATGTCTATTTTCAAGTACTTATCAGGATGAACTATTGTAGTACCACATATCCCTTTACTTGTCCCACAACTAGAACCTCTCATGAGTTCATGGCATAACACTTGCCAAAGGTTGAAGTGAAATTTACTCCAAGATCATTGAGGACACCCAAGGGCATCATATTATAGGAAGCTCTAGAATTAAACATGTATTTGTGAAAAACTAGGCCATTGATTAGCAAAGTCATATAAAAAATATCCATGTTAAGCTTACTCTGTACTAATGCATCCCCCAAATAAATCTTCAGATTAGGTTTATAAACCTCTTCTAATTCTTCATCTTCATTTAGGAGTGCTTGGGGTAACTCAACTTCATTTTTAGCTAACTTTTCACCAAATTCTAAATATTCAAAGGCCCTCTTCCTATGTTTAGGTATTCACAACAACTCAACAAGTGGTATGGTGATATTTATTTGACTCAATACTCAAGCCATGTCACATACACTATACTAAGGAAGAGGCATATTTAGTGGAAGGGTGATGGAACTTTCAACTATAATGTAATCACTCAAGGTCTAAATTAGAGGAGATTGAGGTAGATTTGAAACCTTGACAACCACCTTCAAAGGTGGATTTTTCTTAAGCTCACTTTCATGCTTGGGGATGATAGACAATATAGGAATTCTATTTTTTCTAGTAGGAACAACTCTAGGCTTAGTATCTTGGGTTGCATGTGCTACTTTGGAAGCTTTTAGGACCATTTTATCTTTTGTGTGTTGCTTGCTTTAATTTATTACCTTTGAATTTTCAAGGGCAGTGTATTGAGGAGTAGTACTTGGTTGCCTATTTCTCAAGTTTTATTCCTTATTTTGGGTAGCTATTGCATTAATTAACAACTTCCTATCCTTAATTGATAGATTTCCCCCAAGATATTTCTTTATCATCATAGAATGCAAGAGATCAAAATCATGGATGGGTAATTTATATGCTTGTGCCACATTGACATAACAAGCAATGTCAAAAGTTAGGACATTCTCCAATTTGGTGGTGCTCTAAGACTAATCAAACATAGCATCATTTAGTAATTCCATGGAGGCAATTAATTTATCTTGACATCTTTGACAATAGAACATAAAAATCTCATAATTAGATAACAAATATTTAGGTTCATATAATGTTTCATCAATTTGTTCAATAGTATCACATGGTTGGTATATAAGGAAGAATTTTTCATACCAATCAATGTCTAAGTCAAAATTTATATCATTTATCTTAGCATTCAAAGGATCAAGCACCTCCATTCTAGTCCCTCGATTTTAGTTTCTCTCCATCCTATCTTTGTATGTAGGCCTCTTCCCTCTATCATTTTATCTATGGTGGAAAGTAGGACCCCTTTATGCTTGACTCAGATTGGGATCTCTATCATAGCTAGTAAACACTTGAGGGACCCCTTTTTCATCTCTAGCCAACTTATATGACATTTTTTGATAATAAAGGTCAAAGTTTTGATAGTTTTCTCTAAGTTGGTTGTCTTCATGAGATGTGTCTTTTTTAGATTGACCACATTCACATCAAATTTCTTGTTCAAGGGTTTTCCCACATCCTTGATGTTTTTCTCAATCTGGATGGCCATATTGAATGATAACCATAAGTTAGAGGGATCCTTATCCATCAATAAATAAGCATCCTTCTTATCAAAGGAATAATAATACTTTATGAAGCATACTATGTTGTTGGGCCTAATGTTTTTAGGCAACTACATTATGTTGTGGTTGAAGCAAGTGTTGAAGTTATATACACACTCATTAGGATTATTCTTGGTATTTTCAAATTAAGCCAAAAGAAACCTTGGATCAATCCTAACACCATACTAAATTTTGAAAACATTTTACATCTCTTCCCATGAATCAATGCATCCAACAAGAAGGGAGTTAAACTAGTCATAAGCATCTTCCTTTGGCATGTGCACAAGAAATATTATACACACATCCTCATACTCAATCTCATAATCTTTAATGATATTATGATAGGCTCTTAGATTTTGATCATTAGTCAGTATATTGTTCCCTTGAAACTTTGGGAGGCATTTCCTAACTTCATATGGAACCTCATTAAGATAGCCTTCCATCTCATCAAAATTGATAGGTATAAACCTGGGAAATCTAAATATAGGATGTGCATTCTCCTCTTGGTCCTTATGCCTCATGATTGGTTTAATATGAGGTTGAATAATAAATGGAAAAGGGATATGAAGGGGTGAATGAGGTGGACTTGGTGAATCAAACCTAGACATGGATTTAACTAGTTGAGGAGGTGGAAAATATATAGGACTATGTGTTTCATAATTAGTATAAGATCTATGATAGTCTTTAATGATGGGGGGGGGTTAAAAAATATTTCAAGATTAATAGGACCATGATGGTCTTGAGAAACTAAACTTTACCTATTAATAGGCCTCCAGACTTGTCCCCTTCTACTTTGAGGAAAACCTAAGGGTGGAACAAGTCTTCTTGATGGGTTACCTTTGAAATATGATCTCAGTCCTTACAACTTTTCAAAAAATGAGATACTCAAAACTGAAAGTTAGCAAATATTTAGAATAGGCACCAATCTTTCTTGAAACAAAAAAATACAATAAGAGTCACCACTAGAATCAAACTTCTAGATTATAAAAGTTTACAAATTGTTGTGATACAAACTAAAAATAGAATTTTTGAAGCTAAGAGACATAGAGAAAAAGGACACTAAAATTTTCAAAATGATGTTCAAAAGGGACAAAACACCTTTCAACATGAAATATTAATAGCTCTTTGAAATAAACTCAACATAATTCAAATTATCAAACCTTAAAAAACTTCCTGGCATATCCCTAGTGGAGTGTTATGACATTGAAAGCCAAGATAGTTAGATCAATGTATTAATAATAGATAACTTTTAAATTTATAACATCTCTCTATAAGATTCCCCAACAACATGGGTGACAAGAATTATCCCTATCAATGTTTTCAATTGAGTGTTGGTTCCTAGTCATACATCTCTATAACATGGCCTTGCACACTTAAATAAAATGGTAAGAAATGATAAGAAACCTATTAAAATATCATTGTAGTTGGGGGAGGGTTTGGCATCACAAAAGGACCAGACTTATATAATGAATAAGAAGCACCTAAAAATGGTATGGTTAGTTCTCTAATACTTTTGGCTCTACCTAAACTAAGGTGAGAGAACCTAAGGGATATATTTCTCACATGGAGCGATTTTACAATTAAATCTCCATGGGGGTTCTAGGCATAAGGAACAAATATGACCAGATCATAACCAAGTCAGCACACTTCACCCTTAAAGGGTTATCACACAAAATGTACAAATGCTCTACATCATACACAATCTACTAAAGATATATGAAATTGTGACTACAATCCTCATTTCCTAAATATATTCAATAGCAAAAGGGACTAAAAAAATATTGAAATGTTAGGATTTAAATCAAAAACTACAAACACATTCTAAATAGGTAAGATCTCATGCATTTGAAGGGAGAGTAACACTTATATTATGAAATATATTATGTTATTTGTAGGGTAGGATAGGGTAGGATAAGTTTATAGTTGATTATAAAATGAAGGGTAGTGTGTTGGTGGATTCCAAACAATAAAGTATCTAGCAATATTTCATGAAATATTCCTTAGTAAATATGCAAAAAACTCTTTAAATTCAAAATAATTATAAACACCAAATGATTCCTGAGAGACTAAGACATACATTGAAACCAAAATCTCAAACACTTTTTATTACTAAATTCATAAACCTAGGGTCCCCCTAAAAGTTATTCAACATCACATTTACAAATATAACTGTAGAGAGGGATTTATAACATGGATGCATCCTCATAATGACAATCAATAATGAACATAGACCAAAGTATCCAATTAGCAAAAACTATAAAACACCATTGCATTTCATTAATAGGATACAGTAAAGAACCACAAATGTTTTCTAGTGAATTGAATAGAAATACTACAAAACATTAACACTTTAGAATTCTACATAGGGATAGGCATGGTGAGACTTCTCTTTTGACAAGGGAGACATGAACATGCTCTCAAATCTTACTAATGGATGTATAGATGAAACCACCTTAGTAAGGGAGACCAGGTATACACACAATAGTTGATCCCAAAAAAATCCTATAAAACTTAGACGTAGAGAAAGAGGAGGCCTAAAACTACCTATATCAACCAAAAACCAACAAAAATATTGAAATAGAATACAAGCCTTCTCTTTATACATTTTTTAATCTAAAACCATGGGCCACAACTTGAAAAATTACAGAACAATCCTTCAATTATACCAACATGCTTTGAGATATAAAATTCTCCATGCCACACCTGAGATCTTCATTCACTTGTAAGAAAGCATCATTGTTATAACTACCATTACAAGGAATGATGAGGAATTATAATCACTTGGAGCATATCATTTGAACTTTTGGCTGAAAAACGCTTTTCACGTGAGCTTGGAAGGAAGATATTCACTTGAGGAGCCAAAATTTTTTTTTCTTGATGTGTAACTACCTAAATATCCCCTTGATCACTCACTTGCACAACTAGAGGAAAAAATTGTTTGAAATCAAAACAAATTTTTTATTCATGTATAACTTATTTGGAAACATTTTCCTGTTACTCAATTTTCAAATTATGGACATTTCTAAATAGGAAATATCTTTTTTTTACATGCTAAGGCAAAGCCCATTACTTGTAATGATGGCACAAGAGTTGATCTAGTTATGACATGAAACAAAAAAAGATCCATGATCATGATTCATAAATATTTACTTTGGAATGGCAGCTAGACATTCTTTTACTCATTGCCACATCCATGGAAAAGCCATCAATTTTAATATTAAACTAGACACTTGTCATTACCTCATGAAATTTGAGCCCTCTAAAAATTCTATCTTTGGATCACATTTATAGATCTTTCTTACCAAAGTAAACATGATCCATATATCTTGCAATGAGATGCTTAATTTCTAGCTCGTGACACATAGCTACACCACTCATCATGTCTATGTTATCCTGTAAGATCCTTGACTTTTAAAACTTTGTTATGCACTATCAGATCTTGTTAGGGTGAGAAAATACACTCTATGTGATCATGATCTGAGGAGTGGAGTATTATTGGATCCTACATCTTCATTGGCCCTGATGATATTCCACTTGGTAACCCCACAAGATTATTGTGTACCTTAAATATAACCACTACTACTTTGATCACCCTCACACCATGTGGAAGTGTTTTTCTTGATCTTGGGTTCTATTAAATAGTCAACTACTAGCTCACACTGTTAGTTCCTCAAAACATGCTTTGAATTTAAAACATGCCCTATGAGATCGATACTTGGTATCCTTGTGGTTATCCTAAGTTCCTTTGACTATTCAACTTTGATCATGCACTGTCAAATCATCCTACTCCAATAAAATACGTACCATTAGATCTACCCCATTTAAAAACAAATGGCTATTTCATGGGGTCTAAAGTTGATATTCATGTGCCCATATTAGACATTTGAATCCCAATGGCTAGTTCCTATAGCTTAAAGTTGATGTCTCTATGCCCATCAAAAGATGTCCATGAGACCATCATGCCTACAAATTTGGAAATATTTCTCAGGGACTTTGTTCCATGGAAATTTTTTCTAAGTCATCTTTGGCCTCCCTGTTTACTTTGACACTTCTGAATTGAGTCTTTGGCCTTTGAATTTTCATCGGGATAATTGTTTTAGACATTTTATTTGAAATAATTTCCCCAAATAAATTATCTTTACACTTTTGATGAAGGAATTTGACACTTAGTACCTTTTATTCATTGGGACAATTATTTCAAACAATTTGTCTTAAATAATTTCCCCATAAAAATTGACCTTAGTAATTATCTCAAATAAATCAATTCTTTCAAAAAAATTCTCAAGAAAAATGTCTGAAGGAAATGGACCTTAACTCTACAACAATATTTCCAAAAATACCTTTTAGGCATTTTGAACATACCTTTCAAAAAAAAATTCAAGGGCACTTACCCTAAATAATTTCCCTTTGTCCTCTTGGAATGGTCCTTTGATCTCTCAAAAGTTCCCTTTGAATTTATTGAAAGTGTCCTCCATCCTTTAAAAGTTCCCTTCGAGAGTTTTAAAAATGTCTTTCATCTTCTGAAAATGTCATTCAGGACTTTTGTAAGTGTCCTTCACCATCTAGACTTATCCTTCAAACTTTTTATAGATGCCCTTCAATAATTTTACAAGGGCAAAATACTCGAAGGAAATAGACCTTTAGAAATTTTGGAAAGGAAAAATGACCCTTCAAAATTGCCCTTTAAGAATTTTTTGAGGGAAAAATCTTGAAGGAAATGATATTTTACAAATTTTGCAAAGGCAAAATGACCTTTCAAGAGTTTTGAAAGTAACTTTGGCCAAAGTAAGTGACCTTACAATTATTTTGAGATTTTTTGTGCAAGCAAAATGATTGAAGGGCAAGTGCTCTTCAGACTTTTTTCCATGGATAAAAAATCCAAAAAAAGTAAGATTTATCATTTTTATTGAAATAAAGGATTTACTTTAGGCTTTTTATGTGGGAAAAATTCCCAAAAGGCATGTTCCATTCAAACTTTTTGCCGTGGACAAAAAAATTGAAAAAATGACCCAAAAGAAATGGAATAACCCGTTGAATTTTTTGTAAAACACTTATCCCAAAAGAGATAAGACATTTAATTATTTTAGAACTTTTGTAGTGAACAATTTTTTTGATGGAAGTAAATATTTAGACATTTTTTCTAAGAAAAAAAATCCTAAAGACCTATTTCTGTCAGACATTATGTTCATGAAAAAAGCATAAAAAAGATTAAGGGAAAAACACCTTCACCAAGTGAAAATAAGACAAAAGACTTAGCCAATTTTTACATGAACTTGACCTTCCAAAGGAATATTTTGAATCAAAAGACATGCTAAAGACATAGAAATTGATAAAAACAAGGTCCTAACTAATTTAGTGTAATTTTGGGTACTAACATAAGTGGGACATAATATCATGTTTTTAAACCTAATTGTCTTAAATTAACATTTTTATTAACTTACAACTCTATGATCAATATACCCCTTTCTAAAACAAAATTTATATGGTAAAACATTTAAAAATTCAAATTATATGATTTTTGTAGGAAAACATAAATTTGAAACTCTAACCACCCTAGGCATTTTATAAGCACTTCAAAGCATTCCACAATGTGTTTTTAGACTCCTACATCACTCCCAGTCCTAAACATATATTTTGAATCCCTAATCACTTAAATTAGACAAAAATTTCATTCATTTGATTGTATAAGTGATGCCCCTACATCACATAATCAAATGTAGAGAAGGTTTCCTCCATAGATGTATTCACAACCTTAGCCACCACCAGTTGAGTAGTAGGTTAACCAACCATAGTTACCTATCCAACTAGTGACAAATCCTAAGAATAGGTAAAATTCTTGTGTTTATGGAGTTTCCATAGAAATTAATGTTGTAATTGTTTTATTTGAGTGTAACAATGTTTAGCTCAGGTTAGGAAAGGTAGTAGGAAATTCACCCATTACTATAATTGAAATTCCCAATGATGAAAACACTCATGAGTCACATATAGTCTAAGAACTAAATGAATATAAGGTAGAATCCACCAAAAATCTAATCACACCAACCATAATTCAAGATCCCCCTGATGTTTCAATTTTTGAGATACTTAAGGAAGTAAAACCTAAGGGATTTAAATTGATGCAAAGATTAAGAGAGATGAAGATAAAAATTCCATTGTTAATATATATTAAGAATATTCCTAAATTGAATCAAATAATTAATGGATTAAGCATTAAATAACCAAGTAGAAAAAAATAATATCCTAAAACACTTAAGGTAACTAGAAAAACTATTGATTTACTAGTAGGAAAGATACTTATTCCCAAATACAGAGACCCTAATAGTCCCATGATGATTATGACAATTGGGAACAAGTCCATACCAAATTCACTTGTATATATAGGTGTTGTCATCAACATAATGAATATTAACACAATATACTATTTATACCTCATAGGGATTTAGCTTACCACTATAATTTTGTAAATGACAGATCTACTATGCCTAAAAGAACCATAGAAAACATTCTAGTCATCATAGAATCCTAGGAATACCCTGTAGATTTCATGATCCTTCAACCTAAATCCAAGAAGGTAGGGTATCCATTTATTCTTGGAAGACCTTGGTTAGCTATATTTTTCACATAAATTAACTATATATATATATAGTAATATGACCATTTATAATGGAATACATGCAAAATAAATCTCCCTTTATCCACTTTCTCGACCTTCAATGGATCTTTTAGAATAGATATGGGTGGATCAACCTGAACAAAATTAGAATAGTGTTTCTTTCTTAGCCATGGTCACTATCAAATTACATGTCCAATAATTTTAGGAACAAATAACAAAAGATTTGGACAATGTTAGGCTAGCTTTGAAGTCTGACAACCTAGCTCCAAAGTCTGATAGCCTAGATCTGAAGTTTGAAATCCTAGATTCGAAGACTAATAGCTTAGCTCCAAAGATTGAAAGCTTAGTTATAAAGATGAAAAATCATGAATGGGAATAATTTATATTTATTACTAATAACAAATACAATTTCATAAGTTAACTAAACATATTACCTGCTCTACAAGATATCCAACAAGCCATAATTGACTAGGCTCAAGAGGGACAATTCATTTTTAAATGATTTTCATTATCCAATAACCAATCTGATCTCCAAAAGAGAAAAATTTTACAAGTATGTGGTTACATTTCACATGTTACTACCACATCCATGTCCATTTAATATTTTAATGAGTGAATACAAGTAGGTAAATTCCATCATTTTAGGTACTAAATAAATTACAATCCATTATTGTAAACTATTGACTATCAATAGATGGTAAACTGACCAACAATAAAGTAAAGTGTTTGATGTATTAGTACAACATACAAAATAATTTTCTTGGGATTACATTGACATGAAAATGTCAATGTCTATACCCATCACATTTACACCAAATCTATTAGATTAGTTAGACAACCACAACAAAGAATTAACCTAGCCTTAAAAGAAATTGTAAACATAGAGATAGAAAAACTAATGGAAGTTGGTTTCATTTAACCCAAATTTTATAGTCAATGGGTTTCACCTCTAGTCATTGTACCTAATTAGAATGTAAAATGGAGAGTCTACATAGAATACAAAGAACTGATAAAGCCACTATGAGAAATTACATTCATTTTCCCTTTATTGATCAAGTTTTGGATAACTTGGTAGGAAAGAAATACTTTTATTTCTTATATGGGTTTTTTAGATACATTAAAATTATAATATCCCCTAAGAATCAAGATAAAACTACATTTACCTACCCCTATGGAATATTTTCTTATATAGTCCTTCCTTTTAGATTTTTCAATGCACCTGCTACCTTTCAAAGAGAAGTGTTAGCCATATTTTATGATCTTACAAATGATTGTGTGGAAGTATAAATGGATGAATTCACTATCCATAAAAACACATTTTATTAATCCTTGAGAAAGTTAGATAAAGTTTTCACTAGATGTGAAGAACACCAAGCATCCTTGAGTCATGAGAAGTGTGTAACAATGGCTAATGAAGGGATAGTCTTAGGACATCACATCTCCTCTCAGGTAATAAAAGTGGAGCCCAAAAATATTAAGGTAATTTATATTCTCCCCATTCCTCAAACATAAACAAATGTCAAAAAAATTCTTAGTCATGTAGGATATTATAGAATATTTATTAAAGACTTTATAAAAATAGTTTCACCTATGTTTTCCTTGCAAACAAAAGATAGTGAATTTATATGGAATGATAAGTGTCACGAAGCTTTTAAAACATGAAAAAAAAATTATGACTATTCCTACTTTGAAAGAACCTGATTGGGAAAATCCTTTTTATATTTATATTGATGCTTCCAATAATTCAATAGGGGCAGTTTTAGGACAAAGACATGAGGAAGGAAAAATGTATGTTATTGATTATATTAATAAGAATTTTACTCCCATAGATAAAAACTACACAACCACAAAAAAATAAGTTATTGATATTTTTTTATGCCATAAACAAGTTCAAACATTACATTATTGGTTATCATGTATTTATTTATATAGATCATTCACCTATTAGGTACATAATGAATAAACTAGTAGTAGGTAGTCAAATTACTAGATGGATACTACTATTACAAGAATTTGACATTACCATTATAGACAAACCTAGAAAATATAATTTTGTTGCTAAATTTTTGTCTAGATTGATCACTACAGGTGAAGATGAACTTGTGGAGGATTCTTTTCTAGATAAATGGTTATTTTTTATATCTACACACTCCTCATAGATTACAAACATGGAAAATTAATTAAAAACAATGTATTTTTTTCATTCCTTTACTTTTAAATAAAGAAAATGTTTGACTAGAATTAGTTCTAATTTCAAGTGATTTAAAGGTATGTTATTTAAAACTAGATATAATCATTTAAATTTTAGGTGTGTTAGATAATATGAATTATTTGACATCATAATAGCATGCCATAGTGAACTAGGATGAGGACATTATTCAACAAAAATAATCATTCATAATATTCTTGGTGTAGGTTATTATTGTCCATCTCTTTATAAGACTGTAAAAAGGTTTGTATGGAAATGTGATCTTTGATAAAGGATGGGTAAGCCTACTCTATCCTCAAAAATGTCTCTTCATCCTCAAATAGATTTATAACCATTTGAGAAATGGGGTTTGAATTTTTTTGGACCAATCAACCCACCATCTCAAGGAAAAAAGTATTTATTAGTATGTATTGATTGTGTTACTAAGTAGGATAATGTGAAGACACTCACCTTCACTTGGGAGTAAATGGTTGTTTATGTCTTATATCATAAGATCATGTTGATATTTGGAGCTCTTAAATCTATTATTTCTAATCAATGGCCTAAATTCATGTCTAACATGATCAAGGATTTTATATAACTTTAACAAATCAATCAAAAAAAGTCCTCACCATATCATTCCCAAGATAATGGACAAGTGGAGGTCACCAAATAAGTGCTTGAAAACATTTAGATCAAAATAGTGAACAACAATAGTATAGATTGGGCAGATAGAATACCTGAAGTAGTTTGGACATATAAAACAACATGTAAGACTAACACAAGATTTTATCCATTTAAACATGTGTTTGTAAATAAATATTTATTTCTAATATATTTTTACCTATGGATACTAAAGACAACAACTGATATGGGAGTTAAACTTTATTAAGCATAAAAGTAAAGAATCATGAAACTAAATGGGCTAGATGAACTAAAAATGGATGCACTCACTCAAACTAGCATGATATATAAGTAGAAAAAATAATGGCATGATGCTCATATCAAATAAAAATAGTTCATGATTGGGCACTTTTATTTGATTCCAAATTCCAACATTTCAAAGGTAAGCTTAGGACAAGATGATTAGGGCCATACTTGATCAAAACTATCTACAATAATGGCTCTATCCAACTTAAACCAATAGATGGTTACCAAAGGATACTTTTTGTAAATGGTCACATAATTGAAGTGTAAAAGAGACCTCTCATTAGGTAAGAACTCATTAAACCTAATTTAGACCAATTTGACCTTATGGAAGAACCTAGTTTTTCCACTAAGGCCGAATGATCTTTGTTGAATACATCCAATAAGGGGGAGTGCTAAAAACAATAAAATGGTTATTCTCCTCCATTTAAAAATAAAAATAAAATAAAATGTTTGTGTGTGTGTGTGTGTGTGTAAACACTCAAAAGTGAAAATCAGAAATGGAACTTTTGAAATGAAATTTTTAGAATAAACATGAACTGTTGTCTTGTCATCTAACTTATCTTCCCAAAATTATTTATCTTTTAAAGACTCATGTAAAATTTAGGAAATAAGCATGGATCCTTATATCAAACGTAAAATTTTACTTCCTCCCTAATAGGTTAGATATTTTCTATTTTATGTTCTACATGTATGACCATTAGGTAGACAATACTTCTAAATATGGATAAGTTCTTTTGACACCACATGGATGTGAATGAATCTAGTACTATTTCCTAATATAAATATTTTATGTGGGGTTATTCCAAATACTTTTTCAAAAGATAAGTCTTAATGTATAAATAATTACAAATATCATTTCAAGTACTTCCAATTATGATCTCTCATCACGTAATTTATTATGACCCCAAAATTACTCCCTCATTAAAAGTCTACTTGCTCCAAAGTGCTTGGCCATCATATCATATATAATTACACATGTGACACCCTTTTTATCCCTTACTTTATATTCATTATTGCATCATATCCCAACTTCCTTTCCCTACTCAGTACTCTATGTGATTTAAAACTTAGTTTTGCATTATATAAGCAAGTTTTTGAGAATATTATGGACATATATGAAGATGGAGGGTAAAAATAAAAGTGAAATGGAGTCAACAAATTTTTTTTTACAAGATGAATCTATAAGGGTTATTTTTGAAATATCAGGGTGGTTCAATTTCTTGAAGACATTCTAGGGTTTTCAGGAGAACATTGTTTGATATTTTTTATAAAAATTTGATGAAGATCATTATGTAATTCAAGGTGAACATATTCATATTGATTCCTCTATTATCAGTGAAAATTCAAGGATTCCTAATGAATTTGTGGTTTTTTGTCACAAATTGAGTTTTGTTAATTTGATTCAAATGTTTATTAAAGGTAATGAACCCCATCTTAAGTTTTCTAAGACTCCACAAGGTATTGTTAAAGGGATCACTGATGATAGCCTTCCATCTTCATAGCATAATATAGAATATTGGATCATGAAATACCTCACTTGTGATGAATAATTTATTGTGTTTGGTGGTGATACTATGTAATTTCTCATTCATCTAAATAAAGGAGCTACCAAACTTGAGTTCTAGGTAAACTTACCTTATTTTCTTCATTGTGTTATTCATAATGTAGCTCCAAAAATTAAAAGGGGACATAGGTCAGTTAAACATCATGGTTTAATTCATCTCATTTGTCGACACTATTTCATTAAGAAATGAAAATGTGAGAAATCTTGGTATTAATTTCTTAAAAATTCACTCAAAATTCCTCGTAAAAAATTCCAATGTCTTATTTTTCCTCTCGTAATAGAAAGAATAGAGGAAGGTCCATCTTCGATGCCTATAACTCCAAAGATGTTATGAAGGAGGTCAAAAATGAAAATGAGAGTTTCAAAAAAAAAACATACCCTATCTATCAAACCCAAATGAAGTCATCGCATGATTCTCTAAGAGGAAGAAGAAGGTGAGGCACAAGTAGCTAAAATTTTTGGTAGTTTAAGCTTTACTTCTCCCATAGAAGTTATAGATGTTGAGAAGATAGTTGAAGAAAACACAAACCCTCGAAAAAGAGATTACACCTAAAAAATAAAGACCCTTAACTTATATAGTTGACAAGGGTAAAGCTCCACTCATGGAAAAAGCTTCATCCTCTCCTCATCATGTTCACAAAGACAAAGATTATAACATGCCATGACCATGTCATGACATCTATTCAACAATAGTAAGCAAAGTCAGATTTTCTTAGATTGAACCTTTAAGGTAAGGAACAAACCATTTATAGTTTAGAAAAATAATATGAATATTTTTTTATCCAATTTGGATCACATGAAGTGATTATAATAGTATGTAATGTTAAATAAACTAAAATTCATAATCAATTATTCTCACAATCTCATAAACTTAACACTTTACAAAATTTCCTTGCTAGTAAGGATGCTCAGATTGATAACCTAAAACACTCTATTACTAGTAAGTATGCTTAGATTGATAATATAAAACACTCTATTGATAGTAAGGATATACTACTTGGTCAACAAAACAATTGTATACATGAGTTGACAATTCAAAATTTTAAGTTCCAAGCTACCATATAGGTTATGCAGAGGGAAACAAGGTAGATAAATGTTTTTCAATAAAAATTTGATTTATTTTCTATTGAGAAAGATTAAAAATTGAAATAAGGGTGAGTTTATTAGAACCTATATGTTTTTGTGTATGTGTGAATATAGATGATTATATATACTCCTCTTTGTCTAGGGAGGATAACCTACAGATAAGAAGCAATTTGTAAAATGGTGGATTAGTGAGATAGTAGGGTGGACTACCTAGCATGAGCTAGATCCAAGAAGCATAAGCTTCCTTGGAGGATATCAATCCACACTTTTAAAACACTTAAGTTTTGATAAACTAAAAATAGATGCTTTCATGAAATAATATAAGGTACTAAAATCAAATACAAGAGGTGCTAAAAAGGGACAAATGAATTCTAAATAAAATAACAATAAATGATTGAATACTAATGTTAAATTACTCAAAATTGATTCAAAAAATAATTTAAAACTCTGTGAGAAAAAAAAACTCACAAACTAAGATTTGGGTATGGGTATATGGGTCAAATTAGCTTGTTATTGTAAAATAACATAAAGTGACCATCAATAGTTAGGTATGACTATCGATGGTTAGGTGACTATTGGTGGTTTTTAACTATTAGTGGTTAGGTAAGGTCATCAGTGGCTAGGTAGAATATTAATGGTTACTATGGGATTTGGTTTGGGAAAAGAAACCTATTAAGGAGAGTTACAAAGAGGTGATGGGTTTGGTGTTTGGGTTGAATGTTGGTCACAATATAAGAAATGATACTTAGAGGTATTTGGTTCAAACATTGGGTATTCAGGTGAGTGAGAATGGTTTGTGGGTGGTTTTGGGTAGGAGGTGGAATTTATGGAGTTGTATAACTCCAACACAATTAAATGGAATGAGAGGTAAATAAAGTGAGATGACATAAACAATGAAATAAATAGAGCTGATTAATAAATATTGATAAAAAAATAGATATTTAGCTTTTGGATTCACCTGGGGGTCAAAATATATTACACCTACCTAGTGATTTATTATGATCTTGATGATGATTTCAAAAATTTATTCATCTTTTAATATAGAAGAAATGGAGGTATAAATCAAATAGTTTAACAAATGGTTTATCAAATAGTCTAATCATGCATTGATCATGTGAATAATAGGATAAATTTAGATTACTAGTAATCAATGAATGAGTTATAGTTGAATTGTAGTTGAGTATTTTGATCATGCAAGAGTTTAAGTAACCATCAGTAGTTTTGTTAAATATCAACAATTGAGGGTTAATTATCGATGGTCAGGGAGACATAGTCAAAATGGATAAGATTAATCATTTTAACTTATGTTTGGAGGTTGAGAAGTTAGGAAATGGTCCAAGGTAAGTAAATGGGTTCATGGGGGTGATTTGATAACTACAAATGTATTATGTAGTTTTTAAGTGTCTACATTCTTCCATTTTTATTGTGAGGTTTGTATCAACAAGATACAAAACAAAAAAGGATAAGTTGGTAGAAGGTTGGATGCCCCAAGTATGGGAGGAGGTATTCCCCCTCAAACTAGGAATTAATGAGCTGAAATAGAGTTGAATTTAGGTTTGATAAGTGGATATGTAGGTCACAAGATGGGTAACAAGGTTGGTTGGTTGGGAATTTAAATGCAAACAAGTGAAAATAATATGAATAAGTGTGATATCATAGATTGTGCATAGACTAGGTTGTGATAGTTTAGGTAAGTGTTAAAATAAGGTTGGACTAAAAGGATAGGTGATAGGGTATCCAGGCCATAATGTTAGGCATAATTGATATGGATTACTCCTATAAACTTAAGTCTCCTAGGTAAGCTTGATGTATTCATGGGTATCCAAGGTAGGATGTGATCATAAGAAAATAAAAATGGTTGTAGGTATTGGGACCACAAAGGGTTATGATCTAAGGCACCTAAATGGTTTGTGTGTGAAAGTAGCACAAGCTCATCAAATATGGTAAGGCAATCGATGAAGTCAAAATGAACAATGTAAGGTCATCATAAAAAGTGTGAACAGGGGGCCTAAATGACCAAGGTTGAGGTTACATGGGTGGTTGGTTGGTGGAGAATGAGATTCTCTCTAATGGTTACATGTTTATGATAAGGTGGTTATTTGTAAAAGTGTTGGGTGGGATGGAAAAACCTTATAGGGTTGACTATTAATGGTAAGGATCGACCATGGGTGGTTATATGTGATCATTGGTGGTCAAAAGGAAACCATAGAGAGGTGACCATAAAAGGTCAAATGAATTTTTGTATTTGCTCGTTTAGAATTCAACTGGTGGTGCTCTCCACATTTGTCTAGTGTGAAAATGATGATTTATTTTTTGTGAGCTAAATGAGTGAGGATTGTTTGAGAGTTGATGTGAGAGGTGGAGGTTTGACCATGAGGTAGATTAAGATTGAAGTGGGGTAGGGTAGAGGAGATCTAATTAGGATGTACCAAGGTAGAGGTAGAGCATGAGGACATATGATGGTGGTGGTTTCAATGGCTTCACCATGATGGAGGATGTACAACAAGGTAGGGGATGCCTTAAATTTCATTTATTACTTTAATTTGTTATTGTTTGAGGTAAGGGTTCATTTAAAATGGGGGTTATAATTTTTATAAGGAATTAGTAGAGGGGTGGGAAATAGGGTGAGGTAGTAGAGGTAGGATAGGGGGTGAGAATGTTTATGTAATAATTTAAGTGGTTAGTTGAGTGGTTTGAAGGTTGGGTGGAAAAAACCTAGGGTTAGGTCATTAGTGGTCACCACATAGTGATTTTTATTGGTTACTATTGACCATCTCGGGTTGATAAGTGACCATCAGATAGTCAGTGTGTGGGTTGGTGGTGGTCCAACACCAAACCATCAATAATTAAGGTTTGATTAGTGATGGTTCCACAAGGAACCATCATTGGTCGATACGTGATCATTAGTGATTAGTATAATGTTGGTATATGGTTTAAAGATTACTTTAGGTATGTTTTAAGGTAGGATTTATGTAGAGGAGGTAAGGTAGGGTAGGTCTAACGATAAGATGTTTTCTAGGTAGGATTTTGTTAATTTTAGGTAAATAGGTTCATGTAGGGGTGAGGGTTAATAAGTAGAATATATAGGTAATGTTTGATGGATAAGTTAAAATAAGGCATACATCTAGATTTGTAGTTGAGAGAGAAGATATAGATGCAAGATCAAGTGCCATATATCTTGGATGAGGTATGTAGGGATATTATAGACTAGGAGTGGGAGCACATGATAATAGTATGCTAAGGAGGCATAAGGTATTATCAACACATATGTAGAGACATGACCATGTTGGTGGCCCTCATCAAGAGATGGGACCCAAATACCAATACTTTATTTCTCTACTAAAGAAATTGCCATCCTACTAGAGGATATTCATTGGATTTTATGGTGACCTATATGGGGTGAGGTGATAGATCATATTGACAGTGGGGATTGAGATGCCCATATGGATCAATTTTTGGATGTAGACTTTTTTCACGCTAGGTGGCACATGGGAGGTTTCCATTATACACCTATGTATCTCATGGATAGGGGAGGGAGATAACTTGACATGATGATGATGATGATGATAGCCATGACTTGGTATGCACTTTTAGACTCTAATAATGATAGATTTCCCTTTTTATTACTAGGTATTCTAGTAGATATACTGATGGATTAGATATTGTTTTCTTAATCCCCAATTTTACTAGTTTAGATCTATTGGGAGATCTAAGTATACATAGTAAATAGGAGGTATTGCATTGGTTTCACATTTTTTCTACACTTTTGTGAATATGAGCACAATAGGGTGCTTTGACTAGGTGGTTGTCATGGAAGACATGGAACCAGGTGGACTTCAAAGTGGGATTCATGAGATGGAGAGGTGAATACACACTCACACCATTAGGAGGAGCAACACAAGACCTAGAGTGTTATAGATATAGGTTGGAGGCATTGATGGATAAGGAGCTTATTTAGAGGCTATATACCAGATTCCTAGCATGGGTATGTTATGCTAGGAATTCCTTATCACTACAAAGTTATAGATGGATATATGGGAGATGGGAGCATGAGGTGGAGCTCATCCCATCTGACAAGTTGAGGATTAGTTAAAGCTTGTTCAAAGTGTTTTAGTTGATTTTCCAAGGTACAAGAGAGAGGATGTTAAGGCATCACTACCTCTGCCATAGCCTGAAGAGATACTAGTGACCACAACTATTGATGATGTAGGGGTTATGCAAAAGTACCTTGTATGGTTCTAGGCATATTATGCAATGGAAATGTTTAGAGGAGATGATGGATAGGATCCTAATGTATATATGGTAGAGGGGGTGGGGATCAGATGGAGGTGGATGTCCCTAACATGCAAACACTATTATAGAGAGAGATCAGGTGAGGGAAGCTCTACATGAAACACATACAACTTTAGTATTAGTAAACCTAAAGAGAGATATAATAAAGGCCAAGTGGCTACTCTTATGTAGTAGAGGGATTAGGCTAGATCATAGCTAGCCTTGGTCATATAGGAGAGATATTCTCTAAGATAGGTAGGAGGGTAGGCACCAACACCTGTAGGACCATTGAGGACCATTCTTATGGAGATGTATGTGGCCATGGTCAAGGAGATCAGATATTATGAGGCATTTCTCTTTAGACAACTTCCATATGATCCTTGATATGGTGAGTATAGATCATTGGTTATTCAGGGAGTTAGCAGTGTGACACCACGTCAGTGGGTAGTATCTATAGGTGTATAGATAGGTCGAGGATATAGATAAGATCCAAGGAGCAATAGGGATTCTCCACCTTAGACTTCTATGAGATACCTATTTTGATGTACTATATGATTTTGATACTAGCCTTCGAGCTGATGTAGTGAGATGTACATTATTTTGTAAGAGACATGTTATATATATGATTATCTCTATTATGAGTTCATGATGTGATCATGTTTATGTATGTGGCTTATGGTTTATGGTTATTAGTTATTCATGATTTAATTTATGTTCATGATGTGATGATGTTGTTTATGATAGGATTATGATGTTGTGATGTGATTATTATTTTATGGATGTTTTTTATGGTTATGGATGATTTATTTTATGCTCATGATGTTTCTTATGATGTTATTAAAAATGATGATGATGTTATGATTATGACTTTTATCATGAGTAGGTGTATGTTTTTTTAGAAATGTAGATGTTTTAAATTAATGAATCTATGCTTCCTTATTTATATATACATGTGATGGATAACATATGTGGATGAATCATTTATTTATAAAATAAATGGTGAAAAGGTCATAGTTTTGAAAAATAGTTGTGATTAGTTAGAAGGGTGAAATGATGTTTGATGTATGAGATGTTAATTCACTCAAATGGTTTTATGATTTAAAACACTCTAAAAAAATAAGGTAAGAAGGTAATCATAAAATAAAACATATATTTTTTATTTAAATTTTTTTAATGAATTGAATTTGATTAGAGGAAGGTGAATTAATCTTAAAATAGACAGAGTGAGTTTGGACAACAAAATTAGATGTGAGAAAAGATAAGAAGAGATCTAATAATCAAAAGACAAATGTCGTAATTAATGTAGAAATAAGTAGGTATGAGAAATAAATAGGGATACATAATTTTCTTTCATTGGTGAGGACAAAAATAAAAGGAAGCTAAGATTAGCTTATGAACATAATCCCTTCACATTATTTGCATCAATATTCACTGGTTGGTTAAAAAATTTCTTGATCACACAGTGTCAAGTAAGCTCAAAGTCCCTTGATTTGTAGAGGGTAAAATGGGATATGGATGATAAATGAACCTTTTTGTGAGACTAGCTTTCCTCTTCTATTTCCAAAGAACCAACATAAACAAATCTATGTCATATATAGTGTAGACTAATCAAAGTGGGAAATCTACTTATGAAAGTCAATTGTGGCTTCTAAATAATGAGTATTTTGATATTTTTTCATTTCTTTGATAGGTTTAAGGAAGATGATAAATATGAGAAGCCTATAAGAAATTTATTTCTTTTGGCAAATGCTTTTACATAGCCATCCTTCCATGGAACGGTCTAAGCCTTTTGAGATTTATGTTAGGCTTTTAATAGTTGTCCTTGAAGGGAGCAGTCTACCTTACATTGATAAATTGTGATTGGTTTCAATATTTTTCCTTCAAGGGAGCATTCTACTAATGCTAGAGATGACCCATAGGATATATGACTTTTAATGTTTTTTTTTTGATGACATAGATTGGCTTATATAAGTTTAAAGGCTCACCTTTATGAAGGTAAAATAAAAGCACAGGTAGGTTGAAATTGTGGTTTAAAAGATGTTTTGAGAGATAATGACCATGGGATTCCATCTGATTAGGGATGAAAAGTATCCATGAGAATCATTCCATGAGTAGAGTTATGATACATACATTTAGTATCTAGGGTACAACTATGATGGAAAATCACATGATTCTATGATTTAAATAGTAGTCCTCAAAGGAGATGAAGGTGAAAATATCATAAAATAATGAGTGATCTTAAGTTAGATAAAAGGTGAGTTTGATCTATTTTATCGAAGTAAAGGATACAGATGTGAAGCATTGAGAGTCTTAGGTTCTGATTTCTATTCAAGAGAGGATATCTAATATGTTCATGATCTATACTTGTGCATTATGATATAACGTCCAAGCCAATTGAAAGCAAAATTGACTCACTTTATTTTCTCCATATGGTTACATGTTGATTCTCATTTAAGATGAGGTATTTGACGTTAAATGCTCATTCTCTTAATTTTTTGTTATAGGCATGCTCGATTCATTCTTGGTAGAAATGAATATGGTTGAGTGTGGTCAAATGATACTTGTCAAGTAGCTCAAGCTAGGCTAAACATTCTTGATGATAATCTCCCTTGATAATGATATTCTTAAGGGATATGTGAAAATGGGGAATTCAGAATTTGAGATGTAAGATAGCCTCTACTCTAAAGATGAGATAGAAAGGGGTATCACCTATAGGGGTTTGAATTATAGTACACTATTCCCATAAGGAAAAAGGGGTGTGTAAATACCAATCCTGACTAGATGCACTAACCATTTCAGTTACCATGTTGTTAAGGGTTTTATTAGAAGATTTAGCCTATCCATTATCTTATGGATAATAAGGCAAGGAGAAATTTAACTTAATTTTAAATGCATCACAAAGATCTTGGACTTTTTGATTTTTAAAATATTTACCATTATTGATGATTATCCTATGAGGAACACCAAAATGATAAATAATGTGATGGCTAATAAAAATCAACAATCTTTTTGGCTTTAGTTGACATGAGAGTAATATCCTCCACACATTTGGTGAAATATGATATTTCAGTGATGAGAGAATGATGTTTCCATGAAGAATGTGGGTTAATTTCACCAATAAGATCCAATTCCCATTGTGATAAGGGCCATAAATACTTGCATACTTGGAGACTATAACCAAGTGTGTAATGTAAATTGACATGTTATTGACATTTAACACAATTCTTCATATAATCAAAATAATCCTATTTAAGGGTGGGCCAATAGTAGCCAAGGTGAAGGATATGTTTAGTGATAGATAGGTCACTATAGTGTCCCCTAAAAATCCCATCATGTGCTTCTCTAATAGCATGAGAAATTTTATGACTATATAGGCAACAAAAAAGGAGACCATCAAATCCATGTTTGTAAATAATTCCCCCTAGTATGGCATAATGATAAGTACTTTAAATAAATTCTCTTCAACCATTTTGATAAATATTGGAGGGAATTACACTTAGGTTGAGATAATAAAATATATACTTATACCAAAGTTTGGGTTGGGTCTCCTCTGTATGTAATCAGAAATGCATCATGTCTATAAATCAATCCTAGCTCAAAGAAGATAGAGCATACCTACACTTTTGATTGGGAATACATTTTTTAAGTGGGAGCATGATCAATATAGGGATCCACTAGACCTAATTAGGGGATCACTTGTCATAATACACCATGTTAGGAAGGGTCCCAAAGCCTATAGTCTAACATAATCATGCAACAACCCTAAAAGAGTCATAGGTTTAATGTTTACTCTATATCTAATAAATAAGAAAGTAAATCTAATCTAGTGCACACCAAATCTTATGGCACAAAGTAGGGGTTAGAAACAAGAAAAACTAAAATAAACATGCATAGAATACATATACTCATGTCAATATATATGGAATTCTATTACATGGGGAGAAGCACAACTTCATTATCTATCTACTCTTACAAAGGATAAATAAAGTTAGGAATATTTAACTTGTAAGACAAACCCATCGAGTCTCAATCTCTCCTTTAGCCAAGGTATTCATAAGATATTGTTGTGATATATAGGGATAAAAAAGACAAATTAGCTCTAGGTTAAACAACCTATATATGCATCCAAAAGACTTCTCCACAAGATAAGATATGTATCTCCAAAGAAAATATAAAACCCCAAGCTTTATTCCTCAAGTAGAATGGTCAATAAGTATGTGTTTATTTGCAATTATTATTCTTCACTAATTTATATTTAAATGGTTGGAAATTAACTTGTATATATAGGTGGATCTTGCCCTAAATCCTTCTAAATATGTTGGATGTACAGGGTTAACCCAGTCGACCCTGTATGTTTTTAGGAGATAAATCACTAGGTCTCAAGTTATATCATCCAAAGGGCTAACAAAACTCCAAGTGAAAAAATACCCCAAAATATTATAGGGTCAACCTAGTTAACCCTATACAATAACTAGAGGTTGAAAACTATACAGGGTTGACCCAGTTTACCTAATATAGTTAACAGGAGAAAGGGGGTAAAGGAAAGAAAAAAGGGGAAAATTATATGACAAATGTTTGGAATGGGTAAGAATGAGAAAAATAAGCTTATGGTAAATGGTTTTAGGATATAAGTGTGTATATGTAAAGTGTAAAATGGGACAATAATCTTATGAAACACCAATAGTTTACCCACCCCTTTCCTATTACACCCCTTAAGGCATGTACTAAGAGATATTGAGATTTGATGGGTTCTTGCAAGATAAAAAGTGTCAATAAGTGATAAAAGTTTTAAAATATTATGTGTATCATATGCCAAACTAAAATATCATCATGTGTCACATAAGTGCAACTCAAGATGGTTCTTCGAGAAATAGAACATGATAACACACAACACTAATTCTAAGTAAAGTGCATTAAGTAGTAAATAAGATAAATAAAAGGATAAAAATTAAAAACACATACCTTTACTTACCTTAGTGCTATGATAAATAAGTATATTGAAAGAGAAAGTGAAATCATCCAATGTGAAAAACACTATGTGAACCTATAGAAGTTAGTGCAAAAAATATCCAAAAACCAAAAGTTTTTGGAATATAGGCATTTGGTAGAGAAAATCGATTTAAGGAAAAGATATGAGGGTATTAGGCAAATTAGGATTGTTAAGTCAAGGATAGAATATTTAATGCAAATCAATGATAAAAATATGGTAAATGAATGACAAAATGATTAGAAAATGAATGACAAATGATTGTATAACATAGTAAATCATGTTGGAAAACATGGAAAACATAAATGGTAAAAAGGAATGTATAACATATTAAATCACATTGTGAAGCATCTAAAACATAAATGTAAAATGAAGTATCAATATAAGAAAAATTGAACAAAGATATGTAATAAAGTGAAAAGTAAGCTCATGTAAGATAGGTAAAAAGAAAAACATGAAAGACTAAAAATGAAATGCAATTGAAGATATGAGACAAACATGAAGAAGGAATACATAAAGAGAAACATGTAATAATGGAAAATGTCATATGTAAGATAAGTGAAGCCAAAGAAATAAAATAAAAACATGATGGAGAAATGAGAATAAAAATCTATAATGGATGAAAACTCAAACTTAGTTCTTGTTCTAAGATAAAATGTAAGAAAACACAACCACCTAATGTCATGACTAGGATTATAATGAGATGGTGTGGTAAATAAATGGTGTAAGGGTGTAATCCATAGTTGTTCAAACATGTTTTTTTTCTCTAAGGATAGATAAAAATAAAATAAATTAATGCTAGCATGTTTTTAAGAGGTAAAGAAAATGGAATAAGAGAAGAAAGGAAAACAAATTTGGAATCACAATTTTCCTATCAAGGGGGGAAATGAAATGGGTGAAGAGGAGAATGAAGGAAAACCAATGTAGAGGAACTCTTTATCAAAGTCAAGACACTGAAATTAGGTTTGTAAAAACAAGAGGGATTCTCACTTTAAGTACACTGAAGAACTTCTCTTAGCCACACAAGTCCTAGTTTAACAAATGAAGTATATAGATAATCCCATGAAGGCTATATGCATGAAAATTAAAATATACCTACCTTCCCATAATGTGTTCTCCATTATTTAGGACCCCTTATAGAGTTGTCTATCTAATATGAATATTGGGTACTTGTGTGAGATGGTAGGTATGACCATAGAGTTTGTTGAATTATCCTATTCCAGTCTACTAGCCTACTGCACCCCAATGGACCTTAGCTCTATGTGAGGCCAACTGTGGAGTTTGAGATTTTATTAAGGAAAGGATATGTGCTTGTAATCACATCTTTAGGTGTGATTTAAATTTTGATATTTGTATGTTTCCTTTTAGATATCATTGAATTTTTCTTTAAATGATTTAGTTTTAACTTTTTTGATCACTTTTTCTATTCCTCCTCCATATGGATTTGTAAAAATAAACATGGGTGATAAATATTAATTTTAGTTGAATACTTAGGACTTGGTTTCTAAGAGAGAGAAACTTAAAAGAGCATAGGGTATAAGAGTATCATAAATATAGGTGAAATAAAATTTCTATTTTGACTTTGAATTTGTTTTATCCAATGTGGAGTGACACATGGAACAATTTGAATTACTTCAAATCATAAAAAAAATGTGACAAAGGGGAGAAAAGGGATACAATGATAGTAAAGTGTGATTATTTATCATAAGAATGAGGGAAATGGAGGAAAACATACTAACATAGATTGTTTGTGTAAATTCCATGTATCAAAAGAAGCAAAAACTAAAGTTGAGAACAAAGATCAAAAGTATTATCTAAAATAAAAGAATGACAAGATGGTAATTTTATGAGGAGGGTCAAGTCCTATTCATGGTATTACACTAAAATTCATAAAATAGAAACCCATGAGGGTGCCAAAAATCATGTGAAAAAATAAAATGAGAAAATAAAGAAGATGGTATTTTTTGAGGAGGGTCAGGTCCTATCCATGGTTTTACACTACAACTCACAAAATATAAACCCATAAGGGTGAATGCTAAATAAGCAAAAAACATAATCATAAAGCTACTAAGGAAAAAAATAACATAAAAATACAAAAATAAAAGAAATATATGAGGATGAAAATTAAATTAAATGTCAAATGTAATGTTTAATAAAACTAAAGAACATAGTGCACCTGAGTTGGCCTAATGGTAAAGAACATGTGTTCCCAAAAGGGAGGTCACAAGTTCTAATCCTATAGGGGGTAAGGTATGCACACCTTCAATAAAAGTATCCACATGAAATGGGATAAATAAATTGGTGTTAAATATGATAGGGGTTGACAAGTGGATTGAAACATGTGTTCAATGTGATGAGGCATTCCATAGTCGATGACTACAGATACTATTCACCACTGGTTTGGGCATTCTAGTTATAAAAATGCCTATACCCAAAATTTTCACCGATGAGATGGTAGTGAATTGGTAAAGAAACTTAATTATTATATTCACTACCTAGTTCATATCTTAGAGGTATTAGAAGGCTATTTGTGGCCATTTTTATGGTATTGGTCAGTTGTGGTTGTATTGGTGGTATTCTCTAGTTGTGGTAATATTGTTGGTATTAGATGGTTATAACCATTGATGTAACTAGTATTTACTCTATTCAAAATATTCATATCTATCTAAAAAACCCCAAATAAAATAAATTACACAAGAACAAAGAAACATGAGATAAAAAAGAATGAGTAAGATCTATGCTAATGTCTGTATCAAAGATGAGCATGTGAAATACAAATCTATAAGTCTCAGAAGGTTTCTTGAAAATGGATTTATTTATTGTTATGCATTGTAGAATAAGATTGGGAATCATAATATTCCCTAATGGGTAAGTGCATGAAGGGATGAGTATCACAAGATGCCCCAAAGTCTAAATGGACATGTGGATGGGCATTGCAAGATACCCCAACATGTGAATTGGAATGAGTTAACATTGAACCATTAATATGATTTGCATTGGGATGGTAGGTATATTTGGAGATAGGTAAATGTGTTGGTTTTTTAGATTTTAAGGAGGTTGAATGTGACATAGGATGTATAGGATAAGTATGAGGAGGAAGAGGAGGACCACATATGATATGCTTTAGAATATGCATTTAAACTAGGTACTCTTTTGTTTAATGTGACCTAAGAGGTTGAATTTCAATGGATGTAATGATATGTTTAAATTTGTTCATATTATCTATCCTTTCCTTATTGGTATAGGAAGAAGGATCAACTATGGTTTGAACAAAATTTATAGATGAGGTATGGGTATGGGAGAATCATTGTTCATTAAGTAGTTGATTGTGATTTGATTGTGGTTCTTGAGATTGGCTTTGAGAATCTTGAAGATAGTATTGATAATGTTTTTTTTGTGAGAATATCAAGATTGAAATATGGACCAAGCAAGAAAGAAATAAGAAAATGGTGAAGATCATGACAAGACTCATGATAATGACCTATAGTATCATGCCACCAACAAAATTTATTAGGATTGTACCATTTTAGAGGAGGTTTGGAAGGATCAAAATTCATGGTTTTAAAGTGTGGCAATTTATTCTTAAGTTGTTATATAATCAAGGGAGGATAGGTTGGGTTAAAATTGGTTGAACTAGATGCTCCAGTTTGAGGTTCAGAAGGCTTAGATGAGTCAATGTTGTGAGAAACTGATTAGAAAGGTCCTTTAGTATCTATTTGAGGTGGTTAAAATTGAGTCATAAAAATGTCTTTCCTTTTTTCTTGGTCTAAGGTTTCTTATAAAGTTTTAGGTGAAAATATTCAAACTTTGTATTGAAGGGGAGGATTAAGAATAGTGATAAATAGTACTAAAAGAGTATCATCATTCATGTTATGGTCCACTTTGTGAGATAGATACTTCCATAATTTGATGAAATTATGATCTGATTCATTAGGAATTTGATTGACATTGATGAAATGGCTAATATAACTTTCAGGAAGGTCATCATGTTGGAATTACTTTACTAGAACATTGAAAAAATCATCTAGTTGTGAGATGGAATATCTAAGAATTTGGTTATACCATTCAAGTGCATCACTAAAAAAGGTTTTGGATAAGATATTGGTGGTAGTAAAGGTGTTATTTTGGACCCATTCCTTATCGATATTACCAAAAGACTTAAGAAATATAGTAGGGTCTTTATTCCTATTATATGTGATAGTTGGAGAAATGTTTCCAATATCTATAGATGTAATTAATGAGGCTAAAAGTTCATTTTGAATATGTTGAAGCATTTTATTATTCATTGGATGTTGAGGGATGATATTTCCATTGGCATCTCTAAGAGGATGAGGGACAAAAATTTTATTTGGTTGAGACATGATGACTTGAGATGGTTGACTAGTCATCTATAATAAATATTGTTGCATGTTCATCATTTGAGAGATGTTAGTTTTTGAAATAATGTTTATTTGATATATGAATTATGTAATAATTTGACTTGTATCAATGGGTGGGTTTGTGTTTGTAGGAGGGATATTAGTTTTGATAGGAGGGGGATTAGTAGTGTTGATGGGAGGAGGATTCTTTGTAAGTGAAGGATTACCAGCATTAGTGTTAGTTGTCTTAAGTGTGGTAGAAGAAGAAGGAAGATTGGTAAATCCACCATTCTTGTGAGGACTATAAATAATGTTATCAATAAGTTTTTTGAATAATTAAGAACCATCTATATTATAAATTTGAGTGATTTTATCCATGTTACTTTGGGAAGTGATAATACTAGTTGCTCTTGTTATGTGTGTAACAAGAGGATTGTGAAAATTGGTTGTAAGAGGTGGAACATAGTGTGAGGATCCAAAATTTGATGTAGATGTTTGATGAGTTTATGAATTTTAGGTTTATAAGGTATAAAATTGGTATAAGGTATATGATTGTCATGGTTTGGGATTTGTCTAATAGGATTTTCTAGATAAACTATATGATATAGGATAGATTGATATTGAGAATATTTTGATGAAGAGATGTACCATAAAGAGTTGTCATCTATGGTGGATAGGTGGAGTAGGAGAGAATAAACCATGTATATTCAAAATGGGTTGAGAATATCATGAAATTATTTGATAATAAGATTCATGATTGCAAGCAGGAGTGGATATTAGAAGGCTAGGAGGAAAAATAGGTATAAAATTGATCAATAAGGGAAATAGAAAATAGAGGCTAAAAACTATACAAGGTTGATATTATTAACCTAGTAGGCTAAAATGGTGTACAGGGTTGGTAAATTCAACCTAGTAGGCTAAAAAAATGTACAGCGTTGGCACGGTTGACCTAATAGGCTAAAAAATGTATGACATCGACAATTTCAACCCAATAAGATTAAAAATATATATAGGACTTGTAAGGTTGACCTAGTAGGCTAGAAAATGTATAGGGTCAACATTGTTGACCCTATAAGATAAAAAATTTACAAGGTCGGTAGTGTCATCCTAGTGTTGGAAATAGGAAAAATTTTGCAATTACTTTTGAAAGTAAGAAGTGAAGGGGAAAAAATAATCAATTGGATCAATGAAGCCAATCCAATTGAAGCATATATCACAAAAACTTACACCAACATTGGCTAATGAATTTTTTTAAAATATAAAATATAATTAAGTAAAGAGAAAGCAATTAACTTGGAATTTAAATAAATAACTAATTGGTCAATATAATTTTAGATGTAATGGGAAGTTGGCTATAAGCAAGGAACTAGAAAGAAATCTAAGGATGATTTTAGGTATTTTGGGCTAAAAGGGATTTATAGAGGTAATGATATAGGTTTGGTATTGGGACCTACCCCTCATTTCACACACCATAATGATAAGGGGTTTCAGGTGATAAGCCAAAACATACCATTAACCATGCTTTATACTTGACCAAAACATCAAGTCAGCTTCCCTCGTATGATGAAATATAGGTAGGTTGGCCTTGGGTAGTCAAATGTTAAAATGCTTCTTTAGATTTTGTTATTTAGTCATGTGTGAAAAAAATAGAAAATATTGAAACTAAATAGTTAATTTAAAACCACCTAATTAATTAATGTGATATGCCTCTAAGCATGCAAACAATAAGAAAAGAAAGTGTGAGCTAATTACTAGCATATAAGGTTAATTAAAACATTGAAACAAGGTATAGTGTTGATATAGTTAATAGTGTATGCAAAAAATATAGAAAAAATTCAATAGGGTTGATCCTATACTATAAAATCAAGGTCTAAAAATGAACAAGGTTGACAAAGTTGACCTAGTTATCTAAACAACACACAAAACATAGAACTAGGTCGACAGGGTTGATCTAGTTGAGTATGCAGGGGTAGTTTCAAACACTATAAAATATAAAAGGAAAGACTATAAAGAAAGATACAAATAGATATAAAGGAACCTTGGTGGATCATAGATGCAAATAATGAACATTTTTGTTCAAAAACCTTGATATATACTTATAAATTCTGCTAACTAGGTTGATTAAGCTTTGTAAAAACCTATTACAGATTATCTAAAATGTATAGGGTCAATTGGGTTAACCTAGTATTCTGAAACTAATTTATAAAAATGTATAGGTTCAACTAGGTTTACCTATTAGTCTGCACTTGAATTATCTAAAGCTAAAAACCTATACTAGGTCATTTGAGTCGATCTAGTAGCTTGTACTTAAAAACCAATGCACAAAAATTAGAGTTGGGTTGATGAAATAAAACCAATATGGAAAATATATGATAAAAAATAATGAAATAATTGAAAAAATCCTACAAGGGTTAGTTCACATCAAGTTCATTAGAATGTATGCAATCAAAATGGTATCATGTCTATAAATCAATCATGGCTCAAAGAAGATAGATTATACCTACACTTCTGATTGGGAATACATTTGTTAAGTTGGAGTACAACTAATATGTGGGTATAATAGACTTTATTAGGGGATAAATTATCATAATACACCATGTTAAGAAGGGTTCTAAATCCTACAGTCTAACATAATCAAACAATAACCCTAAAAGAGTCATAGGTTTAATGTTCACTCTATATCTAATGAACAAGAATGTAAATCTAATCTAGTTCACACCAAAGTTTGTGTCATAAAATTGGGGTTAGAAAAAAAACTAAACTAAAAATTCATATAAGACATAATCATGTCAATATATACATAATTCTATTACATGGGAGAGACACACAACTGCATTATCTATCTACTCTTACAAAGGAAAAATAAAGTTAAGAATACTTAACTTTGAAGATGAACTCATTAAGCCTCAATATCTCCTTTGGAAAAGGTGATTTATAAGATATTTTTTGTGGTTTTTAAGGATAACAAAGACAAATCAGCTCTAGGATACACAACCTACCTATGCATCTAAAATACTTCTCCACAAGACAATATCTATATCTCCAAAGAAAGTATGGAACCATAAGCATTATTCCTCAAGTAGAATGATCAATAAGAAGATGTGCATTCACTCTTATTATTATTAAATTTTATATATTCAAATGGTTGGAAATAAACTTGTATATATAGGTGTATCTTTCCATAAATCATTCCAAAAATGTTAGTGGTATAGGGTCAACCCAATCGACCCTATATGTTTTTGAGAGATAAATCGCTAGGTTTCAAGCTAGGTCAGTCAAAGGGATAACAAAATTCAATTGAAAAATACATTAAAATAGTACAAGGTCAACCTGGTTGACCCTATATAGTAATTAGAGGCTAAAAAATATACAAGGTTGACCCAGTTGACTTACTACAATCAACTGGCAAAAGGGGGTCAAGACAAAAAAAAGGAGGATAATGATATGACAAATGCTTAGAATGGGTAAGACTAAGATGAATAAGCTTAGGTTAAATGGTTTTAGGAGACAAGTGTGTAGATGGGAAGTGGTAAAAGGGATAAATTTTTTATAAATCACCAATGGTCTACCCACCCCTTTCACAATGCATCCCTTAAGGTATGCACTTAGAGAGATTGAGATTTGATGAGTTCCTACAAGATATAGAGTGTCAGTTTGTGATTAAAGTTTTAAAATATTATGTGTATACATAATCCACATGGAATATGGAAGGATGGTTTAATTTGGCATAATAAGTCTTGATAAGATGATGGATAATAATAAATAGCTTAGATTCAGAAGGTGTGGATGGGATCTGGGAAGCAAGGGAAGCTATTGTATCATTGATTTTGTTTGTAGATCATGGAGTGGCTTGGATAAGGTAGTATTCAAATGATGCTAAGAGTATGTCAACTAGATATTTATATTATTGTATGACATCATTTTTACATTGGTAAGAGACATTAACTTGATTGACCATGAGTTATGAGTCACAAAAAATAATGATCATATTGATTCCCAAGGCTAAATAAGTTTGGAGACCTATCATTAGGGCTTTGTACTCAGCCATGTTATTGGTACAATCAAAATCAATCTTGAAATATAAAGGGAAGGGTTCACCATCAAGGGGGATGAGATCGATACTAGCACTCCCACCATGTTGGCACTTTGATCCATCAAAGAACATGGTAATTTAATAGGTGACATCTTCTTGAGAAAAAGTCATGATGGACTCATTGATAAACTCAATAGGATAAGGTCGGTTCTCCACTAAAGGTACTTTGGACAATTGGTTGGTGATGATTTTCCATTTAATTGAAAATTATTGAAGGAAATCAAGATGAAAATTAGCTAAAAGAATGAGTCACTTATGTATATGCTGATTTTAGTAAGGCTTGGAATACATAAATTTTAGTGTATCAATGTTTATTAAGAAATAGGTCTTGTGGTTGACAAGGTAGTGGTAGAGTTTTTAATCCACAAAGACCAAGGCAAGGTAATTCTTCTTAGTATAGGTGTACCATGTCTTGTATTCTATAATCATTCAACTTATATAGTAGATAACTTGTTCTTTATGCTACTCATCTCAATGTACAAGCATTACCCCTAAGGAGTGGTCAGTGGTGGAAATATAAAGGTATAAAGGTTGATCCTCTTTGGGAGGAATGAGGATGGTTATAGAAAGAAGTTACTCTTTAAGTGAATTAGAGTACTTTTTATATTCCTTATCCCATTTAAAAGACACATATTTTTTCAAAAGGTGGTGGAAAGGTTGGCATCTATCATATAACTAAGAGATGAAGCAATGAATGGATTGGATCTTCCCCTATAAACTATGAAGTTACTTAATGTGGGTGGGAGGAGGTATGTCAAGGATCACTCTGATTTTGGTGGGATCAACTTCAATTCCTCAAATAGAGATGATAAAGCAAAGGAGTCTTCTTGATAGGACCCAAAAAATGCATTTATTGGGGTTAAGGTGGACATGATAATGGATTGGGCATTCAAAGATAACCTTGAGAACTGCTAAATGATCTTTACAACATTTAAATTTTCCAAGAAGATTGTCTACATAGTCATATATGGTTTTTTTATTAGGATCATGGAAGATATAGGTCATGGCATGTTGGTAGATTGTACCATCATTTTTTAGACCAAAAGGCATGACCTTATATTAGAACATTCCCTATGGGTTGATAAAAGTATTTTTATGTTGGTCTTAAAGGTAAATCAAGATATTATTATAGCCTAAGAAACTATCCATAAGAGATAACATCTCATGGATGTATGTAAGGTGAAAAAAATAGTCAATGCTTGGCAAACGGAAGTTTTCCTTTGGGAAAGCAAGGTTAAGATCATGGAAATCCATGCAAATGTAAAGTCCCCTTATTACTTTGGTAGCATGGATGACATTCAAGCTCCATTGTGGATAGTCAATAGGTTTGATGAAAATAATGGACATGAGTCATTGAATTTGTCTTTAACAAGAAGGGTTATGTGAGGGTACATCTAAAAAAGCTTCTACTTGAAAAGCTTGGCATCACGGGTAGTAATGATATTATAGGTGGTGATAGAAAGGTTAATTCTTGGCATTTCACTATAAGACCAAGTAAATGTTATGCCATGGTCTCATAGGAAGGAAAGAATATCTTGAATCTCTAAGGAATCTAGTGATTGGCCAATTTTTACAATGCACGAGTTATCTTGAGTACCCAAGTCAAAATTTATGGTATATTCATTTAACATGGTTGAGGTCTCAAGAGGGAGAGATTTGTGGATAAAAAATCTTCTACACCAAGATATTTAAGAAGGGAATCATCATCTTGACATCAAATGATATTAATGATAGGAGATTCATCTTCTACCATTTCAAGATAATTTACAGGAATAGTTATGGTCTCCCCATCCTTTTGATAAGTTAGGATTGTAAAGTTGATCATGTTGACAAAAAAAATATAGGGGGAATGGTATCAAAATATTTATATTCTAATGGTGAAGGGGTTGGTGAGGATGAAACTTCCTCCTCAATGATGGTAACAAGAGGAGAATTGGTTGGCTTTTCAGGTGGAATGAATCTGAGACTAAACTATTCATCAATTTTTTGGGTCTTACAATATAGAAACTCATTGTCCATGCTCATAGTGACCTAACCCAAATACCTTCCAAATATACTTATGGAGGTATGTCTTTGAAAATTATAATTTATCCAAATAAGATAAATTGAAGGTGAATGGTTTAGTGGAAAAGGAGCTAACAGAGGTGGAAATAGGTTGGTCAAGTCCCCCATAGACAAGATTATTTTGGAGATTGAGAGGCCCAAAAGGAATAATGGTTTTGATATTGGAATCAAAACAAAGATTTTGGTCAAGGTTACCTTACTCTTAGGGAGTAGGGAAGATATCCAAAGTCAAGAGGTGATATTACCCAAGTGAGAGATGTTGGAATGTTAATTCCAAAGGGTTCTTCATGGGGATTTGGGTAGAAGAGATGGATGAGCTAGTCAAGGCCTAGTCGAGGAAAGAGATGGTTTCATCTTTGACTAGTGAAGGTTTGGTTGATGGAAGAAGGAGAACATAATTTTTCTAATAGGTCATGTTGCATTATGTGTAAGGACTTGGGCCAGCTTGTATGGTAACTACCTAAACCTCAAGCTCAAAATTTATGCACCGATGTAGGGTATATGACACACAACCCATGAAATAGATCCATAGGTGTCCTAGAAAAACATTATACTAGAAATCACCTTCTACTATGTAGAAGATATTAGGAGGTGTGTGAGGTCCTACATGAATGTGGAGGATGATAATTCTTATAGTTGTCATAATTTCATTGAAGGATTAGATCACTATTGTGGTTTTTGACATAATTTTCTCTTATAAATTCAATTGGACATATGCATGGAGGAAATAATGTTGATGCCAGTTCCTCCATCAATAATAACCCTTTTGATGTCATTTTGGTTTATGTAAATAGTAATGAAAAGGTTAGGATATAGATCATGGGGGTGAATGGAGGAAAATTTGAAATCCTTAAAGGTAACAAGGGTGAAAAGTTGAAGAGCTCTAACAAAGACTGCTAGAGCTTATGGAACTTTTGGTTAAACCTCTATGGACTAAAAAGCCTCTATCATCCCCTGATGGTGATGGGGTGAGGTATTGATTAGCTCATATAAATGCATCTTCACTGGTGTTTGGTGAAGTTACTTTAGAACTACTCTTTAGATTGACTTAGAAGGGTTGGATTGGGAGGCACCCAAGATGGACACCTTAGTTTGAGTGAAGGTGAAGGTGTTAGTGTTTGGTTGGGTGATTAGGTGGTGGAAGAAGGATACATCCATAAAATGGACACCTTTGCCTTCCCTTTATCCTTTTGTTGGGCTTGTGATCATGTAAATACATAGATGGTATGTATTTGGGGAAAAGTTGGACTAGAGGATTGCTTCAGTTCCTCCTCACTCTAAGATGAGAGTGTGGGAGTAGGTTAGTGTTGGGTTATTGATTATGGTTTTTGGATTATTGGTGGGCTCATAAGAGGCTCATATGATAATAGTTCATGCTAATCATATAACTAGTGGAATAGGACTTGAAAGGCTTTATATTTCTCTATATCATGTCCTAGTATTCTGTGGTATGAGAAAATGAGATTATCATTAAACCAAGATGGCTTAGGATTATGGGGGTCAAATGGTTTGATGGAAGGAAAATTCAAGCAAGAATATTGGATTAATATTTGAAATATGGTTAAGTATGAATAAAAAAAAGTTGGCAAGGGTGTTGAGGTTTTGGTTTTTCCTTTTGGGGTGAAAACCTTCCTAGGAGTAGGTTTCACAATAGGAGTTTTGGGCTGTGGAATATTCTTGGTCGGTGGGATTTTGGAATTTAATGTCTTGGATATAGATGGCTTGGAAGTTTAAGGTTTATAAATAGAATTTTTGTAGTGGATGGTGTAGAGGTAGAAGGGTTGTAAGTAGAAGGCTTGGTAGTGGATGGTTTGAAGATAGAAGGCATGAAAAGGATAGGTGGAGGTGTAACTAAAAGAGGCTGTTGGGTTTGGGTTGTGTTTAGGAGTCTTGTTTTCCTAATGGAAGGATGTGGTCATAGGATGGAAGAAGGTTGCAGTCCTAAAATGGAAGGTAAGGTAGAAATAGGTGGTAAGGTTTGGGTTTTGGGGATCTTAGGTGGCTCTAATTTTTTACTTGGTTTAACTTGGGGTTTCTTTGGTGGGCTTGGTTACTTTAAATCTAACTTTTATGGTGGGTGATCAAGGCTTAGAGTAAGGATCATGCCTAGGTTTTTGATGGGATTGGTTGGAATGGTAGAAGGTAACTTGGCTACTTTAGATGGTTTAATTATGGTTTGGGAGGTAGATGTTTCTGATGGTTTGGTTGCGATGATGGTAGGGCTAATAATAGAAATGTAAGGTTGCATGGACAAAATTATGGCTGAGTGATCTTGCTTGGTTGGCTAAGGAAGCCCAAAATGGTACCAAAATGTGGTCTGATCCATGTTGGGTTGGGATAGGAATTCCAAGTTTTAAGCCAGTCTAAAGAGTGACTTATAGATGGGTATTGGTTCCTTTAGAATTGGACTCAAAAGACAAACCCCTAGGTTGGGAGAGGGGAGTGGTTACCTTGTCCTTTTCCTTAACTAAAGTCTCCAATGTTTTGTAAGGTAGTTTTTCCATGGGAGGAGTAGGTATAGTGACCTCTTCCTTAGGAATTCTTCCTAAAGGAAGAATGGATTGCTCTATGTTGGAAGAGAAAGGTATGGTGGTAATGGTTGCTTCCTTTGGTATGTCTTCCAATGGAGAGGTTGGTAGCTCCACTACCTTAATAAGTGGCGAAAGAGGAAAAATTGTTTCATTTTTTTTGGTTTCCAAAGGAATAAAAGGTGACTCCACTACCTCAATTCACCCCATTAGCCCCTTTACTTACCTTGGACCATTTCCTAACTTCTCAATAGCCACACATAAGTGAAAATGATTAATCTTATCCATTTTGACTATGTTTCTCTAAATGCTAATGGTAAAACCTTGACCACTAATGGTTGATAAAACCATTGGTAGTTACTTAAACTCTTGCATGATCAAAGGAATTAATTGTATTCTAATTTCAACTTACTCATTGATTACTAGATATCTAAATTTAACCTACTATTCACATGATCAATGAATATCAGACTTTTCAATAGACTATTTGTTATATTATTTGATTGGAACCTCCTTTCACTCTATATTAAGAGATGAAGAGAAGGTTGAAAGGATTATCATGAATCATCAGGTAGGTCTAAGAGATTCTAACTCCCAAGTGAATCCAAAAGCTTTATTTTCTATTGAGTAAAACTTGAAAGAAGCGTGAGGTTAGTATAACTTAGATGTGGTTATGCACACATGAATTCAAATTATTTTCAGTACACCTCTTTGTCTAGGGAGGATGACCTATAGCTAAGAAAGAAATCTAGAAAATGGTGGATTAGTGAGATAGTAGGGTAGACTACCTAGTGTGAGCTATATCCAAGAAGTGCAAGATTCCTTGGAGGCTATCAATCCATACTTTTAAAACACTTAAGTTTTGATAAAATAAAAATAGATGCTTGCATGAAATAATATAAAGTATTAAAATCAAATACAAGAGGTGTTGAAAAGGTACAAATGAATTTTAACTAAAATATCAATAAATGATTGAATACTAATGATAAATTGCTCAAACTTGATTCAGAAAATAAGTTAAAACTATGTGATAAAATAAAATCTCACAAACTAAGATTTGAGTATAGATAGATGGGTCAAACTCGCTTTCTATTGTAAAATAACACACAGTGACCATCGACGATTAGGTATGACCATAAGTAGTTACATGATTATTGATAATTATCAATGGTTAGGTAAGGATATCGATGGCTAAGTATGACCATCAATGGTTACTATGGGATTTGGTTTCGGAAAAGAACCCTATTGAGGATAGTTACAAAGAGATTTTGGGTGTGGTGTTTGAGTTGAAGGTTGGTCATGAGATAGGAAATGATACTCAAAGGTATTTGGTTTAGGGATTGGGTATTCAGGTAAATGAGAATGGTTTATGGGTGGTTTTGGGTAGGATCTGGAATGTTTGGGGTTGTATAACTCCAACATAATAAAATGGGATGAGAGGGAAATAAAGGGAGATGACACTAGTAATTAAACAAATAGATCTAATTACTTAATCTTGATAAAAAAACATAGATACTTAGATTTGGATTTTATTGGGAGTCAAAATATATTGCACCTTCCTGATGATTTTTGATGATATTGATGATGATTTTAACCTTCTCTTCATCTCTTAATATAGAGGAAAGCGAAGTTCAAATAAAAAATTTTAACAAACAATTTATCAAATAGTATAATCATGGATTGATAATGTGAACAATAGTCTAAATTTATATAGATAGTATAAATCAAATGAGTTTCAATCAAATTAAAGTTGATTACTTTGATTATGCAAGAGTTTAACTATCAATGGTTTGATCAACCATTGATAGTTGACAGTCAACCATTGATGGTTAGGGAGACATAGTAAAAATGGATAATATTAATTGTTCTCACTTATGTTTGGTGGTTGATAATTTAAGTTTTTATCCAAGGTAATTAAATTTGTTCATGGGTGCTTTAACAACTAGAAATGCATTACATAGTTTTTGAGTGTCTAAAAAATGTACAGACTGAAGGAATCACAAGAGCTATTCCTCCTTTTCCTATACCCTTTCATGAGATTATTTAAATTTGGAAGAAAGTTTAAAAAAATATTCATAAGTTAGAATAAGATAATTCTAAAATCAAAATAGAGTCTCAATAATAGTTACAGTAGGCTTAGACTTTTATTCAAACTATTTGTGAAATTGTTGAGAAATTATTATTTTACAGAAAAAATTCTATGTATGCTTTATTTCTTCATAAACAATTTTATAAGTGGAAAATTTAATTGATTTATCTTGGTCTCATTAATTTAATTGAATATGAACACATGTTCATGGATGTATTTTTTAAAGTCACTACAGAAAGATAAAATCAAATTTGTGAGTTTTATCTTTGTAACATGTTATTGGGACACCAGTCTAGATTTTTGGTTAGCTTGTTTATGGGAGAAACACAATTTCATGCTTTCCTTTCCAGTACAAGAAATAAAAATGCTTGATATCAAGAAAATAATTAGTTCCTAGAATTTTAAAATACTATAGGCTTATGTATAAAACCCTCATTTCTAGAAGCTCAAAAACTTCTTGTTGCCTTCCAACCTTTATATCACATGTAAATAAAAGACAAGTATCATGAGTTGTTAATATAAAGTGTACAATCCTTTTGATATTATATCATCTAACATTATTATAGCTCTATTAGTATAAATATTGATAGATGGAATACTTTGACTATTATTTTGAAACACAAGGAAGTCATGACTCCCACTACTATCAGTTGGAGTCTTTAGAGAGTTAGGGCACTTGATCAAATTATCATTAGCTCCTAGAAGAAGTAGGGTTAGATGTTTAGATTGACATCAAATTTATGTCACCTATTTTTCTTTGTTCAATGTCTCCTTGGAAAAATTTGCATAATCAAGTAGAAGTATAATTTCAAGCATGGTTACACACTATGGTAAGAGATTTGGGGTTTCCACCTAGAAATCATTGTGATTGGGGACATAATTTTCAAATTAATAAACTCATCTAGTGGTTTGAATTAGGAATCTTGGATTAAAGAATAGTTCTCCCCTGGTTTGCAAGAGGACTTGAAAAAAGGTAAAATATGGGGGGGAAATGATGAGCATTATATATAGCTAATTATATCTTATATAAGTTATCCATAAGTGTTGCCTCTTGGTTATATATTGTATTAAATTTAATAGTTTAGGTCTCATCTAAGTAATAAATGAGTGAAATTATCTATTGTTCATATGAGATATATTTTTGATTCTCTATCTTGTTATTTATGTTTAACTTGGATGAAATTAGTACACTTTTGCATACAAAAATGCATCTCTATGACATGATTATTTTGAGAAGTCATCAACAGTTTTGGAAACATATTTTTGATTTTTTTTGAAGACTCAACATATAACATAAAAAATTATTAATATGTTACATCAAATCTCCAAATGTCCACCCAGGAAGCTCCAATGGCATTCCAATGAAGTTCCAAAGATCTACCCAATTGTGCTTTAAAGATGTCCAACCACATTCCAAAGATGTCCAACTATAGTCTATAAATTGATATAGAAACTCCAAAGATATATATATATATATATATATATATATATATATTCTCTCTTTATATATCTTATTTTAGACATTACTATTCATATTAATAGTCTAAAACAATCTAAATATAAATGTATTTATATTTTATAAATCTGAACATAATCTCTTTAGATATATGTTAGTTATACTTAGTCTATTATTAGTTAAATTGGTTACAATGCCCCCTATAAGCATGGGATTTTATTTCTATATCTTCTATTTAGAATAATAATATTTGGCTATTTAGATTACCAAATTTCATATTATGAGAATAGTCGATGAGATGTGCTTTAAGTACATGTCTTCTTCTCATTCCAAGGTAATAAGTAATAGAAAGAAAATAAATGTTCAATTGTAATTTTGTATTATAATTCATATCATCTGCATATGTTCCTTTTGATAATAAATTATTAATAAAGTACAACATTCTATTCCACTATTGAGTTAAAGCTAACCTTGTTATGAGGAAGGAACAAGGGCCCACTTCTCTCTCAGGACAATTGGTATTTCTAGTTTATATTTTAAAAGTGTTTTCCTTTTGATACAACTATATTTCATTTCAATGCAAAGCATGATTTCCCTTTTAACATAAACTATTTTTATTTTAATGCAAGTGCTTTCATTAAATGCAAGTTTGTTTTAGTTCTATGAAATGAGTTTGTTCTATGCAAAGTGTGTCTTTCAATTCTTATAAGATTAAGTTTAATAGGAAAGTTTGTTGACTAAAGAACTCATATCCATTCAAAATCCATCAAGAAGTAGTCTAGGTGATAATAGGCAATCGACATTCTCACATTATAAAATAAAACACTATGCTACCCAGTCTGGCAAGTCAAGTGAGGACACTAGAATATCTTATTCCATATGTTTAAGTTATAGATGTTAATGTGTTAACCAAAGAATCCTTTTAATAAAATATTCCATAGGGGATATTTAGTTAACAAAACTTTATAGATTTAAATGTTTTGCAGCATATGATTAGAATCTTGTTTGCTACCCTTAGGATGTAGACACCAATAAAAGAGTTGAAACCCCCCAAACAACCAACTGTTAACTCAAATATCCAACATTTCATTGCATATATCCTTGAAAACTGGCCTTGGTAGAAAATGACACCAATCCATTGACTGGTTATATGAAAGGTATAGCGATAACCAATCATCTGCTATATACATTTATGCTTGTATCATTAAATGATTTATAATAATCTATTAGAGTATAAATGTATAAATCCATTCATATTTATAGATACATTTATATACATATACATGGCTATGTATAGTTATGACTATGTGTTATTTGAGCCATTTGATATTCAAGTTATGGATTGTCAAGTTAGAGGAAATAAAACACAACCAAAACACCATAATTTAATATTTACATGTAATTATAAAATAATTTAATATAGTGATGTGTTCATATATGAACCTACAATTATATGTGATAATTTTAAATTATGGAAAGAATACTATTATATTTAGAGTATACCATATACACATATGCATATATAGTCTTACGATTAAACATATATTATTTATAAATAGAGAGGTATAAATGTTTTTTTTTACTCACCTTACTATGATTAAGCACGTCATATGATATAAAAAATATATATGAGAGCATGTGATTACTTTAATTAATAAGCTATATTTAGATATGAATATAATGGATTCAAAGAACCTTTAAGTATGCAATAATTTGGAAATAATACAACCATATTAAATATTAGTTAGTATATGAATACATTATAGATGCACTTTGGCTAAATGGAAATAACTTGATTTTTGGATAAGTTAGTAATTAATATTAGATGAATAATATTAAGTAAAGAGTTTCATGTAAATACTTTAGTAAACTTGAAGTATGATGCATAGTTTTACCCAAATGGTATGATTGTTTCAAAATATTTATATAAAACTAATATTATACTTAAAAAAAATTAGATGTCTAGAAATATTGAAATGCAAATGATGGATTAAATGCATGTCTTTGATATTTTATTGTATTAGCACATAATGTAGCTATTACTAGAGAGAAACTCATTACGAAATCTATTGGTTTTATCATTTTTAAATATATGAACATATATGGTATTAATACCTTATATAAGTGATTGAGATGGATTCCACTTACTTAATTAGTGCCACTCATATGCAGAGATGGTGTGATTTGATTGAGTGGTGTGTATGAAATTGACTCATCCTTGAGATCAAATAACTATAAGAAAACTTTGGCTAAATTAGTGCTTATGGTTAAACATTGTCATTTCATCTATTTGATTTAGTTTATATGTTTTGTATGATATCATATTAGAATGGATTTCTTTATTATATACTTCATGTAGTATTTATCTTATAGATCATGGTTTATATTTGTCACTCTTTATTCTTGCATTGTCATTTTATACCCATTCATGAAATGAGGGTTATTCCCTTATTGGAAGATTGTGTGGGGGATCTATGGTATGTGGTTGGTGTGAAAAAACACTTGGATGATGTTGTCCCTCCCCTCAGTAGTACTTCACTAGTGACTATGCTCATGATCAATTTACTCCATAGAACATTGAATAATTGTAAATTATTATTAAATAATGTATTATGTTGAAAATATACTCGTTTGTTATATTTGACCACTAGAACAATTGTTTGTAACATTATATTAATAGTGTCTAAATTTATAAACCTAAATTTATGATCAAAATACAATGTTTATTTTTATAATCAAAATTATACATGATTATGTGATTATTAACTAAATAAATTAGCTATAGACCTTATTTTTCTTAGCATAAAATTAATGTATTTAGTTAAAAATTAGTGTGTTATGTTCTAGTGTGATGTAATCTATATATTGAATTTGTGTAAATGTTTTTAATTTTTTTACCTTATTCTAGTAAAACTCAGTGGGGTTGTTATATAGAACTAGGCTTTCTTAAAAAATACCAATACCACTTTTTGAACCTACTTAGGTTTATGTTTTATTATTTTCAGTGTAAGACCATGGATAAGACTATGATCTCCTCATAAAATCTATGTATTATCTCAAAACCTTTTGACAAATTGAGTGTTCTTTGTAGAATGTTTAGAAATGGTTAAAATTTTGTGATTCCTTATTTTATACCTCAATGTTTATTTATTTTTTCGATAAAAATTACATAATAAACTATGTATCATGTGTCCCTACACTTACATACATCCTTATGATAAGGAATCATACTTACCTATCATTGCATCCCTTTCACATTGTCAGATTTTTTGCAATTTGAAATAATTCAAATTATTTCATGTTCATTCTCCTTGACCTCCCTTCCTTTCATTCCACTTTGGTTAAAACAAGGTCAAAGTCAAGATAGCACTTTTATTTTGCATAAATAAACAAGACTCTTAGACACCATGCTATCTAAATCATCTTTATTAGAAACCATGTTTAATGTTTTCAAATAATAGTCACTTTCAAAACCCATGTTTAGTTTTCTAAATATAAATGGAGGAGAAATAGAAAAGACCATCAAAAAGTTAAAATCGAAATCGTTAACATAAGCCAATGATAAAAATACAATATAAGATCAAAAATTTATCACACCAAAATATCTGATTCATAACACATCTCCTATTACTAATCAAAGATTAAACTCTACAGTTGGCCTCATAATAGATCTAAGGTATATTGGGGTGTTCAAGTGTCGATGAGATGTGCTTTAAGTATATGTCTTCTTCTCATTCCAAGGTAATAAGTAATAGAAAGAAAATAAATGTTCAAGTGTAATTTTGTAGTAAAATTCATATCATCTGTATATGTTCCTTTTGATAATAAATTATTAATAAATTACAACATTCTTTTCCACTACTGAGTTAAAGCTAACCCTGTTATGAGGAAGGAACAAGGGCCCACTTCTCTCTCGGGACAATTGGTATTTCTAGTTTATATTTTAAAAGTGTTTTTCTTTTGATACAATTATATTTCATTTCAATGTAAAGCATGATTTCCCTTTTAACATAAAGTGTTTTTCTTTTAATGCGAGTGCTTTCATTAATTGTAAGTTTGTTTTAGTTCTGTACAAATGAGTTTCTTATATGAAAAGTGTGTCTTTCAACTCTTATAAGACTAAAGTTAATAGGAAAGTTTGTTGACTAAAGAAATCATATCCATATTCAGAATCCATCAAGAAGTACTCTAGGTGATAATAGGAAATCAACATTCTCACATTATAAAATACAACACTATCCTACCCAGTCTGGCAAGTCAAGTGAGGACACTATAGTATCTTATTCCATATGTTTAAGTTATGGATGTTAATGTGTTAACCAAAGAATCATTTTAATAAAATATTCCATTGGGGATATTTAGTTAACAAAACTTTATTGATTTAAATTTTTTGCAACATACGATTAGAATCTTGTTTGCTGCCCTTAGGATGTAGAAAGAAATAGAAGAGTTGAAACCCCCCAAACAACCAACTATTAACTCAAATATCCAACATTTCATTGCATATATCCTTGGAAACTGGCCTTGGTAGAAAATGACACCAATCCATTGACTGGTTATATGAAAGGTATAGTGATAACTAGTCATCTGCTATATACATTTATGCTTGTATCATTAAATGATTTATAATTATCTATTAGAGTATAAATTTATAAATCCATTCATATATATATATATATATATATATATATATATATATATATATATATATATATATATATATATATATATATATATATATATATGCATGGCTATGTATAGTTATGACTATGTGTTATTTGAGCTTTTTGATATTCAAGTTATGGATTGTAGAGTTAGAGGAAATAAAACACAACCAAAACACTATAATTTAATCTTTACATGTAATTATAAAATAATTTAATATAGTGATGTGTTCATATATGAACGTACAATTATATGTGATAATTTTAAATTATGGAAAGAATACTATTATATTTAGAGTATACCATATACACATATGCATATATAGTCTTACGATTAAACATATATTATTTATAAATAGAGAGGTATAAATACTTTTTTTTACTCACCTTACTATGATTAAGCACGTCATATGATATAAAAAATATATATGAGAGCATGTGATCACTTTAATTAATAAGCTATATTTAGATATGAAAATAATGGATTCAAAGAACCTTTAAGTATGCAGTAATTTAGAAATAATACAACCATATTAAATATTAGTTAGTATATGAATAAATTATAGATGCACTTTGGCTAAATGGAAATAAATTGATTTTTGGATAAGTTAGTAATTAATATTAGATGAATAATATTAAGTAAAGAGTTTCATGTAAATACTTTAGTAAACTTGAAGTATGATGCATAGTTTTACCCAAATGGTATGATTGTTTCAAAATATATTTATACAGCTGATATTATACTTAAAATAAATTAGATGTTTGTAAATATTGAAATGCATTTGATGGATTAAATGCATGTCTTTGATATTTTATTGTATTAGCACATAATGTAGCTATTACTAGAGGAAAAATCATTATGAAATCTAATGGTTTTATCATTTTTAAATATATGAACATATATGGTATCAATGACCTTATATAAGTGATTGAGATGGATTCCACTTAATTAGTGCCACTCATATGCAGAGATGGTGTGATATGATTGAGCTGTGTGTATGAAATTGACTCATCCTTGAGATCAAATAACTATACGAAAACTTTGGCTAAATTAGTGCTTATGGTTAAACATTGTCATTTCATCTATTTGATTTAGTTTATATGTTTTGTATGATATCATATTAGAATGGATTTCTTTATTATATACTTCATGTAATATTTATCTTCTAGAGCATGGTTTATATTTGTCACTCTTTATTCTTGCATTGTCATTTTACACCCATTCATGAAATGAGGGTTATTCCCTTATTGGAAGATTGTGTGGGGTATCTATGGTATGTGGTTGGTGTGAAAAAACACTTGGGTGATGCTCTCCCTCCCCTCAGTAGTACTTAACTAGTGACTATGCTCATGATCAATTTACTCCATGGAACATTGAATAATTGTAAATTATTATTAAATAATGTATTATGTTGAAAATATACTGGTTTGTTATATTTGAGCACTACAAAAATTGGTTGTAACATTATATTAATAGTGGCTGAATTTATAAACCTAAATTTATGATCAAAATATAATGTTTATTTTTATAATCAAAATTGTACATGATTATGTGATTATTAACTAAATAAATTAGCTATAGACCTTATTTTTGGTTAGCATAAAATTAATGTATTTAGTTAAAAATTAGTGTGTTATGGTTTTAGTGTGATGTAATCTATATATTGTATTTGTGTAAATGTTTTTAATTTTTTAACCTTATTCTAGTAAAACTCAGTGGGGTTGTTAGATAGAACTAGGCTTTCTTAAAAAATACCAATACCACTTTTTGAACCTACTTAGGTTTATGTTTTATTATTTTCAGTGTAAGACCATAGATAAGACTAGGATCTCCTCATAAAATCTATGTATTGTCTCAAAACCTTTTTACAAATCGAGTGTTCTTTGTAGAATGTTTAGAAATGGTTAAAATTTTGTGATTCCTTATTTCATAACTCAATGTTTATTTATTTTTTGGATAAAAATTACATAATAAACTATGTAGCATGTTTCCCTACACTTACATACATCCTTATGATAAGGAATCATACTTACCTATCATTGTATCCCTTTCACATTGTCCGATTTTTTGCAATTTGAAATAATTCAAATTATTTCATGTTCATTCTCCTTGACCTCCCTTCCTTTCATTCCACTTTGGTTAAAACAAGGTCAAAGTCAAGATAGCCCTTTTATTTTGCATAAATAAACAAGACTCTTAGACACCATGCTATCTGAATCATCTTAATTAGATACCAAATTTAAAGTTTTCAAATAATAGTCATTTTCAGAACCCATGTTTAGTTTTCTAAATATAAATGGAGGAGAAATAGAAAAGACCATCAAAAAGTTAAAATCCAAATTGTTAACCTAAGCATTTGATCAAAATACAATATAAGATCAAAAAGTTAACATCACACCAAAATATGTGATTCATAACACATCTCCTATTCCTAATCAAAGATTAAACTCTACAGTTGGCCTCATAATAGATCTAAGGTCTATTGGGGTGTGGTAGGCTAGTAGATTTGGATAGACGAATTTAAAATTAGCTATAGTGTTACCTAAAATCTCTCATAAGTACCCAATCTTCATAGTAGACTAACAAATTTTTAAGGGGTCCTAAAAATGGGGAACATGTTAGGGTAAGGTAGGTCCATTTTAATATTCATACATATAGCCTTTATGGGATGAGATTCATACTTCATTTGATAGCCTAATATTTGTGTGGTTAGGAGAAGTTCTTTAGATTCCTTAATGCTAAAAGTCATCTTGTTTTGAAAAATTTTTTGATGAGGGTTTTAACCACCCAAATATCATAATAAGGTCGCCTATAATGTTTTAGGATCCTAATGGAGTCAAACTCCACTCTAGGGCATGATTTTTAGGTATACGATCTTAAAAACTAGTTGATGGATTAACAAGTAGGGAATGTAGGTTATTGACAAGGTTTTTTGTATGAAGGGATGGTCTCTTAAAATAAAGTGAAAATCTATACGAGTTGGATGGATGGTTGGTTGTTAATCTAAAGTGGGTAGGTCTCAAAATAAACTCAAAAAGGAAGGAAGGGTAAGGTAGAAAATAAAGGATTTTTAGTCTTTAGGAATCACTTCCTTGGCTAGTTCCTAAGTGGACAAGTGATTTAAAAACCTATGCCTATTTCTAGAAGTTATTTCACACACACAGTCAGACATGGTCAAAACGTCTACGGGGATATTGATATAGGAAACTCGTAGGTCTCAATCAAAGGTTGTTCTTTTTAGGGTAGATATTGCACACTCTTAATTGAGAGATTATAGATCAAGATTAGTGAGATATCTGAGGTAGATGTTTCACATACATAGAAGACTATATCAAAATAAATCACTTCACACTCAAAATTATGAATCAATCAACTTAACTATCCTAACCAATGTAATTTACCAATCCTTCAATAGTTGTTTCACATCTAAAACTAGCATATTAATCAAGACAATTAAGAACCCATTCACATGTTTTTCACACTAAGGATTATTGAATCATACAACTAAAGAAATCAAATCCAATTACAAAAATAATGGAAATAAAATATGCAAACAAATGAGTATAAAGTCAAAATTACTTTGCTTTTGTATATTGAAAATTCTCTAACAAATACAAATTATGGATTATAAATGTTTAAATAGAGTTGGGGAAGGGTTCACCTAATCCTCCAAGTTCATGTAAAATTTATTATATGTCATAGTTAGAAATTGAGTTTTAAATATGGTCAAAATTATCTAGAGTTTATCTTATAGTTGTAAATAGTCTAAGTTAACCTTTACAAAAACCATGTAACATGTGCATGTATACAAAGATAAATAGGAAATTTTATAATATGTTTTGAAATTATAATAAAAATAGAAATATATATAAAATATTACACCACTAAACAAAATTCATGCAAGAAAATTTATCTTTTCAAGGCTATGTTGTCTAAATAGCTACATGAACCTTTGTTGGCATAGTGGTTGTGGTAGTTGACATGAAAAATGTTGTTATTGATGTGGAACTAGAAGTAGTATCTTGATCTTGCTTATTATTTGCTTTAATATCCTACCAAAACTTAAGATAAATGTCATGATACTACCAAATGATCTCTAAGTTCAAAATAGGTTGTCTATATACTCTATTGACTTGGCCCAAGAGCTTTGCATGCTCTATTTTGGTCACCTAGAAGTTGATCTTGAAATTTTCAAATTAAATGATCTTATTTTTGGTGAATCTTAGCTCAGCCTCTATGTCTTATAATTACAACCGCTAAATAATTTTATTGGAATTATTTATGGCTTCCTAAATTATTTTATCAAGTTGATCTTATTGATCAACTTTCTTGTAGTGTATTTTACCTTAGATATTTTCAAATCATTCAAAATTTGAATAATTAAATCCTCATGCTTTTGTTACTTGGGGAGTAAATCCCCTAAAACTATCAACCATTATTGAGCTTCTTTCATCCTAATAACCATGAGGTTGATGGCATTATATGCCTCAAGTAGTATCATAAGATCCAAGTGGCTATAAGCCTTATTGCCTATATAAAAAAACAACATTTTCAATTTATTGTCATTATTATTCAAAGAATTAAATAAATCCTAAGTTTTAGTAGCATGTGTATTTAATTCATCTCACATTAGTTCTAGTGCTTCCAAAGAATTGTAACATTTAGAAGCTTCTTCTTGTGCCTCAGCCTCAATGGCAGCTAGTATGTGTATAGTCTTATGTTGTTCCTTTAATTTTTCTAGCTCAGCCTCCAATTATTATCTAACCATCTCTATGTCTTCATATATTTCCACCATGGAATCCTTTTAAGCCTCAACCAAAGATATAAAGTCATCAACATAAGGGGATTTCCCCAATTGCCTATTCTACCTCTTGGTGAGAGAGAAAACCTCTTACCACCCATGTCTCTAAAGTGATTCCTCATTAGATATACCATTCTGACAATAACCACATGGTTGTCAAAGAATGTGAATTTATTTATCATATCTAAGTCCTCATCTATGATCCACCATAATTGGAAATCAATTTCTTACTTGGCCAATTTACTAGGTCTGTACATTGGGAGGCATAAGGGATGAACCCTATTTTTCCATATCATAATGATAGTGTAACCTGGACATAGAAAATAGTTATCTCTTGTAGACAACATATTAACAATGATGGTTTCAACCTTGGGAATTTGTGAACCATTTATAGCTTGCCAAATTTGAGGATAAACATCCTCAATAATCTTGATCATTTTATTGATGTAGGTATAAATGTGCATAAATTAAAATTGATAACAAATTCCACTTTTGATAGAATAAATGGAAAGATTACATAACTCACCTAAGACTTTATATAATATTCCCATTAAAACATCCAATAGATATTCCATCATATAAAAGTGGCTCATAGGAGTGGGTCATTTATCTTTGTGAATAATGTGCTCTCTCAAATGAAAACTGACAATCTCCCCCACTACAAATGTGGCATCACTGGTTAACATCATGTGTAATAATGACACCTAGTATAAATGGAAGAAATGGATATTGGGAATGTCATGTATATTAATTAGTGCCATGTCAATCTATACCCCCATCCAAAATTTGTTAATAGGAGTGGGACCCTTAAGATTCTTACCTTTTGAATTTAATTATTTCATTTCGGAGGATCCACTAAGACAACACCTTTTCCATCATATTATCTTGATTCCATTGAACTAATATATGTTCTTAGAAATAATCATTTGGTTTGTGTAATGATAAGTTCCTTTGGAATTCTACTCTCATGATGCATGGTATGACCATTGGGTTGACAATATGATGTAGGAAAGCATCTTACATGACCTTGCCTATGAAGAATAAGTCATGAAGGAGATAAATGTATAACATCACCTTGAGATTGGTAGAATAAAAATGTAATCCTTGTCTTTTAATGGCTATCAAATCCTTGATGAATAGTTGTTCCAAGGGAGAGATGTTTCCATCCAATGAAAATACATCAATAGAATCAACCATGTCCCATAATTCTAAGTAATTTGTATACCTATTATCACATATGGTGACATCAAAAATTGTATCCATAAATTTGTTGAATCCTTAATGAAAATAGATATGGAATAACTACTCCCTTCAAAGGCTTGGATGAAGATGCCATTATTACTTATGTGCAATGGGAGGTGCTTAAAATATTTTATACATGTTTTTCATACTCTATGAACAATTCTCACTTCCACTTATCAATTTTACATGTAAAACTTTCATAGGTAGATAAGGATTTCCTCATTTAGGATAGAAATATACTTCAAGTGCACATTTAATTTTAAGCAACAAAGGATTCAATGGCTTCATGTCATGTATACATATTTTAGTATTCAATATTAGTTCATGTGTTATAAATGTCCAACATTAACCTATTTTGTATTTTTTGCATAGTTTAAATTTCATTAGTTATAGTTGGTCGGTATATTTAACAAACTATTAAGAAGTATCTTGGATTCTATTCAACTAAGTATAACAAGTCTTTTTACATTTGATAATTGGGTATTTGGGTTTTTTATTGGGACCAACCTTTACAAAAGTCCTAAATAAAAACCTCAAAGACCTAATTCTTGTCAGACAAAATATTTGAACAAAATTCCCAAATCATATATAAAGCTTTATGATCTATTGGATAAAATGTCCACAACAAAAAACACAAATACTAAAGAGTAAATTGAACAAAATATCCAAATAAAAAGTCTGAAGATCAAAAAATTTCAATAAATATAAGTTATTTTAGGAAAATTATTTTGGATAAAATGCCTAATGCAGAAACCCCAAAGACCAAATCCATTCAGAATAAAAGTTTTGAAGACCAAAATTCCCACTGAATAAAATTCTGAATGAACAAGTACTGATGAAAAAATGTTGAAGAAGTTTACATATAAAAACACAAAAACCAAACCTATCAGACAAAATTCTCAAAGGCCATCTAAATCTTTGAATAAGTCTCTGATTGAATTTATTCAAATAAACATATTCCCTAAAACTTGCATAGTTCAAAAAATCCCAAAAAGGTATTAATAGAGTTAGTCCATAATAATACATAATATTATGCAAAATTTCTAAATTATTCTAAGTATGAATAATATGAATCAATCCAATCAAGAATTTACACAAATATATAAAATAAATGCTCAAAAATTAGGGCCAAAATTTAAAAAAAGTGGGTCCCCATATGTTCTTGAAAAAAGGGGATATTGGCTATAATAAATGGTGACTTATAAGGGGGATACTCTTGAGTATTAGATAACCCAAAAATTTAGTTATTAATCTCAAATAAAACATGAATTATGCCATAAAAAATACTAAAATCAAAATAAGAAATAGACTCCTAAGCAGATTCACATAACCTACTTGCCTTCTTACCCTCATATATGTGTGTGTGTTAAACCTAAAGTTTATTTAATCCTTGTTGTGATGAGTTTTTAAAAGTCTTAATGAAGCTAAAGGTTTCATTATAGTTTCTATTAAAGCTCATAAAAATCAAGGGAAGATCAGGGATTTCTCTATTATCAACTAGGCATCTATAGCCCTGATAGAGATACCTTGGGCTCTATATCTTCTTCTTCCTTCATTTTCATGATCATGATGCATTATCCTTATTTAATCATGTAAGCCTTTTGACTTTATTTAGATATTCTCTTGGATTTATTGATCCTTTTGAACTTCATTGATTCTTTTCTTCTTTTCTTTTTCTTTTATTTGAATGTAAATAGGAGAGATATAACCCTATTGAGTTGGTATAGTTATAAAATAAATCATTATCAGAACTTCCCTGCCAAATACATTTATACCAAGAATCATCACTTTCACAAAGTATTTAATGCAATAAATGTGCCTGATCTAATGAAATAAGAAAATGTTCTAAATTAATATGAATTACTTTGAGAGTAACTTCCACTACCGGGTGAAAGTACTCAATTATGACACAATCTAAGATGGTTCATGATTACCTACCTTCATCCTAAAGACTCTAAACTTATAAATATACCTAATTTATGAATATGTCACAAGTCATGAATTTATTTTTAATTTTCCATTCTATTCTATGAGTTTATTTAATCATAAGATAAGGGCTTAGTTAGTTGAATTTTATCTTGGTTACCTCAGAGAAATCATAATTCAGATTGTCATAAGAAGCAAAAAATAACTAATCTAGAAAGCATTCAAAACTAATCTAAGAAAACAAGAAATCTAATCTAAGAAAGCAGGAAATATAACCTAATCCTACATATTCCATGGTCTTTCATCAGTCGGTGGTACCTTTAGATGACATAACCATGAATTAATGCTTCAAAAACTACCTATTAATTGGATATGTGAGTTTATTAGCTTATAAGTCCTTTAGATGGATTACATTATTGCCTAGGATCTCTAAAATTTGGTATGGTCCAATCCATAGTGGGGTAAATTTATCATGTTGTCCTTTTTTTCATGGGATTTATCCCAAATAAGTACCAGATATAAGATTTTAAATGCTTTGACATTTTCTCTCTTATCAAACCACCTCTTGACTACATCCTGGTGCTTACCAAAGGTTTGCAAGTCTTCAGTCTTTGAATATTCTATTTATATTATGTCCAATAGTTGAGACCCTACTTTATCACTTGGTTCCATGTAATATTACATGAATTTATAAGTTGATATCTTATACATATTTAGGAATACTATCATGTTTCCATACATCAATAGATAGGTTAAAGTTTTAAGGGCTTACTTGTATCTTGTTCAGTCTACTCAAAGAGCATACTTTAATAGATTATGCAAGTACCTAGGATTATCCCCGGATAATTTCTTAATTGAATCTATCAAGTTCTTATTCATTGATTCTACTAATCCATTTCCTTGGGGGTAATGGTTATAATATGATCAGAGTGATCTAGTTGTCATGTGTCCACTCAGTTAATTTTGCTATTAAGAAAACTAGTCCATTGTCACAAACTAGATAAATTAGGGTATCAAATCTAGTTATGTTGTGTTTGTCTAAGAAGTGAATCACATCTTGTGCTCTAAAATTCATTATGGATATGGATTTAGTCCATCTAGTACAATAGTACATAGTAGTGAGTACAAATTCATGGCTTTTTGAGGAATTTGGGTTAATGATACCAATAAATTCTAAACCCAATTGGGAAAATGGCCTTTTATCAATAGCATGTTGTAAATTCATTGATACGTATACTTATTTCTTAGTTATATATTGTCATTTATGGCATGTTCTTATATGAGTATGAGCATCTTTGAAAATTGTTTGCCAATAGTAGTCCATTCTTAAGATCTTATGAGCTATGGTATTCCCAGATAAATGACCACTACCTATCTTCTGATGTAATTTTTTGAGAATATCCTTAACTTCCTTTGTAGATACAAACCTAAGATAAATATATTCATAGTTTATTATGTAGATAACTCCTTTCTTGATCATGTAATGAGCAGATTTTAACCTCAAAGCTATCCTTCATTCTCTATTGAGATCTAGGGAATAAGTACCTATAATCAAATATTGTATTATTTTAGTATACCATTCTCCCTAAGATACCTAAGCTTCACATACCTTTTCAATAGTGATACATGGAATAGGTTTATTCATTAATTTAATGATGCCTTGACCCTAAATGATTTTCATAGGATTGATTTCTATTTCAAATTCATATAGCTTTACCATCCATTTGCCTCTGTATTCTCGTAATTCATTCTATGATAAGGTGGGCTTAACAACAGGATCAAGCAAAATGTCAATAGTATTATTTATTAAAATGTAGTGTTGAAATTTATTCACTACTTTGACAAGAGATAAAATTTTATTATCAATCATGGAGTGCATGAGTTCTACATCTTTTATATTTGTGCTTATAAATACAATTGGATGCTCAGTCTAATCCTTATTTTGTGTTATAACAAAAAAAATTATATTTTCTAAATAAAATGAGTACAAGTATAAATTATTCATGAAATATAGACTAATTAGTATTGGGGCTTGAGATATTGCATATTTAATGTCTTGGAAAGACTTTCACCTCTCAGTTGTCCATTCTATTTTGGCATCTTACTTGAGAATTGCATTTAGAGGTCTAACAATCTCTATAAATATTGAGATGAATTTTATTAAAAAGTTAATCTTCCCAAATAATGACTTGATCTCCTTCTTGTTAATTTGTGGTGTAATCTTATAAATTCCTTGAATTATATATAGATCAATTATGATCTCATCTTTGGTGATTATATGTCCAATATTTTTCTTTTAGTCACTCCAAATATGCTCTTCTTTGGTTTTAGTGAGATACCAAACCTTATTCACCTCTTAAATATTGATTTAAGGTGGCCTATGTGGTCATTCTTATTATTTGAAAACACCGTAAGATCATCCATATAGATGATTATGTATTTTACTATTAATCATTTGAATGCATGATCCATGGATCTCTGAAGGGTGTCTCCTATATTTATCAAGTTAAAAGGCATCCTTTTATATGCATAAGTTCCCCACTTTATAGTAAATTTAGACTTCATCCTATCTTCTGATTGTACTATTACTTGATTATAGCCTAAAAATCCATCCAAGAAGGACATCATTTTAGAACCACTTACTATCTATATCACTTCATCCAATGAAGGAAGGGGATAGTTGTCCTTTTCAGAAGCCTTGTTTAAGTTCCTAAAATCAACACATAATATTATCTCACCATTCTTATTTTTAACTAAAAAAAAATTGGCCACCCAATTAGAATGTCTGATTGGGAAGATAATTCTTACACTTAGTAACTTCTCTACTTATCTTTGAATGAGAGAATATAGAATAGGATTGAATGGTCTCTAGCTCTATCTAAATAACTTATGGTCTAGTTTCAGAGGAATTGTATAAGTAATGACTTAAGGGCCATAAACCTTCAAGTCTTCATAAGTCCAAGAAATGACATCTCTATTTTAAGTGATTAAATCCTTCACTCATTATATTTCTTTTGGGGTGTAGCTGAAACCAATGTTAATGTAGTGTGGGCTATGTTCCTCTCCTAGATTTTTCCTTTTAATGTCAGATTCATTGACCTTAGGTTGTCTAAGTTGTTGAGACTAAGGATCTATGTTAAATGGTATTTTCAAGGAGACTAACCCAGATAGAATAATATTCTCTTTGAGTTAGAGAATACCTTCCTTATTTGATTCCTCTTGATAGAGATGATTAACTTGCTTATCATCGATTATTTTGGACTCAAATTCCCCTGAATTGGTTAGAAACTAATTAATTTGTTGTTCATCATCAAAGACTTGGAAATTTTATATATTATAAAGAATAAGGGACAATGCACTAATTCAATAAAGAATCTCTTTACCTTAGATTTATGGAGGTGTTCCAAATTGGTAGAAATTCAGGATTGATTTTATAGATGATGTTTGTGTCAATAGATTTTGATTTATCTATAAATGCTTTGTTCTTTTCCATAGGGGTATTTCCTATAATAGACTTTCATAGTAGCTCCTTTTGTTCAGTGATCTAAGCTAACTCATGAAGATTTATATTTTCTTTGATCTTCTTCATGTCTTCAATAATGTTGTAACCTCATTTTCTTTATTCATCCTTATTTTAAGGTTGATCATTCCCTCTTGAGGGAGGTGAATTATTGTTAGTTTAATGATTGGGTAGAATTGTTATGTTATTTGGAAGAATAGACATTGTAAATGGTTGTTTATTCCTTAGATTGTAACCACCTTTCTAGAATTACAAGAAAGTGTGAATCTTGTTAGTGTTGTCCTCTGGTACATTATCATTTTCACTTGGAAAAAGAAAATCACAAGTCTTAAATAACAAGGTAGTGCTTGAGGATCCAGGATCCTAATGGGATTTTGGTTATTTAGGCATCTGGTCTTGTTTTAACACTTCTCTTTGAAATATTTCAAATTATACACAAAATTCAACATAGTCGAGCTTACCATGCTAAGAAGTATTATGAATTTTGTACCAATTAGGTAGAGTTGTCTCTATCATGTTGATCTCTATAAATGCTCTAGGTTGCTCCATGTTATTCATGGACTTGTTGAATGGTATATTGTATCTTTGTAATCTAGTGTTTTGATTACCATTTTGGGCATTAGCATTATCCATATTTATTTGCATATTGAGGAAGTCATTGCTTATATTTTACCCAATCTTCTAAATAGAATATATCTCTACCTTTGTAGAGTTAGTGCCTTGTAGAAAAATAGTAGAATATGTGGCCAATTTTTGATTTTTCAATAACCATTTCCTAGTGCATGATTGTTTAAGAAGCTATAATTTGGTTGGGTTACCTATGTTAGTGGAGTCAACATGTAGAGCTAGTTCTGATTGAATGAAGGATCATTCTAATTCATGTGTGGTACTAGATTCAACATTTGGAAGCCATTGTTGATGTTAAGTATGTCAAGTACCTAGGGATTGAGATTCTTACCAATGTTGATGACCTCTTCATATGCCAATTCTAAGTTATTGGTAGAAGCTATTCTTCTAAGGAACATAATAGTAATTGGGTCTAGAGAATTCTTGTACATCTCTAGAACTAACACTAATTTTGGTTTATACCTTGGGATTAACCACATGTACATATTTTAAAACCTTACATTTAAATCCTAGATTGGTTTATTAAGCTCCCTTTTCATGTTGGTGAAGTGATAATATACCAAACTAGGACTGGTAACCTATCCAAATTGTGCAATAAAAGCTACTTGACATGCATCCCAATAAGTGATGGAATTCTACTTTAGATTTAGATACCAATCATAAACAACATACATTATTTTAAAATGTAATAATCTACATGCTACATCCTCATTGATAATAATCATTAGTCTTAAAGTAGATTTAAAATATTTAATATGTTCTTCTATTATCCTTGCTCCTAAAGGAGAAAAAGATGGTAGGTAATTTTTTGGATTCCTATGTAAATCATGCACATCTGTAGGGATAGAAATATTAGATCCAACTAACTAGGGTGGCTAAGCCATTGGTTGATTAATAGGTAAAGGGTTCCTTACTAGAGAAGGAGTCCTAGGTTTGTTAGGGATAGTTGGTACAGCTCTAGGTCTTCTTTGATTTTATAAGGGGCAAACTACAAGACCAACCTAGGAATTAGATCTAGTCACTCTCTTGAGTGACTCCAATGTAACTCTATGTATAAACTAGCCTCTTTTATTATAGGTAATGATTCCTCCTTCTAGAATTAGAAAGAGTATGTTGATGAGGGTTTTAACCACACCAATCTCATAACAAGGTATCTTCTAATATTTTAGGATGTCAATGGAGGTGAACCCCACTCCAATTCATGAGTTGTAGGTATACAGTCATAACAACCATTTTATGGAATAATAGGTAGGGTATGCAAGTTGTTGATAATTCCTTTTGGATACATGGGTAGTCTCTTAAAAGGAAGTGAAATTCTATATGAGTTGGATGGATGGTTGGTTGCTAATCTAAAGTGGCTAGGTTTCAAAATAAACTAAAAAAAGAGGGAAGGGTAAGGTAGAAAATAAATGCTCTATGGCCTTCAAGAATCACTTTCCTGGTTGGTTCTTAAGTGAATAAGTGCTTTCAAAACCTATGCCTGCTACTAAAAATTGTTACACACACACATAGTCAGACATGGTCAATAATTCTAAGGGGATACTGATATAAGAAACTCAAAGGCCTCTATTAAAGGTTTTTCATTTTAGCCATTACACACTCTTAATTAAGAGATTATGGCTCAAGATTAGTGAGGTATCTAAGGTAGTTGTTACACACACATAAAAGACTATATCAAAATAAAGCACTTCAACACACTCAAAATTATGAATCAATCATCTTAACTATCCTGACCAATGTAATTTACCAATCCTTAAATAGTTGTTTCACATATAAGATTAGCATATTAATCATGAAAATCAAGAACCCATTCAAATATTTTTCACACTAAGGATAATTCAATCATACAACCAAAGATATAAAATCTAATTACACAAATAGTAGAAATAAAATATGCAAACATATGAGTAGACATCCAAAATTACTTTTCTCTTGTATATTGAAAATTCGCTAACAAATAAAAATTGTGGATTAAAATTATTTATATAGACTTGGGGAAGGGGTTTCCTCATCCTCAAAGTTTATATAAAATTCATTACATGTCATAGTTAGTACTTGATTTCTAACTGTAGTCAACACCGTGTAGTGTTTATCTTATAGTTGTTAATAGTCTAAGTTAGACTTTATAAAAACCATGTAATGTGTGCATGTTTATAAATATAAATAGGAAACATTACAATATGTTTCAAACTTATAAGAAAAATACAAATATATAGATAAAATATTACATGGCTAAAAAATTGTTCATGTAAAAAACCTTAGCTTTTCAAGGATATGTGTCTGAATAGCTACATGGACCTTTGTTAGTGTAGTGACTATGGTAGTTGAGATGGAAAATAATTCTATCAATGTGGAACTAAAACTAGTATCTTTCTCTTGCTTATCCTTTGATTTAATATCCTACCAACACTTATGAGAAACATCATGCTGTTACTAAATGATCTCTAAGTTCAAAAGGGGTGGTCTATGTACTTTATTGAATTGACCCAAGATCTTTGGATGTTGTGTTTTGGTCATCTAGAATTTGATCTTGAAAATTTACATTGTAGTGACCTTCATTTTGGTTAAGCTTAGCTCATCCTCTATGTATTCTAGTGGCAACCCTTATAGACTTTACTTGAAATTATATGTGGCCTCCTAAATGAGTTGATCAAAGTTGATATTATTGATTGACTTTCCTATAGTGTATTTTACCTTAGATAATTTAAAATCATTCAAAATTTTAAGAATGAGATCCTTGTGATCTTGATACTTTGGGAGTAAAGCCCATGTAGCTTTCAACCACTATCAAGCCTATTCCATCCTAATAACCACTAGGTTGAGGGCATTGGATGCCTCTAGTGGTGTCATAAGATCCAAGTGGATATAAGCCTTATTACCTATATAAATAATCAAAATTTTTAATTTATTTTCATCATTATTCAAAGAAATAAAAAATTATTTATTTTTATTAGCATGTGGGGCTAATTTATCCCACATGAATTCTAGTGATTTCAAATAATTGTAACATTTAGAAGTTTGTTCTTGCACCTTAGCCTCAATGCTAGCTGGTATGTGCATAGTCTTCAATTGTTCCTTCAATTTTTCCATCTCATCCTCTAATTCTTGTTTGGCCATCTTTGTGCATTTATAGATTACCATCATGGCATACTTTTGAGCCTCAACCAAAGATATAAATTCTTCAATGTAATGGGATTTCCCCAATTGCCTATTTTTCCACTTAGTGAGAGATAAAACTTCTTGCCACCTACATCTCCGAAGTGTTTCCTCATTGTACATACCATTCTACTAATAACCACATGGTTTCCAAAGAATGTGATTTTATCTAGCCTAGTTAAGTCCTCCTCTATGTTCCATCATAACTAGAAAGCAATTTATTTCTTAGCCGATTCATCATGTACAACTTTAAGAGGCATATGGGATGAACCATGTTTCCCTATGTCATAATGCTATTATAGTCTAAATTTATAAAATAGTCACCTCTTATAGATAGTGTCTTCATAATTCTAGCTCCAACCTTAGGCACTAGTGAAACATGTATAGCTTGCCAAATTTGAGGATAAACATCATTTCCAATCCTAACCATATTCTTGGTGTATCTATAAATGTGCATAAACTAAAAGTCATCACAAATTATAGTTTTGATAGAATCAGTGACTGGGATCCATAGATCATCGAAGACATTGTAGACTATTCCCATAATAACATTTAATAGATATGACATCATATAGAAGTGGCCCATAGGAGTGGGCCATTTGTCTTTGTGAATAACCTGCTCTCTCAAATGAAAATTGACAATATCCCCCAATGTAAATGTGGCATCAATGGTTAACATCATGTGTAATAACAATACCTAGTCTAAATGGATGAAATGGATACTGGGCATGCCATAGAGTCTATTAAGTAGTTTCATGCCAATTTGCACCCCCATCCTGAACATGTTAATATGTGTGGGACCCTTAGGAATCATACCTTTGAATGTAATTATTTCATTTGGGAGGAGCCATGAATATAACACCTTTTCCATTATATTATAATCATTCTATAGAACTTATCTATGCTTATCAAAATAAGCATCTAATGTGGGTAATGACAAGCACCTTTGGAAGTCTTCTTCGATAATGCATTATAGGACCATTGCGTTACCAATATGATGTAGGAAAGCATCTTGCATGACCTTGCATACAAAGAAAAAGTGATAAATGAGGTTGATGCATGGCATCACCTCAAGCTTGGTAGTAGTAAAATACAATCCTTGTCTTTTATGGATAATAAATATTTGATGAACAGTGATTTTGAGGGAGAGATTTCTATCTAGAAAAAATACATTAATAGAATCGATCACATCCCATAATTCTAAATATTTTGCATACCTATTGTCACAGATGGTGACATTGAAGACTATATCCATAAATTACATTGAATCCTTAATTGAAAATGGTGATGGTGGAATTTCTCCCTTAAATTTCTTGGATTAATATGTCATTGTTTCTTATGTGCAATGGGAGGTGCTTATAGTCTTTTATACATGTTCTGTGTACTCTATGAACAATTCTAGCTTCCAATAGTCATTGGTTTTGCATGCATCACTTTCATAGGTAGCTAAATATTTTGTCATGTAGGATAGAAATAGAATTTGAGTGAAAGTTTGTTTGTAAGAAATGAAGGCTTAATGACTACATATTGTGTATATAGCTTTAAGCATTGAATACCAGTTTGTGTGTTATAAATGCTCAATGTTCAACTATTTTGTATTTTCTATATAATTCAAATTTTGATAGTTCTAGTTGGTAGGTATATTTAGAAAAATATTATGAAGTATATTGGATTTTATTTATCATTGTATATCAAGTTTCTTGGCATTCAATAATTATGTAATCAAGTTTTGTGTTGGGACTGACATTTATAAAAGATATAAATAAAAACCCTAAAGACCTAATTCCCATTAGATAAAATATTTTAACAAAATTATTGAAGCATATATAAAGATTTATGATCTATAAGACAAAATTTCCATAGAAAAAAACATGAATACCAAAGAGTTCATTAGATAAAATGTTTGAATAAAAATTTTAAAGATCAAAAACTTCTGATAAAGGTAATTCATTTTAGGAAAATTGTTTTAGATAAAATGCCTGATGTAAAAACCTCAAAGACCAAATCTATTTAGAATAAAATTTTTTAAGACCAAAAGTCTTGTTGATTAAAATCCCTAATGAATAAGGCTAATGAATAAATTCTGAAGAAGTTTTTGGATAAAAAACTCAAAAAGAACCCAAAAACCAAACCTGCCAAACAAAATATTTGAACAAAATGCTTAAAGACCACCTAAATCTTTGAATAAGTCTTTGAATGAATTTATCTAAATAAAATAAGTCCTAAAAACTTTCATAATTCAAAAACTTCCAAAAATGTATTAATAGAGTTAGTCTATAAAATATATAATACCATGCAAAATTGCTAAATTCTTCTAAGTATGAAGACTAAGAATAAACCTGCTCAAGAATTTTCACAAACATATAGAATAAAAGTTCAACAAACAATGCCAAAATATAAAAAATTTGAGTCCCCATCTCTTTTGAATAAAATGGGGATGTTGGGTACAACAAAACTTAATTTCATTGTCTTGACTTTGATAAAGAGTTTCTATACCTTGATTTTCCTACATATGCCCCACCACCCATTTCATTCCCCCCTTGACATGTAAGTTTGATTCTAAATGTGTTTCCCCACTTTTATATTCCCTCTTCTTCACATCATAAAACATGATAGCATTACTTTATTTTGTTTTTATCTATATTTAGAACAAAATAGTATGCTTGAGTTACTATGCACTATCTTATTTACACCATAGCTTTACATTTTTTGAATTTCCTTAGTTTTATTTAAAATTTATTAAAAAAATCATTATCATTCCTTTCTTTAGACAAATGCATCCATTTCTATATTTTTATACTTTTTCCATTGTTGAGTGAGCTTGCACTATGACTTTTCACTCACCAATTTTATTTTTAATTCATGTACTTTTTCCATTGATGATTGAGTTTGGATTATTACTTCTCACTTATCAATGTTATCTTACTTTACTTTTTATTTTACATCTCTTTTAAATTTTGGTTTGTTACTCCTTTATAAATTGATGTTAGACTTATCATACAACTTTTACACATCTTTGGTTTGATTTAATTTGCCACTTTTCATATCAAAGAAATGTTTTTTCATTGAGTTTTTTGGTCATTTAATAGCTATGGATTTTTTATTACCTAATTTAATCTATTTTTGGCTTGGTCAATTTGTTTTTAACTTATCATTTATCACTCTAGCTTACCAAATTCATAAGTACGTCTTGCATACACATTTTAGTTTTCTTGACTTTCCTACATTTGTTTGTTTTTTCTCTTTAAGTTTTGTATCCTTAGGGTTTGTCCAAAGTAGTCTTTATGCTCTCCATGATCAAAAATATAAACAAAATAGACAACCATTCATTGATAAAGGTAAGTCAAGGTACGTATAAATTACTTATTTATTTTATTTATTTCCTTTCAGTCAATTATTTTCATTTTTTTAATACTTTAAAATACTATAATTTATTTAGCTCAGCATTATGTCTTTTTGTGTTATTTTCCCAAAGTAACATCCCATGTTGTAACTATGTGACACATGATGAAATTTTAGTGGGGCATATGTATACACATAATAACCCATGTAATCTCAATCTCTCTAAGTGCACACCTTAAAGGGTGTATAGGGAAAGGAGTGGGAAAACCATTGGTTCTTTTCAATATTGTTATTCCCTATACCATAACTTAAAATGAACACAAGTCCCTCCTATACATTTCCATAAGCTTTGAAACATCCCTTACACTCTCCTCTAATAAATTCACCCCCTCAAATAGCCTCTACCTAAGCAAAACCCTTCTTTTACCATCCTCAAAAAATTGTTGAATGGGTCAACCTTATTTTTTCAATTGAACATGTTATGGGACTAAGTCAGCCTACCCAACTTAGTCTAAGACCTAAATTTTCTATTTCCTAAACAACTAGGTAGAATGGGTTGACTATATCATCTAAAATTTTGGAACATTTTAGGGTTAGATACATACATACATACATACATACACACACACACACACACACACACACACACACATATCTATATATATATATATGTGTGTGTGTGTGTGTGTGTGTGTGTGTGTGTATGTATGTATGTATGTATATATATCTCTGTATGTATGTATGTATGTAGAATGGGTTGACTATATCATCTAAAAATTTTGAACATTTTAGGGTTAGATACATACATACATACATAAATTCATACATACATACATACATATATACATACATACATACATGCATACACACACACACACACACACACACACACACACACACACACACACACACACACACACACACACACACACACACACACACACACACACACACACACACACATGTATGCATGCATGTATGTATGTAGAATGGGTTGACTATATCATTTTGGAACATTTTACGGTTAGATACATACATACATGCATGCATGCATAAATACATACATAAATATATACATACATACATGCATGCATGCACACATACATACATACATGCATGCATAAATACATACATACATACATACATATTTATGGTTTCATACTTTCCTAGAAGAAGAATCTTGTCTAGTGGGAAAAGTCTTTTGGACACATAAGAAAATTCTTGTAGCCTTGAGCTGACCTATCTTTGTTATCTTTATGAACAACAAAAACCTCTTGAAAATCACCATTGTCTAAGGGAGAGATTGAGACTTGATGGGTTCATATTCAAGGTAACTATTCCTAACTCTTACTCCTCTTTTATTAGTATATGTATTTTAATGAGTAATGGATTATGAATTTATTTATCTCTCCATACTTAGGATTAAGTCTAAATAAACTTGAGTAGATTTATTATTTGAATGTTTATTATTTATGCTTATTATACCCCATTTGTGTCACAAGATTTGGTGAGCACTAAATTATATTTACTTTACTTTGTTATAAGCCAAAGGACCTAGCTAGGGTTATTATGTAGCATTACTCAACTAGACGATTTGTAACCCTCTCTAGTGATATTGTATGGTAAGAGACCCCTTAGTTAGTATTGTTAGTTGTATTTTCATCCCTTGAGGATATTTCTCATCTCTCCTCATCCAAGTGTCACAATGGAAAGATATCACTTGTTGTGTATGATCAATTTGGTGAGATAAATCTCTAGAAGGGCTAATTCCCTTGATGCACTCTTTACAACACTTTTTAACTTATCAACTTTGGATGAAAAGGGTTAAGAAGATAAACTTATAAATTTAAAATGTCATGAAAAAATATTTAATTTCATTTTATTGATTAAATTTATACTACTTAGATAAAATCAAAGATTCTTGCACACAAAACTCACAACTAAAGATAGATTATTACATCAATGTTTCATATGCTAGGTTCAAGAGGTATATTGATGTTTAGGAGGGATGATGAATGATAATTTAGATAATATAATCATATAACACTTATAAAAAAAGTATACACTAAAAAATATCACTAACAAATACCTATAACAATTTCTTTTTTGCACACTTGGTGAAAAATCAAAGGATAACATGCTAGAAAAGATCATCTTCTACTAGACAAAACAAACAAGATTGAAAAAAACTCAATTGTAAAACATGTAGGTAGGAAAATTCACTTATTTATTGCTTTAATATTCATTCAAATACAAAATTTACTAGGGTTTCACCATTAACCAATGGAGGTTGCTCAAAAGAGACAAAAAGGTAACTCTTTATAACGTTTGGGAGAGAGGTGAAATAAGGTAAGTACAAAGGTAAATTAGACATATATAAAGATAATAAAATAGGTTAAATGTGCATGATAAATATATTTGAAATGAACCATGCAATGTTAGGATGTCCAAGTGTCCATACAAGTCATGAAACTTATGAAAAGTGGCATGAAACGTCTTATCTTGGCTAAAAAAAATACCTTCATGATTTGGACCTATTTGAACATCCCAAAAATAAATAAGGATATGTATGATGATTGGAATAATAGGTAAGGATTTTATACATTCTTTTCCATGTATTGGTTCTAGTCCTACTCATCTAAAATCTCCTAGAAGTAAGCCATCACTACCTATAGTTTAAAAAATCCTCTTTCAATCACCCCTCACACCTGGCCTCAAAATTAGATTTATTTTTCCATTAAAATATATGTGATGGATTAAATAACACTTTTAAATAATCTCCATTTCCTTAGAATGCTTAGGTACACCTTAAAAAGTCTCACATTTAAATTTTTCACCCTTCTCACCATTGTGTTCATTATCCCAATTTTGACTTGCTAAGATGAGAGCTATTTTTGAACACTTAAAATTTTTTGAAAATAATTATATGGCCATAATTAATTATTAAAAATACTAAGATGTCACCTAAACTTTATTGCATCTCTTGAATGTTCCTAGAACCTACACAATGCACAAAATAGTCAAAAAAATCCATTTTATACCATGTCCATACAGGTGGGGTAACACAATTAATTAGGAGGATCCTTGAAGAGTCCTATACAACCTAAAATTACTTTAATTTCCATTCCATCACATCTAGATTCATATCCAGTGTTTTTTTCCCAATCGAGTCTTTCCAAGGGTTTAGTAAGGGTTTTAGATAGTTTTTTCCTTAAGATTTTTTCATAAATCCATGACATTTTAACTAAAAAAATTAAAAAATCATGATTTTAAGGTACCATAATAACCTCTCCAAACTCATATGGCCTCAATGCACATGCACATAAAATATATGAGCATTTGAAATCACCCTATCGAGCTTGTTTCTACCATTTCTTGCATGATTAAACTATCTCTGAGTGAAAGGTCACTTTCCTATAGGTTTATCTATATACCAAAATATTATAAATGTATAAATACATATAATAAATATTTTATAATCAGCTATATATCTCAAAAATATCTAGAAATGAGGTTGGACCCCCAATTGGCTTTAGGTGTCTTCAAGGCCTAATGGGTTTAGAATACACCCTGCTAATTTTGGATATTTGGACTGATATCTCATGGATGGGTTGGTGTCTCATGATTTTTAACACATAATTAAATCTGAAAAAGTCACCATACAACTTTCCCAACACTCATTTTCATTTCTTCCTCTCATTCACCAACTAGGCCTAATTGGAGCTTATCTAGTTGAACTGTGTGTAGGAGTGTTTTGATCAATTTTAGAGGTATGAGATAAAATTATTGATTATTATAATATATTTACCCTTAATAAAGCTCAATATATTTTTATTTATGATCCAAAATCTTTCCATCAAGTTTCTCACCCTCCTTGGTTTCATTTGCTTATTTTGCCAAACCTTGATTTTCCATGACTAACTAACCTCTAAGACAAAAGAATGAGGTATACCCTTATTCCAAAAGGAAAAATTAATATTTTTTAAGTTTTATTATGTCCTAATTATACATTTTAAAAAATTATTTTATCTATATTAATCCATTTAAGCACCTAACCAGCTCAATTTGCTCAAAAAAGGCCTCCAAAAGGACTATTTCCCTACATTTTTTACTTCCACCTAAGAATGACCTCTCAATGATAACTCTAAGATTATTAGGTTTATTAAACATGTTACCCACATAAAATTAATTATAATTAATCTTTTAATTTACCCAAAAAAACTTCTCTTTTTTACATTCCTCATTCTTACCTATTGAGCAACATGGATTTCTTATCCCATCTATACCGACTGCTACCTTTAACCAGTAGGAAGAGTAGGTGATCATCATGAACAAGGTATTTTATATTTTTAAAACACTTTATAAATAACTATTTAATTTTTTTATTATACCCTCTCCCTCTTCCTAATCAATTTCACCTCCTTACCCTCAATTCATACCCAAGACTGCACACTCAATTGTAGGTGCATACAGGGCTCTCAAAGGTCTGTATAAGCTTGATTCACACATACAAAAGGTTATGTATATAATCATGGAATTAAATATTTGGTTAATATATTTAATTAATAATTTCAACTTCCATTTAACCTCTTTACATGCACCCTAAGCTCATAATTTGAGTCCTTTCTATTATGACTGTGAGACCCTACCTTTGATTCATGTAGGTATACATTTACCTATTTAAACCTTGGTCATGATATATGAAGAAATTAAAATAATAATGAGAGACATATATTATATTATAATACATTTTATTTACCTTATAGGCCCTAAACACCACCTATACATCATGTTTGGGTCACTATTTTCATACCCAACTATAGGTGCACATTTCTTTGAGAAGGGACACCTATGGTTGTCCATTAAACCTGAAACACTATACTCCAAAATCATACTACTGGTATTCATTCCATTTTGTTCACAAATAAATCCATGTTACAAATATATTTATGAGATAATTCTTTTTTCTCTTAGGATATCAATTGTCATCCAAAACTCAAAATCCTGTAGAAATTAGTGCAGAGTTTTAGTGTTTTTAGAGGCATCTTTAGGGCTCCAAAATTCTATCTTATACTCACATTATAACATACATATTTTTCATATATATTATACATGATAAATTATACAATATTTACCAATTTATTTGCTTCAAAATTCATTTAAACCATGCGATAAGATATCCACAAAACCCCTTGGACCTCTATTTTTATGTTTTTGGGAAACCTTTCTTGAACTTAGTCTTATGTTCCTTTCAACATGATTTATACATTATTTTGTCATTTTAAAAATTATATAGGTATTATATGGTGAAAATAAATGTGAAAAACTAAAATATGTTTTCATTACATCCTAACCTTCTATACAAGTGCTTCATGTCTCTTGAGGTACCACCTATATGTGGACATTAGCATACACAGGCAATAAGCATAAGATTCTGGGTAGTATGTAAGATATACATGTTTATTAACCTTATATTATATAATAAATCATACCAATTCACATTTTAAAAATATTAAATGATTGAAAAATATCCAAAATTCTTCACCTCTCAGCATGATATCAACAAGAGGCTCTTGTAGGTGTGCATTTGTTGTATGGAGGCAGTAAATATGGAATGGAGCAACAAGAGTGGATTAATGGATTCATGGATAACTAAAAATCATTTTAAATCCATAAAATACATTAATTACATTAATTAAACCTTAATATAAATTCCAAAACATCCCTTTCAATGTGAAAACCACTTGCAGACATCTGAAATAAAGCAGACAAGGGTCTTAAGAGTTATGCATAGGCTTATTAGAGATTACAAACAACAGTGAACTTATCCCAAAAATATAAATTAAATTCATATAGATCTTAATGACATATAAAATTAATAAAATTTCATTATAGTTCCATGAATAAGTTAGACAAGCTCTAAACCTATGTGCTTCAACATGAAATTGATCAAGGAGTTGGCTGAGATGAATGAGAATACTAAAAATTACCCAAAGCATAATATGATGAAACCAAAAATGGTAATAAATGGTAATATGACCCTTATAACTATGTAATACCATATTTTATTCACATGAAACCTTTGTAGAAGGCCAACATTCTCCAACAAGGAATAATTGATTGAAACTTCATAATGGTGACACTTTCTTGTAGAATGAGACTAATTTCACATTAAAACATCATGAAACATGAAAATAAGAATGTATATAATATTATAAGGTATAAAAAATCCTCTATATTCAACATCACCAACTGGATCACATGTACTTATCCAAAATGGAGTAAAACATATAGGGTGTAGGAAACAGTGAGAAGAAAAACATAGTCAGTTTGTAAAGGATGGTTCATAAATCATGGTTGACCAATCCTTACAATATTTTTATGTAAATTAAGGTATCTAATTTTACTACCACTTCCCAAAATAATTTTACCTGAAACCTCTTCAACTATCTGTATTAAGCATAAACCTAATGGTCACTTCTGTATGTCTAGAAAGGCAAAGAAGGAGGAGAGTGGTTTTAGATTAAAAATGGAACTTCCAAATCATATAAATAATATATATTAATTTTATAAATATTAACAGGTGTTTAATTACCTTCTTCCACATGACACCCTTCCCCATGGGTCGTACAAGTGCCAAACTCCCCTTTTTCAGTTGATTACTTGATCTCTAGTTAGATAAATTATAGTATTATGATTTAACTAACATTATTAAGAGTTAATTTGACATATTTTATGTTTTAAAGTAAAATAGGATACTTTAAGACCTTGGTAATTGTGCCACTTGCATTTATGACCCCTAAAATCCCACTAAATGACCCAAAATGATAAATAAACTTAGTAGACCATGACTAATGCTAAAATACATTATATAAAATCAAATTAACTATAATATAGCCTATTAAAAAGTGTTTTACCCCTAAAAATATAAAAAACTAAGTTTTTTACCTATAGGGGTCCATATTTGACCTAAAAGTCAATTTTGGTCAATAAAATGGTGACTCATATGGGTAGTATGCATGTTATACTGAAGACCAGCAGCCTTATAAATACATGGGATAGGTATTAAATGAAATATTGAGGAAAAATAGAAAATAATTTCCAAAAACACACACAAATCAACCACAATACACCAAGCAAACATAAACCAAAATAAGACACCAACAAGACTGACACATGTGCATAAGGAATTAGGGAAAACAAGAAGAATAGAAGCCATGTAAAAGGAGAGAGAATAACCTTAGTAATAATGTTTAAGATATATCCCATTTTTTGGGATATTAATCTCTTCTCCATCTAACTTTAAGAGTTGGAAAGCATTATGTTTCTTGCATTGAGTGATGACATAAGGGCCACTCCACAAAGCATCAAACTTTGTGTGTTTTCTAGTCTTAACCCTATCTTTTATCTCAATTTAGAACAATTTAACCCTCCTATAAGATTATTTTAATGGTTTTCTTATCAAAGTATCTTTTTTTTAAATCTTGGTGAGCTCTCATAGTTTGCATATCTTAATCCCTTATTTATTCAAGCTCTATCAATTCACACAACCTGACCTCCATGATTTCATTTTCCATCAACTCCAGCTGGTAAGTGAGATACAAGGCTAGTAACTCAATTTAAATAAGTATTCTATATTCTCTCCCATAAAATAATGTATATGGTGAGTTTTAAATGGCTCTTTTAGGGGTGATTCTATCATCCTAAAGAGTTATCTTCAATTAGAATGCCAAGTTCTTTGGTTTTCCTCCATTATCCTCTTTATAATCTTGATTAGATTATTATTATTTTTATTATATAGTCCATTCCATTGTAGATAATAGTTGGAAGAAGTAATAAGATAAATACCATGTTTCAAATCCCACTCACTTGTCTTCATTCTAAGGAAAGCTAATGTATTGTCTAAAATTATTTTTGAAAGAGCCCCAAACCTTATCACTATGCCTTCATAGAATTATAAAAATAAAATTTCATTTTATTCTTTGAGAGATACAACCTCTACCCATCATTTAAAGTGATTTTTATTAGTCATTTACCCACTTATGGCTAGCACTAGAAGGTGGGTTGATTAGGCCTATGAAATCCAGACCCTATCATATAAAAGGTTGGTCTACTTGTATTTGATGAAGAGGCAAGGTTGAAATATTTTAATTAAATAAAATAGAGTACATTTTTGACATTTCCTTACCCAATCATGTTTGTATTTAAACAAACTACACCAAAAATATCCAGCTCTTATAATCTTAGTAATTGTGGTTCTTGGAACAGAGTGACCACCAACTGGTTCATCATAAAACTCAAGCAATATATTCTCAACCTGATCTGATTCAAAAAATATCAATATTACACCCAAAAAATATTTCCTAAACAATACTCCATCAATAAGCACATAAGGAATAGATTTTAATTTGAAGCACCTTCTTTTAGCTCTATCTAGGCCTTGTGGACACTCACTAGTTTAAATAAAATTGGATCATTTATTGTGTCTAAATACTCATTAATGAATATGTAGATATAATAAGATCATCAAGAAGATCTAAAACAACCTCTTTTTATTCCTTCAAATATGAAGCAAGGTTCTCACATAATCTCTTCCCTTTCACTAGTTTGGTTGTCTTGATTTCTACATCATACTCCATGACTTTTGTAATCCAACCAACACTTTTTTCATGCAAATATCTACTCAGAATTAAGTATTTTAAACTAGGATGAGGTACCAATATATGAATATTATTTTTAGATAACATATTCCTAAACTTTTTAAAACTTCTAACAACTGAAAGTATTTACTCGTCTACATAAGTATATCTTACCTCATAGCCTTCCAATCCTTGACTAAATAAGGTAATAGGTTTCTCCAAGTTTTATTAATTTGGTTGAATGAGAATGGTAGATATTACCTCTTCATTTACAAAGGAATAAAATTTTAAATCCTTTAAGAAATTAGGACTTGAAAGAGTTGGAGCTTGAGCAATAGTTTACTTGATCTCTTCAAAACTCTCCTTCCTTCTCATTGTCCAAGTGAACACTTAATCTTTCCTTATCATGGAGGTTAGAGGCTTGAATAAATTATAAAACTTAGGAGTAAACCTCCATATTAAATTTATTTTTCTAGATAAACTTTGTAAATCTTTCTTATATTTGGGAAAAGTCAATGCCAAGATTGCACTCTCCTTTCAGGATATATGGACAGGCCTTTCTTTGAGACTATGTGTCCCAAAATTTTGCCTTCATGGAAAATAAACACACACTTATTTGCATTAAGATATATTCCAAACTCTATAAATCTGTCAAAATTCTACCTAAGGTGATTCAAATGATCCTTTTCATATTTGGAGAAGATTGTGATATCATCAAAATACACCAACACTCTATCATTTATTAGGCCTTGAAAATCCATATCCATTGCATGTTGAAATGTTGCACTATAATTAGACAAACCAAAATTAATTTTCATATAATAATATGTATCCCATTTATTAGTAAATTTTATCTTATATTAATCACTTTCCTTTACCAAAATCTGATTATACCTTGAGTATCCATCAAGAAGTGATAACCTTTCACTACTTGCCAAAACCTGCAAAATCTACTCTATGGAAGGAAGATGATAATAATAATTCAAATAAACTCTATTCAAATCTCTAAATTCAACACATAACCTGATTTACCCATTCTTATTCCTTACTAGAACTATGTTTTCCAACTAATATGAATGCTTAATAGGAAAAATGATCTTAGACTCAATGAACTTTGTAATCTCTTTTCTCATGAAAGGCTCAATCTTATGATTAATTGGCCTTTGTATTTGCTTGATAGGATTTTAATTCTCATATATATCTATGTTATGTTGAGATAATTTTGGATCAAATATTTTTAAATTGCTATATTTCCATGCAAAGTCATAAAAAAACTCTTTACATAACTCAATGAAATCATATCTTTCTTCTCTAGTACACACCTTCCCAAGAGCAAGCAACTTATCTTTGAAGATTTGTACTCTCTCATAGTTTTATTTCTTAGTAGACATGCTTACCTTCTCCTTATTCAACTTATCATCATCATTAAAGATACTCTTAATTGTGACCAAGACCTTAGGGAGAATTTTTGTCTTTCATTGTACAATCTACCCTCCATATTACTGTTGGAGTTTGGATTGATTCTTTGAAGAAAAAATAGCCTTCTCTTATAGAAAAAGAGTTATTTAGTGGTCACTATCAAACACTTTCCAATTAGTGACATTATCAGGTATAGAGTGCCTTAAAATTAATTTGAGATGAGGTTGGTTCTTATCTTCTCTTATCCATTTTGGAACATCAAACTGAGCTCCAATTACTACCAACCTATCAGCATGTTTGTTATCCTCTCTTGGTATGGATTAAATGTTGAAGGCTTGGAAATCTTCCAAAATATCCCAAAATATATGCTTGTAGGACTTAAGAAAGGAGTTCTTAGTCACATTTTAGCCTTTTGATTCATAATCAACTCACTATCACCATAAACTTGAAACTCTTTCACACCTCTTTTCCTATCCCACTCAAGACCATGAATAAGGGCCTCATATTATACCACATTACAAGTAAAAATAATGTAAAATCTGAAATTAGAGTATTACCTTTCCTTGGATGGAGAAACCAACATTGCTCTACCACTTGATCTAGCCTTTCTTCTTGATCCATCAAAAAATAGCTACCATAAACCATCCATGTTTTCATTTAGTTTCATCAAATTTGGCATGAAAGAGTCCTCCTCATGAAGGAAATACACTCAAAGACTAGATTACTCTATGAATTTTTAAGGATCATGTTCATAATGCTCAGTTCCCCGTTCATCTAGACATAAATAAAAAACTCCTTCAAGAGAAGAAGTTGGGGATTGATCCATGTGAAGCTCCTCCTCATCAAGAATAACATAATTGGTATTTTTAACCTTAAGCATGTAGGGCTATAAATTATTGTGATGAATAGGATCTGATTCAATCTTTACTTTGGTACCATACTTTGTCCTAAAAACCATATATGACCAATTACTTACCAAGTATCGACCTATCTTGACTATAAATTCTCTTGACAAACAAAGAGTAAAATATAGAGGTAAATCTAAAATAACCACATCATTATGGATGGAAAAATTAGGATAAGTATTTAAATTAAAATTCAAATCCTTGACAACTCCCAAGGTCTTTTCTGGTGACCCATCTAGTTGTAGAACTCCTTTAGTTATTGGTTCATATTTGAGGCCTAGTTTATCTACTATTGACTTGGGCATAATTAAAGTACTAGCCCTACTATCTATGATATAATTGCAAGCTAAGAAATCACTGATGATCAAATATATATAAAAATGAGGAGTATTATCATTTTTATTCACTTTTCCATCAATGAGCTGAGTTCCATTTATGAAAACAACATTTTCAATCTTAGTTGATCCAACTTCCTTACCTAATCCAAGAAATTATTTTTGAAATATATATTTTTGTCTCGGTATTGTAAATGTATCCCACAATGAAATATTCATGTGTAACTTATTCATTTGATCTAACACATTTATAGAAGGATTTCTCACCTTGAAAGGCTCTTTGGAAGCACTAGTACCTTATGGTGTAGCATGTGAAGATGGTTGTGTAGGAGCTACCCTTTCATTCTAAATTTTTTAATTTTCTTGCATATTAGGGGATAATTTATATGCACCCACCATTGGAGATGATGTAGGGGTAAAAATAGGTCCTTGATTAGTTCCTTATGTGTCTTCAACAATTGTCTTTTTAAACCTAGTGTTAGAGGATACACTAGTATTCACATTACATGAATTCCCCAAATGATTGATGGCACAAAATTCTTCCTCCAAATGATTCATAAGAGTAGAATTAGATTGTGTTTTTTTTTTCCATTCCATTTTTCATTGGAATCTCAAAAGTGGTAACTTGATGTGTTTGACTACCTTGCATTGGCATGGCTTGATTAGGCATTTTCATTGGCATATGCAACTTGGCCTTGATTTTGGTTATAGGAAGGATAGCATGGTTGTTCTTAAACAAAGTTATTTTTGATTTGGATCAAGAGATTTATAAAATTATGGGTAATTGGGATTATAACTTTGGTAAGGTCTAGTTTGAGTTATTTGACCTTATCCTTGAGCATTACCTTCAAAAGGAGGACCAATTTCCTGTCCAAACTAATTATAGTGTTAGTAAGGCATATAAATTTGAGATTTTTACCTATTTAGAGAAAATAATTCATTAGTAACACATTGAATCAAACTCTTGAATTCATAAAAATCATTAGTAGGGGCAAGGGCAGACTTTTATTGACTATTATGTAAAGGAGCCAAGGTAGGTAATGCAACCTGACTATGAGGCTACAAATTAGGGATAAATGGAATTAGTGGTCTAGGAGTAATATTCCCTTCTTGAACAAGACAATTATTAGCTTTAATAGCTATCTCATAGGCTCTAAGTAGTGTATTCCCACACATGGATTACATCATCATGGATATATCTCTATTCAATGCTTTACGTAATACAAGAAGGCATAATTTGGAGTAGGTCTCACAAGGGTTGGGATTCTATCCCATGTATTTTGAAATCTAGAGTTAAAATATTGCATAAAATCCTAAGGATCCCTCTTTATAATTTTCAATTTTTTAGCTAGTGATATATAATCACTCTTCTCTTCAAACCTCTTAGATGATAGATCTCTTAGCTCATCCCATGAAGCAATAGAATTTTTAGGTAGAGTCCCATACCAATCTAAATCTTTCCATTTGAAAGATAATGCCAATAACATAATGGATACATTCTCTTGAGTGATATTATGGATATTGAATAAGTTTTCTATGTTTTTGATGTGTTCAATGGGAGTAGTAGGACTTTCTCCACTAAAATATGGAACACTCTTAAGGGCTACTCTAGGAATTTGGTCATATGAGAGGCAAGACAGGGGAATTACAAAGGTCCTTTAGACACATGTAAATATAATAAAAGAGGATACATATGCATGATGAAGATATTTTAAATGAACCATTTAATTTTAGGAAGTCTAAGTGTGCATATAAGTCGTGAAACTTATGAAAAGTGGCATGAAACTCCTTGTCTTAGCTCAAAAAATTGCCTTCATGATTTAGACCTATTTAATGTCCAAAAAATAAATCTATATAGGTATTATTATTATAATTATATGTAATGATTTTATACATGCCTCTCCATACATTGGTTGTAGTCTTACTCATCTGGAATCTCTTAAAAGTAAGCCATCACTACCTACAGTCTAAAAAACTCCTCTTTCAGTCACCTCTCACACTTGGCCTCAAAATTGGCTTAAATTTTACATTAAAATACATGGGATTGAGTGGATGATACACGTAAATACTCTCCATGTCCTTATACTACTTAAGTATACCTTAGAAAAGCTCACATTTGAAGTTTTCACCCTTTTCACCATTGTGTTCATTATGCTAGTTTTGACTGGCTAAGATGAGAGATATTATTTTAAAAATTATAAGATTTTTAAAATAATTAAATTTACATAGTTAATTTTTAAAATTCCTAATCTTTCCCCAAAACTTGATTTCATCTCTTGAATGTTCCAGGACCTACATAATGCACAAAACAATCAAACAAATCCATTCTAAGCCATGTTTGTATAGGTAGTGTAACAAAAAATTGATGAGGAGGATACCTAAAGAGTCATATTTAACCTCAAATTACTTTCATTTCCATTCCATCACATCTAGATGCATCTCTAGCTTTCTTTTCCCAATTGGGTCTTTCCAAGGGTTTAGTAAGGGGTTTAGACAATTTTTCTTTAATCTTTATTCATAAAGACCTAAAATTTAAACTACCAAAACATTCCTAAAAATGATGTTAAGGGATACTAATAACCTCTTCAAACTCCTTTGGCCTCCATGCATGTCCTCAAAAAAGATATGAGCATTTAAAATCACCCTATCAAGCTTATTTTCACCATTTCCTACATGATTAGACTATCTCTAATCTAAAGGTAACTTTCATATAGGTTTATATATATATATATATATATATATATATATATATATATATATATAAATCTCATACATGTCTAATTAAATCTAATAAATATTTTCCAATCATCTATATATCTCACCAATAGCTATAAATGATGTTGGACCCCCAATTGGCTCTAGGTCTCTTCAAGGCCTAATGGGCTTAAAATGCACCTTGATAGTTATGAATAATTGGACCGATATATAAATTTTTTTTTGGTGTATAATTATTTTTCACAACTCATTAAATCTCAAAAATTCACCATAAAACTTTCCCAACACTCCTTTTCATTTCTTCCTCTCATTCACCAACTAGGCCTAATTGGAGCTTGTCTAGTTGAACTGTATGCAAGAGTGTTTTGATCACTTTGAGAGGTATTATATTAAATTGGTTATTAATATAATATATTTACCCTTAATAAACAAATATATGTTTTTTTATGTTCCCCAAACTTTCCATCAAGTTTCTCACTCTCCTTGGCTTCATTTGCTTATTTTGCCAAACCCTGATTTTTCTTGACTAGCTGACCACTGAGACAAAACGATGAGGTATATCCATATTACCCAAGTAAAAATGAATATTTATTAAGTTTTATTATTTAATAATTATAAATTTTAGTAAATTTTTTAATCTATATTCAACCATTTATGCACTTAACTAACATAGTTTGCTCAAAAAAGGCCTCCAAAAGGATTGATTTCTTGTATTTTTAACTTCCACCTAAGAATGACCTCTCAATGCTAACTCCAATATGTTTATGTATCTTAAAAATGTTACCAACCTACAATTAATTATAATTAATCTTTTAATTCATCAAAAAATTCTTTTCTTCTTTGGATTCCTCATTCTTACCTAGTGAGCAACATGGGTTTCCTAGCTCATCTGTATGGACTGCTACCTTTGACCAGTAAGAAGAGTAGGTGATCATATTAAAAAGGGTCCTAGAGATTTTTTAAAAATTTATAAATAAATAATTAACCATTTGAATTTTTTATTAAACCCTCTCCCTCTTCTTAAGCAAGTTCACCTCCTTACCCTCAATTCATGCCCAAGACTACACACTCAGTTGTAGGTGCATACAGGGCTCTAAAAGGTCTATATAGGCTTGATTCACACATAAAAAAGCTTATTTATATCATAATTTCCTTTAATTAGGTTTTAATGTTTTTATTTCATCATTTTAAATTCCCTTTAACCTCTTTACATGCACCTTGAGCTCATAAATTAAGTCCTTTATGTTATGACTGTGAAACCATGTATTTGATTCTCGCAGGTATACATTTACCTATTTAAACCTTGGTCATGATATATTAATACCTTATGTGAATAATTATATCCATATATTATCTTCTCATACATTTTATTTATCTTATATTCCCTAAACACCACCTAGACATCAAGTTTGGGTCACTATTTTCATACCCAGTTGTAGGTGCACATTTCTTTGAGAAGGGACACTTGTGGTTGTCCATGAAAATTGAAACACTATAATACAATATAATAATAATGGTATTAATTAAAGTTTTTTAATCACTAAATCCATGTTAAAACTCTAGTAATTATATAATTCTTTGTTTCTCCTAGGATATCAATTGCCATCCAAAACTCAAAATTTTGTAGAAATTAGTATAGAGTTTCAGTGTTTTTAGAGGCATCTTTAGGGATCCAAAATTCTATCTTATACTCAATTTATTACCTCCATATTTTTAATGTATATTATAAATAATAAATTATATAAGTTTTTATGTGCTTTAAAATTGATTACAACCATGCTATAAGATATCGATAAAACCCCTTGGATCTATGTTTTTACATTTTTGGGAAACCTTCCCTGAACTAAATATTTGTTCCTTTCAAAATTATTTTGTCATTTTACACATTATATAGGTATTATATGGTGAAAATAAATTCAATAAACCAAAATAGGTTTTCATCACATCCCAACCTTACATAGAAGTGCCTTCATTGATCTTGAGGTACCACCTGTATGTGGGCATTAACATACACAGGTAGTGAGCATAAGATTTTGGGTAGTATGTAATATATCCATGTTTATGAAACTTATATTAACTCATAAATCATACCAATTAACCTTTTAAAATCTTAAAGGATTGAAAGATCTCCTAAATTCTTCACCTCTCAGCATGACATCAATAAGAGGCTCTTGTAGGTGTGCATTTGTTGTATGGAGGTAGTAAACATGGAATGGAGTAAAAATAATGGATGAATGGCCTAATGGAAAACTAAAACTCATTTTAAATCCATAAAATACATGGTTTTAATTAAGTAAACCTTAATACTAGTTCCAAAATATCCCTTTCAACTTGAAAACCACTTGTAAATGTCTAAAACAGAGTAGGCAAGGGTCGTAAGAGGTCTGTGTAGGCTTGTTAGAGCTTGAAAAAAAACTTTCACTTATCAAAAACATCCAAATGAACATTATATATCTCTTAATGACTTTGAAAACTAATACACTTCCATGAAAAAAATAGATGATCTCTAAACCTATGTGCTTCAACATGAAATTAAGAAAGGAGTTGGTTGAGATGAATGACAAGACTAAATTTTACCCAAAGCATGATATGATAAAACCAAACATGGGAAAATATGATCATATAACCCTGAGACCTATGGAACACCATCTTATATTCACATGAAACCTCTATAGAAGACCAACATTCTACAATAAGGAAGAAATGACTGAAACTTCACAATGGTGACACCTTCCTATAGCATGAGACAACTTTCCCATCAAAACATAATGAAACATGAAAATAAGAATGGAGAGAATTTGATAAGGTATCGAACATATTTTAGAGTCAACATCACCAAATGTTTCATAAGGACTTGTCCAAAATAGATCAAAACTTATAAGGTGTAGGAAATAGTGAGCAACAAAACACAATCAACTTGTAAAGAATTTTTCATAAAGCATGGTTGAAAAATCCTTACAATATTATTATGGAAATGAAGGTATTTTAGTATAATAAACCTCACAAAATCATTTGACTTGAAACCTCTTTAGTTGTTTTTATTAATCACAAACTTGATGGTCACTTATTATGTCTAAAAAGCCAAAGAAAGAGCAGAATAGTTTTGGATTAAAATGCCACTTCCAAAGCATGTCAAGCATTGAGATGAGTGTGAGGAATATGAAGATACTTTACATGACCTCCTCCCATGTGTCACCCTTCCCCATGGGCCATACAAGTGCCAAACACCCCTTTTTTAGTTCATTACTTAATCTTATGTTAGATAACCTACAATATTTTGATTGAACTAACATTCTTGTTAATCTGACATCTTGGATGTTTTAAATGAAAATTAGACACCTAAACACCTTGTAAACCATGACACTTGCATTTATGACCCCTAAAATCCCACCAAATGACCCAAAATGACAAATAAACTTATTAGAACATGACTAAGGCTAAAAATATTTTAGATAACATCAAATGAACTATAATATAGCATATGAAAAAGTATTTGACCCCTAATAATATAAAAAAACAAAGTTTTTTTACCTATAGGGTTCCAAATTTGACCTGAAAGTCAATTTTGGTCAATAGTTAGGTTTAGAAGATCCATATTGGTCATGACCTTGATTGTCTAAATGTACCAATAAGCAAAATGGCTAGTTTGATTTATATTATCTAAAATAAGATTGGTTTATAGATCAACTTCACTTTCTCTTATATATAAATTTTTCATTATTAACATCGTATTCCATGATATGATACTTCATTATTAGCTCTCAATCAATTCAAATTTGATTTGGAATACCTCTCTAAGGTATTTAAATGTGAGAGAATTCTATTACTACATACTCATTTATCATTGTCAACCAATCACTACTTAGTAGTAGTACATATCCCTTTGGGATATATACCACAAGTATATCTATAGTAATCTACACCTGTAGCTCAAATTAAGCTTGAATTATTACATCATTCAACTCTCTAACCATAGCCACTACTATTTTCTCTAACTATGAAATTTTCATCTTAGTTAGGATTGCAATTAATTCTAGATTTTAATAAATAGAAGTTGGCATTATAGTGTCTAAATATCTATAATCAACTAAATAATTATGTATATTTTTACCAAATACTCTGATAGTTAACCAAAAATGAGGAACTTCTAGCTTACTCTTGTATATTGCATTCATATCAACATCTTCTAGCTTCTTTGTAGCATACTTACCTATAATAGACATCCATATTCAGTAATATGAGCCAATTCATGAATAGTGATGTTTGTTTTTATCTTATTCATGTATTTGATGATGTTGTATCCTCCTTTACTATTTTTTTCCTTATTCAGGGACCGGTCATTCCATTTTGGGGGAGGTCTATTTTTATTAGCCTTCAAATTTAGGGGAATAGTTGCATTATTTGGAGGAGTATACCTATTAAATGACTAATTGTTCTTAAAATTGTAATTGCTTCTTTGGAACTAATATAAGGTGTTTACCTCATCCAAATTATCCTCTAACACATTGTCATCTTCATTTGGGAAAGGAAACTCATGAATTTCAAAGACCATACCTATGATTGAGGAAATAATATCATGGAGGAACTCTAGTGGATTATTCATTAAATATTTTCTCACCATTTATATCTTAAAATTTTCAAATGCTACATAGAACTTAGAAAAGTTAGGCCTACCATGCCATGATGTTTTATAAACCCTGTACTAATTAGGTAGATCTATCTCCACTATATTGATCTCTATAAACTTATTATCTTTTTTTTTGTATTATTTTAAGGCTTGTTGAAAGGCCTATTATATTTTGAATTATAAAATTATAATTATTATATAGACTAGTAAAATTACCTATCTTCTTTTTCATACTCAATAAATCATTAATTAGCTTTTGAATCATCCTCTATATAGAATCCAATTCTACTTTTTTAGAATCTAAACATTAGAAAACTATGGTATTGGATGGGAGTGAATATTTACTCTCTTGATGACCATTCATTTATGTAGGGTTTTTCAAGAGTCCATAGTTTTGATTTGGTGTATGTTGCATCATAGAAGGTAGTGTATATAACTAATTCTCATTGAATGTTGAAACATTCTGATTCACATGAGGTATTGGATTTGAAGCTAGGAAACTAGCACTGGGGCTAGGAGTGCTTGATATCTAAGTATTTAATTACCTATGAATGTTGATTACTTCTTCATAAGGTAGTGTTAGAGTGTTATCAACAACAAATCTTCATATAAATACTATAATAATTGGATCTAGGGAATTCTTGTACATTTTGAGTGTCAGTGCCTCTAGTGGTTTATATATAGCACTTATCAAAGTTTAAATATTATAAAATCTCACATTAAAAGCATAGATAATTTCATTTATATATCTATTCATACTAGTGAAATTTTGATACACCACACTCATACTAGTAACCTATCTAAATAGAGAAATACAATTGCTTTGACATGAGTTCTTTGAAATAATCTAATTTTATTTAAAATTTAGGAACCAATAATAAGCAACAAATTGAAATGTGAATGTTAAAAGCCTACATGTAACATCTTCATTAGTAACATTCATTAAAATAAATCAAATTTTAAAGACTTGATATTCTTCTATGTCATCCTTCCTCATGAAGGGGAGAAAGAAGGTAGTTACATTTCTAGATTCTTTGGTAAATTATGCACATCTCTGAGGACTGCAATAACATATCCATCTAACCAAGTTTGATCCATAGGATGACTAATGGGATGGAGGTTTCTTTTTTATGTAAGGTGTCATGACCTAGGGTATTATGGTAAAAATTGGTATAGATATATGCCTTTGATATATTGATAAAGGTGAAACCAAAAGATTGGTTTGGGCTCTATACCTAGTTACTCTCTTGGGTGTCTCTAGTGTAACTTAGATGTAGGGGACAAAATTTTATATGGAAGGGTACATATTGGTTATATACCTACTTATAGAATCATATTTTATTTCTATTGATTCAATTTTTATTCACATTAAATATTTAAACAATGTAACCTCTACCATTTTAGAATCTAAATAGAGATAACTCCATTCTAATGCATGATTTATAGGTATGGGTTGAAAAAATAGGTGGTATAATAGTATGATAAGAATATAGTTTGTTAACTATGTGTGAATGGATGATTAAAAAATAGAATAAATTTAAACCTAGTTTCGTTGTACAGAAGGATTTTATTCTAAAGTGGTAGACCTAAAAAATCCAAAAATTGGGAAAGTTAGAGCATGAAATAAGGTTATGTGATCTCAAGAGGTATTGCTCTCAATTTTGTCTCTTTGTTTATAATTTAATAAAACTGATTCTTGTAGTTAAAAAATATTGTAAACACACATCCAAACATAGTTAAAGAGTGAAAAGAAAAGATACTATAAGAAACTCTAAGATATCAACTAAATGTTGATCTTTTTAGATTTGTTGTTACACACCCTTATTCAAAAGATTATATCTCAAGTAAAAGAGGTATTTGGAGAAGCTATTAATCACTCCTATAAAAATATATCATGGAAAATAGTTATGCACACTTCAAGAAATGAAATAGACAACCTAATTACATAAAAACAATGATATTTGCTATTCATCTAATAGCTATTGCATTTTATTCTAGCATACACCACTAATAAAAACAAAGAATTATTTATATATTTTGGACACTTTGAATTAATAAAACAACCAATAAAAAAAATAAACAAAACTAATTACACATAACTAAAAGAGAAAGACATCAACACAACTGCATGACAATCATAATATTTCTTCATATATTGATAAAACTTCCAATCAACCTCCTCCTCCTTTAAAAATGAGATTATTAAAATATAAATATATTTTGGGAGGGGTTTTATCATCCTCCAAATCCATGAAAAAATCTAAAATTACATGTTAATGATAACTAGAATGATATTTTTAATATATGCAAATTTTACATGCATATTTAAACTAATCAAAACTATGTCTTTAAGAAAAGATTCATTCTTACAAAGTATTTTCTTACAAAACCCAGCAATGTGTACATGTTTACAATTTTTTTTAGTTAAGTATTATATGTCTTAGTTCAATTACCAATTTACATATAAAATAACATATAAAAATAACCAAAAACTAAGATTTACAAGATGTTATGGCTTGGATGGTTGAAATCAAAGTCATCATAGGGACTAAATTGGAAGGTGTAGTTGAGATAGATGCTCTAGACATAGATTATTTCTTAACTTCTAGATCCTAGTAATACTTGTATTCAACATTATGTTGTGACATTATTATATCCATGTTTAAAAGAGAGGGCCTATGTATTCTGATGACTTTTACCAATAATTGTGCATGCTCAGTCTTGGTGGCTCTAAAATCCACCCAAAATATATTTATGTCTATAATCTTCTTCCTATTAAATCCTAGTTCTTGTTTAATATCCTCTAGTGTGCATCCCTAAAGACTTTGCTTAATGTTGGTGGCTTATTACTAGAGTAGTTAGGTGAAATTGGACTTGATTATTAATTCACTTGAGGGATATTAGGAATGAGATAGCTTTAACTCATCCAAAATTTATAGGGCTTGTTTCTCTTGATCTGTTAACTTTAGAATCAAGGCTTGCATGTTTGATACCTAGTCTAAAACTTCTAATGTCCTAATGACCACTGGATTGAGGCTACTGGCTATTTCTAATGGTGTCATTAAATCTAAATGTCTAAAAGACTTATTGGTGGTGTATAATACAAGGAAATTGAGATTATTCTAACATTATTTTAAATAATTAAATAATTTACATGTTTAGATGAATCAGATCTTATTAAACTAATAATATCCAAGTTATTGTACAATCTAAGAGTTACATTTTGAACATCGCCTTTAATTTCCATATGAAAATGTATTTTTTCTATTGCTCTCTTATTTACTTAAGTTCCTATTCCATATCTTTCCTAGCTTGTTCAGTGCCCTCTTGAAGTTCCAATAGGGCTTATATATTTGCTTGAAGATAATATTTGAAATCCTTATTGTATGGAGACTATCCAAGTCTCATGTTCTTTTTATTTGATAGTGAGAAAACATATTTACTTTTTCCCAAAACCAAGACTCTACTAATGCCATCCTCTATTTTCCTATTCCTAACCCTTTGGATAGTTGTTGTTGATTTATCAAAGATGGAGCTCATAGTGGGAAACTCTATTATTTTAAAATTAGGTGTTTATTAATCTTAGACCTCTAGGTTTGTAATCCAATGTGAGACTACAAATTGTGTAACATACATTGACTAAGTGTCCTTAATAGTGGTCAGTATCAAAACATACCCTAAAGACTACATTAATTCCTCTACATGTAATGGGTTTAGTAATGATGGAAAAATGATCTTTTACCAGTCCACATCATCAAATTGAGGCATTAGATGGATACTATAGTTAGGCTTCTTCTTATTCTTAGTTTTGTAGAGGAGACAATAGAAGTATCTTGTATACTAGTGGAGGAAATCATGGGTAATCCTAACTGAGTGGAAGATACATGAAATTGAGTTATTGCAAGGGCTCCCATAGTCATCTAAAAATGAACATTTTTGGACTTAAGAGAAGTAGGGTAAATAATAAATAAAGTAGTAATAGGGGAAATAGATACCATAAGATCTAAATAAACAACTTCAACCCTAGAAATAAGAGGATCTATAGAAATAATAGGATTATTAGGAACAATGGGCATAGTGGAAGTAATAAGGACTATAATAACCATTGAAACTGGAAGAACAATAGGACCCAAAGGAAGTGAAGTAGTAGTGGCCATAATAATAGTGAACTCACCTAATTTCTCACCACCCATTGGTACTTTTTCTTCAATCCCTTAAAGTCTTAAGATTTTATCCCTTTTCAATTCTTCATCCTTAACTTCAAGATCATTTGATGGTACCTCCATAGTTTAACTTGAAGAATAATCTGCTAATGGAATAAGGTATCTAAAAGATCTTTATTTCTTCTTTTAATATATTATTGCCTTTCCTTCCAAGGGGGGAGTATCCTGAGTGGTGAAAGGTACAATGTTTAAACTTGTAGTAATAGGAATTTAGGAAGCAATGGGGAGACTTGTGTCCTCATAGTTAGAAGAATCAATGTAAATTGGTTATTTTTCTCTTCCTTAAGAAGTTATAATAGTAGGAATTTACCTCACCTCTTACTCTTGCTGGGTATCCTTCATTACAATTGGTGGTGAAGCTTGGGAAGGCCTTTCTTGAGAGAAACTTGACACAATATGTTCTTCTTCCACACCCTAATCCTACTTCATAGTTATCATCATAGTGGGTGGTCTTTGGGATGATGTTCCATGGTACACATGTTGGATCAACTGGGAGGTCTAATAGTCTATAGTTTCAAATCCACTAAGAAGTGGAATCCTAATATCCACCTTCATAATTATGATGGAAGGTTTTATTTGGGTGTATCTTAGATGATATTATATCAACCTAGCCACTCTTGCCCTTTCTATCACCTCAATGTAATCCTTTGCATTCAATAATAAAAATTCATGCTCATAAGATTTGTGTTATTATGGGATTTCCAAGCCTAAAATATGTTTTTGGATAAGGCAATATGGATCCCAATCCATATATGGCAAATATGAAAATGAGTAAAACACTAATTTTTTTGACTTATCTAAAATGCTTCCTAGTTATGTAGCACATGCATCCAATCATCAGGGAAGACCCATGAAACACACCCTTGTAGTTCTTCTTCATGTCCTCATCTATGCTCCACCATAACTAGTAAGTTATTTATTACTTTGATAGTTTGTTTGAAACATACCTTGGGAGATATAAAGGGGAAAACTTGTGAACTACCACCATGATTATAATATAATCTAGGTTTAGCCAATAGTGTCATCTTGGATAGAGTGTCTTCTTAATGCTTTCTAAGAATTAGTTCAGGGGTTATTCATGAATTTATATCCACACTTAGGGGTAGACATTCTCAAATATTAAAATGATATTCTTCATGTATGAATAAATATAAAAGAATGAATAAAAATCACATACCCAAATTTTATTATAGTCTAGGTCAGGGATCCATAGGACTCCATTATGAGCATAGATGGTGGCCATGAATACATATAAAAAATATGGCATCATGTATAATGGGTCTCTTATCCTTATTAAACATCTATTCCTAGATCTTGGCACTGATTATTTCTCCCAAGGTGAATGTGAGATCAGAGGTCATAAATAGGTCCAACAATGGAACCCATTCTAGGTGGAAGAACTAAATGCTATTAAAACCATACAATATATTTAACTAGGCCATCCCAATGCAGATTCCCATCTTTGAACTCATTATTATCACAAAATCCTTGGCCTTGAGGGTGGCCATGTCTACAGGAGAAATCCACTTCCTTAATGTATTTATTTTTTTTGTTTTCTTACACAATTTGACTTTATTCCCATTAAATATGGCATCTATCATGGGTAATCATAGGTATTTCTATAAATCATCCCTTGAGATACAAGTGATAACTATCTTGTGATTTAAGTGGTGTAAAAATATACTAGTAACCTTTCTCATGAAGAACAAGTCTTAAAATAAATTAATGTGAGGCATCACTTTGAGTTTTATGGATTTAGAGTTTAAGTATTTATGCTTTATTAGTACTAACTCCACTACTATCTTCTTTTACTTGGCCATTAGATTTTCCTCATGTGAGTTGTGGTGCCAATGTTTTTTATTACGTCCCATAGAGATGTATAGTTTGTAAATTCATCATTCAAAACTGTTAAATCAAAGATAGTGTCTATGTATTCCTTGGAGTCCTTGATGGTGAACTTAAATTGTGGAAATACAAATCTAAACACTTTAGATGATGACACCATTGATATCCTAGTTGCTCACTTAAAATTTGACTATGTGCTTCTTTACTAGAGGTAATTTGAAACTAATGTAGATATCTATGGATTTTAATTATCTTTAAATTATAAATGCACTTAAACTCATTATTAATCAATAGTCATGATGTCACTTCAAAATTCATTGATATAGATTTTGAGTGTAAAACTTTAAATCCATTTCGTGTGTCATTAATACCCAACATCTCCAAGCTTGTTTTAATTGCTTAATTTAAACTTTGATACTTAATTTGATGGGTATTCCATGTAGAATTTATATATATATATTTAGATAAATTCTACACTTTAGCCTTGGACATTATCACCTTATGTTTAAAGTTGTGTAAAATTAGGTGTGCATTTGATAGTCAGGTATCATAACTTTTTTTAAGATTAGGCTAAATAATTATGGTGATGACTCAAATACACTAAAAATGAATAAAAATGCTATTGAGAACAAAACTTATGAATAAAAATTCCTAACACACTTCGAAAACAAAATTTCCAAATACAAAAACTTGGAATCAAAAGTTTCCAATAAAAGTTCTAAAATGCCAGAATATGTGAAGTGTAAAATTTAAGAAAAATAAAAATTATGACAAACATAGGTTTATATGTAAATTTTTCATGAAAACCAAAAATATGAAGAAAAATATAGCAAAGTACGTGACTTGAAAAAACAAAGAGTTGTAAACATATCTTTCAAAGATAGCTTTTGAAAAAAAATCAAAGAGTAAAATATGTGAACGCAAAAAGATGCACAGGCAAAAAATTTGAAGACTATAAAGTTTGGAGATGCATAGGGTCACTGGATAAAATTTTTGTGAAGAATAAAAGTTATGAAAATAAATTTTTTTATGAACACATGTTCTAATTAAAAGCTTCAATGAAAAAATCCCACAAACAAAATATTTGACAATAAAAGATGCCAAGAGAAAATCTTGTGAATATAAATCTTATGAATAGAGTTTTTGAAGATATAGTTTCCAAACTAATGTTCTAAAGTACCAAAATACATGAAATACATAACTCGTGAAGTGTAAAATATGTGAAATTTGAAACTTATGATTTTATTTATATAGTTAATGTGCATATTCATAAAACCTATATATATGTAAAAATCACAAAGACCATTAATACGTTAATCTTAATAAACCATATAATAAAAAAATTGATAATGAGGGAATGTCAATCACTTTTATACATGATCAACACACAATGAAGATCATCTACATGAAGAATAATAAATTTTTATAGTTTTAAGCTTAGATAGGTGTGCATATGAATGCCAATGAAAAAATATTTTCAAAAAAAACCTAGGATATTCTGAATACATTGGGTCCCTATTCAAAAAATTTAAGAATGGGGTATGTTGAGTATAACAACATGCATTTATATGTAATATATTTAAATTTTTTCCACATGCATTCCAAAATATAGGGAAGAACTATATAATCCTAAGGCCCTCCTTGGATTATTAGATATGTAAGAAACACTTAGTGATGAGGGTTCATTGATGTCATCGTGACACTATGATTCTATTAACCCATTTTTAGAAAAATCATTAAAGGGTGATGAAGGGTGAAGAGTTAGGGTTTATCAAGTAGAAGATAGTGATAATGTGTATCACATAATATAATATATTATCAAAAATGCACTATAAAACCCATAAAACCAAAGTTGGTCACAATGAAATCTAATCATTATCCCATACTAGATACATCTGTCACATCTTGAGACTAAAATCAATGGTAGTGATCATGGTTACAAGATTCTAATTTATAAAATATAATGACTAATCTAGAACACTTATCTTGCATAATTTATACCTATTTCCATTTTAGCATATGGTTATGCATAGTAAACCTAGATAAGTGTCATTTCTCTTTTTCATTGCAATGGATTGAACATGTTTAAAATTTGGTAATTTATATATTTAACATATCTCAATACTATAATTCAAAATATTAATTTATCTAAGTTTGTAATTAATTGGTATACTATATATTAGTTATCACCCTTGTGCTTGAACTACTTCTATATTATTAACCTTATACACATACTATTCAATTTAGGGTTAGACATTTGGTGAACCTAACCCTTGGTCTCCAAAATTTTGCTTGACCTAGGGTTTCTTGATTTATTATTTCTTGATTCTTTTAATTATGATTTAAAAATATTCAAAATTTAAAAATTATAATTTTATTTTTTTAAAATCATGTTCAATATGGATACATCTATCATTTATTTAATTATACAGTACATAATGATATTCATTTTTTATTATGTTAAATCAAACAAATATATAATCAAATAGAGTAACCAAATGGATCACATCAAACATAGTGATTTACAACATGAAAGAAATCAAATTTATCTTTACAAATCCTTTTTAAATAATATTGAACCTCTCCCTCCTCCTCACCCTAAGGAGGGTGATAGCCACCATCCCTCTAACTAGGTCTAGGATATCACTTTTATAAGGGGTAAGGTGGCCCATCATTTAGTTTTAAATGAAGATAATTAATGTATCCTTTCAGAAACCCCTCCACCTCCCACATCTCCTTTACATGGTGTGTGTGTGTGTGTGTGTGTGTGTGTGTGTGTGTGTGTGTGTGTGTGTGTGTGTGTGTGTGTGTGTACGTGCGCATGCGCGCATGTGCACATGCGTACACAAGCGTGTGTGCACACATGCGCGTGCATATTCAATCTGAAGTACCTAGGGTTTGTGATTTTGAATCCCTAAAATATCAAATCATCAATATGATCAAGTTCATTTTAAGATTTAAAAAATAATGGTAATTCAAAGATCACATTATTAGAAAGTAGGATTGAATACCTATAGAATCCAACACATACTAGTGTTAATCATGTGTTTTCATCTTCATATAGTAATATTATACCCAAAAAGGTTTCATATATAAATTTATATATATATATATATATATATATATATATATATATATATATATATATAACATATATAAAATAAGTGATTCAAATATTATATCCAAAGGCTACTAATATTCCAAGTGAAATCCTAAGATTAATGTGTATACACATAATATTTTCAAACTTTATCAATTATTGATGCTTTGTATCTTCAAAGAACCTATCAAGTTTCAATCTCTCTAAGTTCATTCCTTAAGGGGTGTAACAAGAAAGAGGAAGACCATTTATTATTATCAAGATTAGTGTCCCTTATTAACACTTGTTATCAATCCAACCATATCTTACAAACATTCCCCTAGGCTTTGCATCCTCTTTTGCACCCTTCTCTAGTCATTTACCACCTTCAATCACCCTTCCCTAACCTAAAACCCTTTTTGATGATTTAAGTTACATTTTCAACCACATCAACCTTATAATATAATTTATAAAACTTATTAGGGTCTATGTCAGCCCCTGGCTAACCTAGATCGTGACCTAATGTTTTTGTCAATAATGATAATAGGTCGATTGTAAACTTTTGAAAAGGATTAAGGTTAGATATAGATATATAAACACATCCATTTCACCATTATTAGAGGGAAAAAAAGAGTTAATTATTAATTTGATCTTCTTTACAATCTTCCCTTTTGCCTTTCTACTTGAGGAGTCTTAGCTCAAGGTTTTTACTTGGAGAAGAATCTTGTCTTATGGAAAAGTCTTGGATGTTTTGGCCTTTCTTAGTGATTGTTACAAACCACAAAAACCTCTCGAAAATAAAATTTGGAAAAGGGAGAGATTGAGTCTCGATGGGTTCATCTTCAAGGTAAGTATCTCTAACTTTTATCCTCTCTTTAGTATATATAAGTAGTATAAGTAATAGATTTTGAATATATTACTCTCTCTAGGCATTAAGATTTTACCTATACATAAATTAATTAAGATTCTGTTATGCATAATTATTTTATATTTACTAACCCCCATTTTGTTCCAAAATATTTTGTGAGCACTAGATTATATTTTTACTCTAATTTTTATATCTTTAGTGAATATGAAAACATAGGACCTAGTTAGGGTTATTGCATAGTTTTGCTTGACTAGAAGCTTTGGAACCCTCCCTGATGAATTTATTATTGTAAGAGATCCCTTGGATAGGTATATAAGATCCATATTGGTCATGACCTTTAATATTTAATGTATTCAAAATCAAAAGTGTAAATAGGATTTATCTTCATTGAGATAGAATTTATTTATAGATCTCCTACATTTCCAATTGCATACATTATGATGAACCCAATGTGAATCTAACCCTTGAAGGTTTTATTTTAAGCAATCATTTTTATCATCTTATTATGTTTTTACATATTTTTAATACTATATATAGCTATTTAGTATAGTTTTAACTTTTTCTGCATATATTTAACACACAAATTACTATGTTTTGTTTGTGCAAGTCTTCATCAAATATAGGTTATTGGATCAAATAGGTCAACACAATACTCTTCTTTAGTCCCATATTAGCATATAGAGTTGAATAGGTTATATTTTTCATCTTATTCTCTCTACCATCATATAGGTCAACAAACACTATTGAACTAGTTGACCTTGTTATTTATCCTTCTTGAGCACATAGGGTTTTGTAGAACTAGGTCAAATCAATTGACTCAATTTATAGAATTTGAAATCAATAATTAAGGAAATTTAGCATAATTTTTTAAATTTTAACCATCTTCAAGACCACCAAGATTCCTCTCTTTATCCTCTCAATCATTCCATTACTTTCTTCAGTTCTATTTTGTATAAGTTAGCAATCTTAAAAATTAGAACCCTATATCTAACTAAATTGATCTGGTCAACTTAGTTCTATAGTTTGTCTTATGTCTAAGAGACATAGTCAACCTATTTAACTCTATTATTAAATACCTTGATTCTAAAAAATAGTAGTGACATAGTCAACTCTTTTCTATACTATTTTTATATAGTGTCACATGAATTGAATCTATATTATTCTCAATAAAGGAATTAACAACTATTTACTAGCAATTAATTAACATTTCCTTTTCATCTATTTGCATGCTTAGGTGACTCACATAGTCTAAATCGGGGGTTTTTCAAATAACCATTTAGGTACACTATTTTACTCTTTTTAACACACTACCAAATCACATAACATTCAAAACACATTTAAACACCTGTCTTTCCAAGGCCTACCTTCTTGGATTTCATCACCAAAGGAGAAGTTGACTTGCTTTTATGGACAAGTATAAATATGTGGTTAATGGTATATATTGGCAAAACACCCAACACCCTTATCACTATGGGACTATGAAGTGAGGGGATAAGCCCCAATATCAAGCCAATACCATTACCAACATAGATCCATTTCAACTCAAACATCATAAAACCACCCATAGATTGATTTTATAGTTCCCTATTCAACTAACTCTTCTATCACATTTAAATCAATAGTTTCTAATAATCTAATAAAAACTAGGATGGACACTTAGTTAACAGTTACTTTTTAGTTGATTTCTTGTTATTTGATCATTGCATGTTGTATTTCAAAAACTTGCATTGGCCAATGTTGGTGTAAGGTTTTTTATTGTGTGCCCCAATTGTATCACTCACACTAATCCAATTATTTGTGTGTTTTCTTCATTTTTACTTCACTTATTTTATAAAATTTCCCCTTATTTTAAAACACTATAATTATATTTAATACAGTCCATTCCAACCTATTCGACCTCCTACCTACAATACAAAATTGACTAGCATGATTGTGTCTTTTATCTTTCTCTTGTTCCCTCTATATAATAGTACACAATTGACCTAGTCAACTCTATACTCTTCTTAGCCTTTGTCTAATAGCACTCTATCAACCTAGTCAACTCTGTAACTATTGAATGAAACTTTTATTGTATGTGAATAACTTAGTTGTCTATTTGGATGACTTAGTTCTTTATCCCTGATCTCTTTTTATTTAAAATCTTGTTCCTTTCATTAAGCATCATGAAATCCCCTATCAAAATCTTATTAGACAACTTGAATCTATTTAGAGTCTATATGGGGTATTCTTTTATCCCTTTATTTACTTAGTAAGAGAACCCTTATTCTTGAATCACTTCTTATCCTCCTTCATCTATGGATTATAACATGGTTCAAATCATGCCTCAAGATTAGGTAGGTGGATTTGATCCTTTTTGTTACCTATCAAGATAATTCCCATATTCAATCATCTCAACATAATGTGGGAGTAATTGACACAAGTATATCCAATAATCCCACTAGTAATCCACCTCCTAATAACCCTCCCCCTAATACCAGTTTGGGGGGATCCTCCTATAAACACCAACCCACCAATTGATACAACTCAAATTATTTCACAAATAATGAAACAAATGAACATCATGAAAACATCCAACACCTCCAAAATAATGAAATTATAACATCATTTGATTAATATGGATAATCAACCTATGATTTTAATCCCTCAAAATAATCAAAATTTTATTCCTCCACCTCTTAGAGATGCCATGGGAAATGTTATTCCCTTACTTATCATGAATAAAAAGATTCTTCAAAACATCTTGAATGAGCCTTTAGTTCCTTTCATCATTTCAATTAATATTGGTAATATCTATCTATCAGAGTTGGTAGAATTCAGATAATGTGAATATAATGGAGACGTGATCACACGAGATGAAGCAAGTGCACACCACATAAATGCTAAAGCAATTTGAAATTATACAAGAAGCTAAATTACATAAGACAAAATGGAGAAAACCAAAATCTAATTAACATGAGATGGCCAAAGTGAAGAATACATATAGGAGAGCATGTAAGTAACTCCTCCATAAAAGGTGGCCAAGGCACCCCAAGAATAGACTGTAACTCCTCCATGAAATGTGGAGACAAGGTACTAAGAATAGAGAAGTAACTCCCATCAAGGGAGTTACTTATGACACCTATGACACATATATGACACACATCTCCACATAAGCTAGCCTATCCCACAAATGTAGGAAGACTCCATGTAAGCACAAGAAATACAATTTTCTTAATTAAAAAATAGGGAAAAATAAAAACCTACACTAATACCCCCCATAAGCACAGCTTAGGTGGGCAGTGTGGAAATATAAAATGGGTCCCGACAACTAGGCCTGATGAGGTACCCAAATACAAATGTAATCTCCCATAAGATAGATAAAAGGAGAAAACCCGTAGGAAAAAACTCCCCCCCCCAAAAGAGAGACATAAAAGAAGGAAGATGCTAGTGGGCCCCCTAAAGATGATGCTGCTATAGATGTGAACCGCACCCCAATAAGAGCTCATAGATGAATGAACTTGCTCTCAGTGAAAGGTTTGGTGAAGATTTTTGCAACCTACTCTAAAGACTGGAAAAATATCAAGTCAATGACCTGACTATGAATAAGCTCCCAAATGAAATGCATGTGAATCTCTATGTGCTTGGTATGTTGGTGCTAAACTAGATTCTTGCAAATCTGAATGGTACTCTAGTTGTCACAATAAATGATGGTGGGCTGCCTAATAAGAATGCCAAACTCAAAAAGAATCCCCTAAAGCCAAATAGCCTCAGTAGCTACATTAACAGCTCCCCTGTACTCTACCTCTATGGATGATATAACAATAACATTATACTTCTTGCTAGACCAACTGATAAGACTAGAACCTAGAGAAAAACTATAACATGAAGTGGACTTGTGAGTTTGTGAATTGCCAGCCTAGTCTGAATCTGTATATCCAACCAAGTCAACCTTTATGCCAAATATGTAATAAATCCCATATCTTTGTGAACCCTATATTTAATGCAAGATCCTCTTAGCTACTTTCTAATGCATCTCATGAGGTTCCTGCATGAATCTAGAGACAAGTCCCACTATATATGATATGTCAGGCCTGGTGTGAGTCAAGTAGATGAGACTACCAAAAAGTTATCGATACTGAGTGCCATCAACCAATGGTGAAGAACAATCAACCTCACGCTTGACTCCTAATAGAAAGGGAGTTAGAGATGGCTTGTAATCAGCCATGTGAAATCAAGCCAATAAGTCAAGAGCATACTTAGGCTGTGTAAGAGAAATCCCTAAATTTGCCTGTGAGATCTTGATGCCAAGGAAGTAGTACAACAAACCCAAGTCTGTCATGTCAAATCTATCTTGGAGAGATGCCTTCACCATTGCAATAGCCGATGAAGAACTCTCGGTGATCAAAAGGTCATCAACATATGAGACCCGAATCAAGAGTGAATCATCCTGCCAGAAGAAGTAGACATTAGGATCAGAATGGCACCTAGTGAAACCCACTATGAGAAGGAAGGAATCCATCTTGGCATACCAAGCTCGAGGGGCTTTTTTGAGGCCATAGATAGATTTCCTAAGTCTACATACTAAGGAAGAATCCTAAACAAATCTTGGTGGATGCTCCATGTAGATCTCCTCATCTAGTTCTCCATGAAGAAAGGCACTCTTCACATCCATCTGATGAACATCCCAACCATGTGCTATGGCAATAGCAAAGGTGAGTTAGATAGAAGTCATCTTTGAAATGGGTGTAAAGGTCTTTGAGTAGTCAATGCCTACAACCTGTGAGAAACCCTTGGCTACCAATCATGCCTTATACTTATCAACCAACCCATCTGCTAAAAACTTGGTCTGATATAGCCACCTACATCAAACCATCTTTCTTCCCTTAGGAAGTGAAGTCAAGTCCCAAGTGTGATTTTTGATTAAGGAATAATATTCTTCCTCCATAGCACTATCCCACTTAAGTACCCTTGATGCCTCTCAAAAATTATATGGATCTAAAACTGAAGCAAAGAAGGCATGTGGATCTCTCTAAAAATCCCCCCTATTACGTCTGTGATCTATGAGATCTCCTGCTCAAGTGTCAACACTCTCAAGTGTTTGTCTAGCCCAAAGTGGCCTGAAATTCACTGAGTCAGGTGTTATCTCCTCATCTTCTGACTAATTAGAGGTGGATGACTCTGCATCACTATCCTCACTATCTAAACTCGAAGAAGAAGATGTCTCTGGCTTAAGAACCTACTGTGGCTAATCTGAATTTGATGAGGAATCATTATGAAGAATTAGATTCGATGGAGAAAAAGTGTCAAGTGTTCAGTCTCTAGGACTCTCCTGAAAATGAACACTTCTCTCAATGAAAAAATCATGAGTGACTAGATCTAGAAGGTGATATCCCTTAATACCATCCATGTATCCTATAAAGATGCAAGGCTTGGACTGACATTCCATAGCTTTGCATTTCTTCTTCAGAATGTGGGCCATGGCTAGGGATCTAAAAACCTTGAGGTGCTCAACATCAGGTTTCCTTTTATGCCAAGCTTCAAAGGGTGTTATCCCTTTCAAAGCTTTGTGAGGAACCCTATTTTGAATGTAGCAAGCACAATTGATGGCTTCGGCCCAATACTATGGTGCTAAGTATTTGGAGTGAATCATATAGCTACCCATCTCTTTCAATAACCTATTTTTATGTTTAGTAACCCCATTCTGTGAAGGACTGTAAGTGACTGTGTGCTATAAATCAATCCCCTATGTGGTGTGAAACTGCTCAAACCTATTGCTAACATACTCCCCTCCATTATCAATTCAAATAACCTTGATGAATTTCTCACTCTATTTCTCAATAAGAGCCTTGAAGTCTATAAAATTTTCAAACACTTCAGACTTTTGTTTGAGAAAATATACCCCAGTGTACCTAGAGAAATCACCAATGAAAGTGAGGATGTACTTGGCCCTTATGAAATATGGTTTGGGAAAGGGTCCCAATACATCATTATGGACTAACTCCAAAGGTTTTGAAGCCCTCCAAGCTTTGCCTTTGTCAAATTTTGCTTCAGGATGCTTCCCAAAGAAGCACCCCTCGCAAAGTCCTTTTGAGAATTGGACACGAGGCAAGCCAATGACCATGTCATTTTTGTAAAGTTTCTCAAGGTAGTGGTAGTTAAGGTGGCCAAACCGCTCATGCCATAATTTGATAACTCCATCTGAATGAGTTAGTAATGCTTTTGGAGAAGAATTTGATGCAAAATGTGAGGTGTATAACCTTGCTTGGTGATCTACCCTACCCACTGCCACTGTAGTATCACTATGTAACTCCCTGATAGCCACTGAATCTGGTGAAAACTCAACTCTCATGCCCCAACCAATGTGAGTGATTTGGTACACTGATAGGAGATTAGTTGAAAGAGAAAGAACACTTAGAACATTATTGAATGTTCCTCCTTCCATTTCAACTGACCCTCTCCCTACAATGGAAACTGATGTGTCATCACCCAAACTAATTGAAGGCATGCTACAAGGCTCTAAAGATGAAAATTCAACTAGTGAAGAGCCCATGTGGTGAGAAGCAACCAAATCAATGACCCATGATGATGTAGAAGTTGTAGTAGCTACAAGGGCCTTGCCCTTTTCTTTCTCCTTACCCTTGCCTTTTGCCTTGGTAGAATCTTGGGTAGATGAATTTTGCTTGATGGACTTAGGAACAACTATGTTGTTCTTCTCTAGAAGATGAGTTAGGTAATCTATTTATTTATTCATAAATTTTTGTTCATCATGCCCTATATTTTTACAATAGGCACACTTAATCTTCTCTTTCTTTGATTTAGCATTGGAGGATGAAGACTCAGTGTTGTTTTTGGTAGGATTGTTGTTTTCTTTCTTCTTCTCCTGGTCCTTGTTCTTTTTCTTCTTCTTCTTTGTTGAAGTCTTATCCTTACCATTTCTAGCTATCAAAGCTTGGAGTTGAGTAGACTTCATTGTGCCCATTTGAATTAGCTTATCTTGTTCCCTAGTCAAGTCGGCAATGAATGAATCCAAAGAAGGCATTTTCCATGTAGTGCCAAGGGCACTTTTTGTGGCATAGAAAGTGGAGACAAAGACTAAATAGCTTAGACCTAACTTTGAGAGAATATAAAGTATGAGTTGATCATCTTTCTTCTCTATCCTTCATTCTTTCAATTCTAATTTAAGGGCCTTAAACTTAGTGAAGAAGTCCTGTAGGGTGTCAAAGTTGCTAGGACTTAGACTTATGAGTTCATTTTCGAGTTCATGACCTCTCATCTCATCAAGCTTCCCAAATAAGTTTTCTAAGGTGTCCCATATTTCATTGGGAGTCTTAGAGGATTCTAAATAGAAGAGAAGTTTTGGAGACACAGACAAGCTCAGTAATCCATAGGCTTCATCACTATGGTTGTACCACTTGACTTTTTCAGCATCAGTGTTGAGTTCTACTTCAGTACCCATGGTGATCCTATACAACCCTTTGCTTCTAAGAATGATTGACATTTTAACCTTATATTCATGATAGTTGAATGGTGTTAGGGGTTTAAGTTGAAAATAATCCATTTTAAGCTGAATTTAGGTGAAGTTGTGTTGATTGCAAGTTGTGAATTTATGCAAAAAGGAGAATGAAAGCAAAGATTTGCAAGTTGTGAAAAACAATCACACCCCCCATAAATATTTATCCTCCCCCAAATATGTAAGTACACACTCAAAATATGTTGGGCTCAGCTAAGAATGCATCTTAGAGTAATCAGTGCAAGACTATAAGCAAACAGGACGTCAGACTCAGTCAAAAATGCATCCCAGGAGACCCAAATTTTAGGCACTTTATAAACTAGTGCATTTTTGACAAATAAAAATCTTACACTATGGAAAATTTAATTACAAACACTTTTGAAAAAAATGGCACCCAAATATGAGCTACCATTTGCAAGATATTAAAGGTTCAATTTTCCCGTAAACTAGTGTTTTTGCAAAAAAAACACTAAAATATTAAAAAAATACCTATTTTGCGAGAGAAAGTGTCCTTCCAACCACTTTTTGGATTTGGAATGGAATGAGGAATCCAAAGGAGGTTTTTGTGAGGGGGAATTGGCCTCCTGCCAACCTGGGCCTCACCCTTCATCTTCGACAAGCGAAGATACAAGTTTTCAATGAAAACCCCCAAATTATCACACTATCTAAAAAACTAAATATTTAGTCAAATTGATTAATTTTTTTTTACAAGTCAATTTTTAACTGAAAAAAATAAAGCAAAGATAGAATGAACGGATGCCAAGTGTCCAAGGGCCCACAAGGGATGCCAAGCAAGGAAGGGGCACCTAAAAAAAACACAGTCCAGATTTGGCTTGCAAAAAAGACAAAAGAAAGGTAGTAGATGTGGTATAATAAACAAATGAACAACAAAAAAAATGCAGGCAGTGGCACCCCAAAAAAAGATGCAAATCAAAATATGCTTTCAAAAGAAAGAACCTGCAGACTTGCACGTCGTACAGCCTGATGGCGTGTCTGTCTTGAATGCGTGGAAAATAGAAAAAAGGTCAACTAAGGGTCTCGACCCAAGAATAAATAGTCAATAGTTAGCTATTTCTAGTCCCATATGCAGCCGACCCCTTCCTTGAAGTAGGAGCAGAAGAAATGGAGTGCTAAAATGGGTGATCTGTCATTGGACTGCGCCTCTCTCCACTTTTCAAATGACTGGTTCAGATCAGAGTAACTTTAAACTTGAAATGAAAGAAGCATGCCATGGAGCTGGACTGAATTGTCTTTTCTTGCAAAATTACCAAAAGAAAAAGAATACTATTGCCTTTGATAAAGCCACAACAGATCTAGATAAGATGTCTTGGAAAATACTAACTTAGAAGTAAATTTTTTTTAAAAAGTTCCATATGGATTTGCATGAGTTTTCAAGAAACTCTACCAAAGCTCTCAAATGCAATGGATTTTTAAAAAAAAACTACTAAGAAACAAAAGTAAAAATTTTAGAATAGCATAACTAGACACACGATTTCCAGAGTTGCTCTGATACCTTATCTGAGTTGTTGGCAAAATCTGGATAATGCAAATGTAATGGAGACATGATCACATGAGATGAAGCAAGTGCACACCACATAGATGCTAAAAGCAATTTGAAACTATACAAGAAGCTAAATTACACAAGACAAAATGGAGAAAACCAAAATGTTATTAACATGAGATGGCCAAAGTGAAGAATACATATAGGAGAGCACGTATGTAACTCCTCCACAAAAGGTGGCCAAGGCACCCCAACAATAGACTGTAACTCCTCCATGAAAGGTGGAGACAAGGTGCTAAGAATATAGAAGTAACTACCATCAAGGGAGTTACTTATGACATTCTTATGACACCTATGACACATCTATGACACACATCTCCACATAAGCTAGCCTATCCCACAAATGTAGGAAAACTCCATGTAAGCACAAGAAATACAATTTCCCTAATTAAAAAATAGGGAAAAATAAAAACCTACACTAATACTATCCAAATATTAACTACGATGGGACTAAAAACCCAACATCTTTTCTTAATAAATTTGGCAATCTTTATAAAGAGTGGATCCAAACTAATACTTTATCCACCACTAAAATTCTAATTAAACCTTCATTGGTGATGTATTGGAATGATATAAACAAACTCCCCAACACTCCACCTAGCTATTATAGGATTTAATCAATAATTTAGTTAAATAATTTCAACATAATGACCTTCCCAAAACTTTCCTTAGATATATCATCAATGCTAACCAATCTCCCACTAAATTAGCTCATGATCTTATCAAATGGTGGAAATATTTTACCCATAAGGATTACCATAACATGATTGATGATAATCTATTTAAACTCTTTATAATTATGTTTTCACTTTAACTTGCACCCCTTGAGGAGATGACAAGTATCTCCTCATTCAAGTGGCACAATATAACCACTTCAGGGTTGTGGGTGACCCAAATTTTAGGTGGATCTCTAGATTAGGGATAGCTCCCTTGATGTACCACTATAGACCAAGCCTACTACTAAATTTTTGGCGGTGGAAATGGATAAGGATAATTAAAAATAAATATAATCTAGGGGAGGTGATATACCAAATATATGGTCTACTCACACCACTTACAATACACTTGAAACTAAAGATAATTCCACACTTATAATTCATCCAATCCAACACTCCTCTACATCAATGTTCCAAGAATGGGGTCTTGAAGAGAGATTAGGATATGAGTAATTAGACAATAGTTATTATATAAACACTAATTAATTATATACTCACTATACCTAAAATCCACATTACACACTTCTTGTTTACCTATAAAAGAGAGATTTCAATCCACACAAGGCACTAGGAAGAGTAACATGTGAAGGTAAGAAAAATACACTTGCATAATAATAAAAACCATAACATACACTTATTGAAATATTCAATGAGGTAAAACATCATTCTTTATTAATTCAAGGACAAAAATTGGTATGGATTTTCCATACCCAAGTGGAGAGATGGATACAACAGCTAAAAATTCTAAAATTTATAGAAATTATGTGAGGAGAGAGAGAAAGTGAAGCTCAAGAGTCACTCAAACACTTGTCAAGAAAGGAGAAGGATTTATAATAGTCATATAATTAGGCATGAGATAGGTCCTATAAGGAAAACAAGGACAAATGTCCCTCAACTTAGCTAACTCCTTCATATATGGCGTAGATTCTCTTTGTTTACACAATAAATTGCCCTCATGATTTGCCTTCACAAAAATACCTCACTAATGAATAGGGTTAGGTTTGATGACTGATATTAAGGCAAGGGGTTACCAACAATCCCTCACATGCATTGGATTTGTCTTCAATTATTCTTATTCCTCTGTTTATGAGCAATCATCTCAAATAGTTACAAAATAACTCCTCATGCACCTCTCACACTTGGCACCCAAAACCTTTCTAATTCTACAATATGATCCATGAACAAGGATGGATGACTTTTGTCAAGAGTTTATAAGTCATCAATTTCATCAATAAAGCCTTAAAAGTCTTCCTAATTAGAGTTTGACCATTTTCACTAAGTGTTCACTACTTGTTCACTATGACTGGCTGAAATGAAGGAGATAACAGGTACACTTAGGAGTTTAGATAACTAAATTTATGAACATGAGGAATTATAAAAATTCCTAATCTTCCTCCTCAAGCTAGTTTCATCCCTTGAAGCTTCTCCATCCATATAAAACACAAAAATCTATCAAAATAAGCCCTATTGTACCCTTTTTATATAAGTAAGGTATAACTCAATTGCATGGGTCAGGTCAATGAAGAGTCCTCTACATATTCAAATAACTTCTCTTTCTTTTACTCTCCATTTTTATGCTTCAATTACAATATTTTCTCCATTGGGTCTGAGAGAGGGTTTGTGAGGGTTTTAAAGAGGTATCTAGTCTTAGCATTTCTTCGTGAAGATCCCACATTGAAGTTTTGTCTAAATACCATTGAGGGATTCTTAGGGACCCTCCCTAACTTCCCTAAACAACTTAAGGTTCCATTCAAAGTGTCATGAAAGTTACAAACATTTCAAATTGGCCATTTGAGTCATTTTTGAACATTTTGCATGGTCTATGTGGATTTCAAGCCCAAAAATGGCTTCTTGGTGATATTTTATACCTAATTATGGTTAAAAATATATATACCCATCCCACACACATTTTTTAATATTATATAATTCCCAACTTATGTGAAAATGTAAAAAACCTCCCACTTTGGCATTAGACCTAATGTTGCCTAGTAATTCTACCCTACATACTTGAGCTCAACATAGCTTTTGATGGTATCTATTTATTTCTAATGATTATAAAAATTTAGGAATACCCTGATGGATATGATCCAAATCATTATAATTCTTGTCAAAGGTTAAAATTGGAAGTGACATCTCAATTGGGATTAGGCTTATACCTTGCCTCGCTACCCTACCTACAAACCTTATTACATAGAGTAAATTATTTGACCTCAGAGCTTATATTAGGGTTTACCATGTCTTATTATGTTTATTATATCTTATCCAATCATCTTGAAATGTCATCTTGACTTTTGGCCCTTGTTTCATCTCATTTACAAATATTTGTAGGGTTCATGCAAGGGAAAAGTGCCCTACCTCTGAGATAGAACAAAGGTAGGTTATCCTATATGTTAATTAAAATTAGATATTTTAGGGGATTATAAATCTCCCAAGGATACCTTCTATAAATTTTTAGCTCCTATTTATTATTCTAGACCTCTCAACTTGTTCCATTTTCCTTGGTAGACTTTTAGGTATAGGACTATGCAGGGTATTGAATGTTGATCATGTTTCATGAAATTGGAGACTTTTTCCTTACATGTTTTTCATTGTAAAGGAACTATATATTTTTAAATTTTCACATAGAGATCCTCAAAACCTTATCCAATACCATGACCTATAAAACCTCCTCTATGCTCTTTGGGTTGAAGATTGGGTTCACAAAACCTTGACTATAGACTGCTTCACAGACCCCTATTGCTTGAATTGTAGGTATCCATGTAAATATTTAGATTCAAAAGAGTATTTAAACCTCTTATTATCACCTTATAATCATATTACCCTTATCTAGCTCACTTTTATCCCCTTGAGTGACTTTAAGCCATCACTTAAGCATCATTGCTCACTTACGATCACCTTTAGTAGGATATATGTGTGTATGGTCTATAATTTATCTTTTGTCATGTGTTTAGAGGCCCTTATTAGGGATATGAAAAATAAATTAACTTATTACCATGTTTGTATCCACATTTAAATGGCTCAAACATCATTTATATCCCAAATGAACACTACTTTGCCTCCATATCTAGCTGACTGAGACAATTGCCCTTAACATTGTTGTAGGTGCACATTCATGGTTCTAAAAAGGTATATAGTCCCATATTTACTTAATTATGATGGTCATTAATATCTTTTAAACTCATCTAGGGTTAAAATTTTCATCTCATCCTGACTTCACCTTTATGCTCCATTTAGTCTCAAAACATGCCTCTCACTCTTGACTGGGACCCTTTCTCTTTGAGACCCTATTGTAGGTCACTATTTAGATTTGTAGGTATGCTAAGGCCTTTATGAACTCCTATAGAGTTACCTAATGTCACAATGCACTCACTCATCCTCTTCTAACCTATCCTATCCATTTTCAAGCATCTTAACCTCATTAAAGGAGTCTATTTTGGATGACTAAGACACTTTGATCATTTAGACCCTATTGTAGATGTGTTTTTAATTGAACTAAGATTGGATATGATGTTGAAGAACTTGAAATTAAGGATAAGAACAAATTAATACATATCCATATGTGGATATATCTTATATGTCATCAAAACACAATGAAATATGTAATCAGTTCCTTATTTGCCTACTGGTTGAGGCATCTTTCTTTTATCCTTCTTATAGGTGTACATTTTTACAGTGTATGGACTATGGGTTATGTATGGGAGGTAGAGAAATGTATGGCATTATTTTGGATGATCACTTAAGCTAATGTATGTTACCTTTAAAATTTATAATTACTCCCATTATGGTATCATAGTCAAGTTACAATTTTTGATGACAAATACCTCTTTTTGGTCTCAAACTTGTAGATAACATTGAAATAATCTAGTATGTTTAAGCATGACTATGGAGTCTTCAAACTCATGTTGCTTGTGATCTCTGATTTCCCTCTCTTGCAAGGAGATACTCTCATATTATGGATACTATATGTATCTATTAATTTTTATCAATAAGTCACTTCTCAAAATTATCCAATTTTGTCAAAAAACATAGAGCTCTCTATTTTTTCAATACAGGGAAAGGTTCACAAACTCAGACTTCTTCCTTTTAGAATGGTTCTCAAATGACTAGTGGGATACCAAAGGGATTATTCATTCTCATTAGGATATCATACAACTTAACAAACTTAATTATATCTCAACCATGATAGTTCCTACTGTAAAACACCCTTATGACTCTGTCAAACACCTATGGATGCAAAATGAACCATTTTACAAGCATAAATAGGACTAGAAGAGGCTTATTTGGAATTTTATAAATCCAAAAAAAAAAAAATTATGATAAAACTTATGTAAAAACCATATGACACACATGAAACCATTAATTCTATCAAACCAAAACATAATATTCAAAAATTAGTTCAAATAGGGACCTCTCATGAATGAAGAAGCACAAAAATCTACCTAGATTCTTAATAATAGTTCATAAAGGAGGATCCATTAAATTCAAACTTATTTCCATGGATTTGAAGTACACCAAGACTCCATTCAACCCCTAATATCACTCCTCTTAACTCTACTTGTATAGACTGTACTATGTGTTGTCCCTGAAAAATGACTCCTCATTTTTTAGACAACATATGACTATTTTGGTCTTGCATGGCCAAAATTGTCCATCCCCTTTCCAATTTTTTTTTTGAACATTCAATTTCATCATTTTCTCAACTTTTTAGTAAAAATATTAGCAGGTTCAACCAGTTCAAAGGGTCTATTGGTAAGCATCAAAATAAGGATTGAACCATTGAACCTTGAACCTTTTCGGTTCAATGGGTTCAAAGGTTCAACGTCGTCAACAAGAGCTAAGCGCTTTGGTAGAGGTTCAAAGTTTGACTGTTTCAAGTTTTTGTGGCCTTGATCACATAACAAGTCTCAAAATCTTGAACCATTAAGCCTTAAACCATTTTGGTTCATTGGTTCAATGGGTTCAACACATTGGGTTTAAAGGTTCAAAGGCCGCCTTAGTTAAGAAAAGAAGCGTGTGCAAAAGAAAGAGTCAGGCGGATGCTGCCAAGTGTCAATGACTGAGCCCCATTAAAATTTGTTTTTTTGAATTGGTAGATATTTCCATGTGTCCCTCTTGAAGCTTTTTGGGAGACTCCAAGTGTCAATATATGCAATCTCTTCCCTTAGCTTCACTATTTTGAGCAAAGACCATGGTGGGCCCAGGGATGAGTGAATAAAGAAGCAAAATGCACCAAGTGTCTACATTCATGTGACTAACAAATGTATTTAAACCATGCCATGTGTCCCTTGTAGAGATTAGTGGAGGCCAATAAGTGTCATCATCTGCGAGAGCCTGACTGAGCCCCAAATGTTTCTATGATGTCGTAAAGGCCTGAGAAGGTCGATGCTGCCAAGTGTCAACAGCAAAAGATGCCATGTGTCCTCACCTATTCCTATGGAAGATTCCATGTGGCACTTGTTCAAAGAAAAAAATGTGACATGTGTCAAAGGAAAGGGGCACTCATAATACAAAGGCACATATAGAGCCAAGGAAAGGATTCCTTCAGACATTTTGTTTGAAAGAAATGAAAGGGACGATAGCCCATAAAAGAATCAAATCCTGAAGGCCACTTAGAAGACACTAAAGGGCATGTTCCCTTAAAAAAAGTTTTGAGCCTCAGAGGGCAACATAATCTACCAAGTGTCACAAGCTGAGACACAATTTTGAATAAAGACTCAAAGAGCAGAACTCACCACTTGTCCCGACCCAGTGCAACAGATGCTACCATGTGTCTAGATATACACCTCCTAACCTCTAATAGTTTCAAATATTATTTTGATAAGCCTATTTTGATGCTAAAAATTTTGCCACATGTCCTCACCTACGTCACAGTAGAAAGCGGCCATAGCAAGCAAGAAAGACATAGGAGAATTGCTAAGAAAAATGACAAGCCCGAAAACATCAAATTTGTCATAATGAAGTCCCTATTGATTTTATCAGACTTATATCATGGACCTAAATACATTCAAAAGAGCCTAATGCTAGGACTAAGAGAAGGAAGAGATAAAGAGGGAAACTCAACAGGAGTAAATTCCAATAGGTGAAGTAGTTTGCCAGGTAGATATTTGGGGCATGCAAACATTGAAAGTGCCATCTATTTGTACCTTGTGATATAAAGGTAGAATATATAGTTTCATGGCTAAGTAGGTGATGAAATGAGAGATTCAAGCTCAGGAGGAGGCACTAGAGATGAATCAACATGCCATAATTAAGGCAGCTGCCCTGCTTTGGCATGGCCCTTCCTGACAAAACCAAGAATGCATCTAAGACATTGAATGTGCTGAATGGGTCACTTCATTGGGAGAAAGTGCCAAGCCTCCCTCAAGCCTATATATATTTTAATCTTTATGTCATTTGAATGGGAGGACCTTTTTTATTATTAGAAGCAAAGATCTGCCCAAATTAAAAGGCATTACTGAGACTTTGAGCTCAGATTGTAATTCATATTATTTTATCTGAATGAGAAAAAAAGTTACTTATAGATTTTGTGCTATTATGGCTTGTGCTATCTTAGGAGATTGTTCATATGTCTATTTCCTAGGAGCTTTCTTGTCTATTTTATTTAACAAGCAGAATTAGTGGAGGTGATCAAGAAGGTGTCTTGAAGGCTAACTGTGGGACCACGTTGTGCCCCCATAAGTACCTTTAGTGTGTTTGAATTTTCTTTTCCTATTAAAGAGCCTTAGGACAACATGGTGCCCCCATTGTTCTTAATTTTTCTCTCTCAGGTTGCTAGTCACTCAACACCCCCATTATTGGTTACTTGCTACCTGAAAGATTCTTTCTACCTACTGAAGAACACTTTTGAAAGAAGAGAAGTGCCTTCTGTCATTGCACTAGGATTTCTACTATTTAGGAAGGAATCTGGCTTTTAGCTAAAAGTTGCTTCTAAAAGAAGAGAAGTACCTTCCCCATCACCTAGGATTTATTTCTTGTTTATCATCATCATCATCTTTGAAAAAATAGAGATGGATGGTTTATACTACCCCTGTGTCTTACTTTCTGCCTATATATATAGTATATAGCCACCACATATTTAATAGGGAACCTCCCCTTGATGAGAGGAGAGATTTGTCCCCTTGTGATGTAGTAAACCTGGACATTTGGATGACCAATATCCCTATGCTATGGTGATAGGAACTATTTTGAATGCTAGTTAGCTGGTCGACAAAATATTCACCCAACAATTTTTGGTGACTCTGCTAGGGACAAAATAAGTTTGTACAATTTGGAACCTCAAGTTTCAGATTAAAACATCACCTGTGTCTTACCCATTATCATTATAACCTTATCCATGCATTTTTTTTGGATGAACAAACTACTCTAGTGCTTTCCCATTGTTAATTTTTCCTCTCCAACCTCGTGCAATAGTTTTTGGTGACTCCACTGGGTATGATCATGCAGTCTGAAGCCTCAAGTTTTAGATTTAAGCAGTTCCTTCCCTTATCCATTATATTATAGACTCTAGTGACTCTATTCCATGTCTTACCCATTATCCATTTATAGCCTTACCATTTTCCTCCACCTCCATTATTTTATCTGGTCTGCAAAACTAGAGCTGCTAGAAAAGAGTGTGTAGTTTGAAGCCTCAAGCTGAAGTAGGGCCAGTACTTTTCCATTTTTTTGGTTCTATAATCTAGCCATTCTACCCAGATTTGTTATCCCTATTTGTCATAATTAAATAATGGTAGTTTTAGGCCCCTAGGGTAACTCTTTTGGTGCACTCAACTTGACTCCACCTCTACATGAACTTCCACACAGTTCAAGGAAGAATTTCCCCAAAGTCTTTGGTGATGGGATAGTTCACCCTGATGAACACATTGCAGCCTTTAACATAGCCTGTGGTGTGATATGGGTGAAATTTGAAGATATGGCAATAAATATTTTTATGGAGACCCTACAAGGTGTTGTTGTAGACTGGTTCTACCATCTACAAGCTAGATCAGTGACTAACTAGGATACACTTGAAGCCAAGTTCAAGCCTGCAAAATATGTGCATGCCTTGCTAGCCCAGCTCACTTAGATGAAGAAAGATCCCCATGAGCCTATGAGGGACTTCATTACCAAGATAAAAAAGATGAGGCACAGGATTCCCATGGTCACCCAGCCGATGCCTCAGAACCTCAAATGTTTCTTCATCAACTCACAACTGCCTAAAGTGAGTTTTTTGATAAGATGAGCTAGCCACATAGGCCTTGCTACTACTCAAGACTTGGCTACTGAGGTAGAAGATGACCTTATCTTGGAAATAAAGATAAGGAGATATCCTAATAGAGGCAAACCTTCTTCTTCTTCTGGATACTCACCCGCAGCCACCACTGACCCAACAGTCCAAAAGATGGAAAATGAATTGCTAGCCTTGAAAAGGTAAATGGCACAAGGTATGTCTTCTACTCCTCTATATAGAGATGCACCAAGGAGGACATTCCCCAATCAACCATATCAAGTAAATGCTACCAAAAGTCAAGGGCAATCAAATCATCTTCCTCCCCCATAGAAGAACCTTGCCCTTGAAGCACCTCCAACCAACTCAACAGTTGGATATTTGGAAATAAAATATGTTTCCTATTTCAAACCTAAGTTTGAGCAAGAAAATGGTGCTTATATCTTTAGGGAGGATAAATAAGAATTAGCTGATCAATCCTGCATTAGTTTCCTAAATTACCAAGATGAACCTAAGAGTGAAGGTGAAGCAGTCAAAGGATCAAATGCAATATTCACCTAGTCTAAGAATCAGTCAGCCCAGTAGGCCAACAAAGAAAAGATAAAGGAGTGACCCCAACTAGTGATTTCAATTGCTGAGCAAAGAACCCCTCTCCCTTTCTAGTCAAAGGACCCAGTGATTACCAAAGAAGTAAGTACATCAAACATCTCTGCACCTTCTACTTCAAATTCATAGACTAGTCCTCCCCTTTCCAAAAACCAAAAGGATGAACTCCCATCCTCTCTTCCAAGTCCATCTTAGTCATTTGACATAGTTGATCATGTCAATAAATTTGAAATTTAAATGACTGAGTTTCATGTCCCATTTTTAGTTGACATCTTCAGACTTGATGATTAGCCTATTATATGATCCTCGTAGGCTGATAGGATGGTTAGAGGGTCTTGATGGAGCTTGGCTTGGCTTCAATTAGCAGAATTTGTTTCAATTGGCATTCATTTGGGCTATTTCAGGCATGTTTGTCTGAGCTCCTATTATATAGGGAATGTTAGCATTCAGTAGATCATTCTTTTTATGGCATGATCATGTGCGAAATCACTCCCTGGTTCACCAGCTTCGAGCGGTTTGAGGATTGGACATATATTGAGGGAGATATTAATATTTGATTGATTTAATTAAATATTAATTATTTGGCCTAATTTTAATTAAGAAACCCTAATTCTTAATTATGAAATCCTAATTAGGGAAAGCACACCTTTTTGGAGGATATAAGGGTTTCTTATTGGAGGGAGGCAAATTATCCATTGAATGAGATTATTGATTATTGATTGCTGAAGAATTCTTCTGTGAAGACTGAGCTAAGGGTTCTAGGATTCCATTTACATTGGAGAACATCCACTCTTTAGTGTGTGTGATTCAGAGGTTGTGAGATACCAGCTGATCTATTGCCAGTTTGAGGGATAACTTCATATAGAAGTTATCATAGAGGTTTACAGATTTGAGAGATAACTTCATACAAAAGTTATCATAGAGGTGTACAGGTATTTCTTTATTTAGATTCTGATTCAATAATTATCTAGATTAGATATTTTGTATTAGTGCCATATTTCTTCACATATGGTATCTAGCATAGAGGCCACAACATATTATCTTACTTTTGTATGAAGTCCGTGCAAATCCGTACGCATCAGTGGAAAGTTCAGACATGGACATTGGTAGGCAGAGACCCATAGAGACTAACATCGGCTAACCTTTCACTAACATCGGTAGGTTAACGACCCTAGTCAATCGGCGATGGTAGTATAACTGACGTTGGTGATTGTGTTTTGACACAGCAAGCTGAGACGTACCAGATCCAGATTTATTTTCTAGTTTGTGGAATACTCAGGCTATTGAGGCTATATTTTTAATATTCTTTTATATACTTGATAAAGGACATCTATTGTAATCATCTAAGTGAATAAATAAGAGATTATACTGTGGTTTACTTTATCTATTTGAAGATATTTTTCATGAATAAGGATAAGCAATTCAATAATATTTATTTTCAAATTTCAAGGGAAACAGGTTATATTACAGTGGTATCAGAGCTTTTGTTTTTCTATATTCCCTATTTGAAGGGGATATTACAGTGGTATCAGATATTTTGTCTTTTTATAGTCCCTATTAGTTGGGGATATTACAGTGGTATCAGAGCCAAATTCCTGCCATCCTATTGGGTAGTTTGGGTAGATCAGAGCCAAATTCCTGCCATCCTGTTGGGTAGAGATCAGAGCTAAATTCTTCCATCCTGTTGGGTAGTTTAGGTAGATTGGACATTGAATCGGTTAGTAAATCATGGGTACTTCAAGTACTTAGAAATAGTGGGACAAGGATATGAATAAGCTAAAACAAAGTTTGAACTAGTTGGTTAAAACCCAAAAAAGGATGAATGAATTTCTTTCAGACCCTACATTCAAAGACAAATTCACACGGTATATGGCAGTGAATGAGGATTGGGAGTCATTATCACCTGAAGTTTGGGAAAGGATGTCTTTTGATCACTTTTTTAAGTTGAGGAGAGAGCACTACAGATCAGTTAGATAGGATAGCAGCATGTCCCATGATTCTTATGAGATAGGAGATGGTGATGATGAGATAGTTTCAGCAGAAACCTCTTTAGAGTTAGATGAGGATGAGTCTGATGCTTACACTCAGAGTGTAGAGGTGTACTCAGATGTTAGTACACTAAGTTTTGATGATCTCTCAGATATGGTAGAGATTGTAGAAGAGTCCTAGGATCCAATTATTTCAGATGACACCCAGGAGAATGTAGTGGACAGTTTTGAGGACTTAGTTTCCTCGGTAGTTTCTTTCAGTATGGAGGAGTTGGATAGTGATGATACAGTTGTTGATACTCTATATGTTGATATGAGCTATGGAGTTTATTCATAGAGTATGGATGGTAGCATGCTAGAGATCAGTGATTTTGAGTCTTCTCTTTTGGACCGTGCATCAAAGGAGGATTATAGGAGACAATTTAGCCAGTGCCACCATGTGTCTAGTCAGTTGAGAGTTAGTGAGTGAGACATTGCTACCGCTTGCAATCATTTAGATGCTGCTCATTAGTTGTTAGTAGTTTATGGATGGGATTCTCCTACTAGCATTGAGCAGGGAGGTAGTTATTTGTCCTTGAAAGAGATCCACTCTTTATGGGAGGCTATCCAGATTCTGAGACAGGATTATATGCAATTGGTAGTCGATAGAGATTATCTTATGGAGTGGGGCATCATAGCATATGATGCATTATTGGTCAAGGAAGATAAGGTGAGTGAGATTACTCAGTAGCTTGAGGTGACTTTTGAGATTCTTAAGAGTACGTAGTGGGCTTTTGAGCAGTCACATTTTCATTTGGCTGAGGTGACCATGGAGTTAGAGTGACTTCAGTCTTTACCAGAGTTGGTACAGTCACAGGGTGTGGTATTTAGGGACACAAGGGTGACCATGGTTGAGATTGTTAGAGATAGTGGGGATGAGCATATATCTATCCTCGATGCTAGTATTGGTTCATTTCTATTGAAGTTACATTCAGTTGAGTTGGGTGCTACAGTCGAGCATGGTAGTCAGCCTAATATGGTGATAGGTGCTGAGGTTGATAGTTTGTCAGTGCATGACTCAGAGCAAGGGTTGATGAGATATGTTGATCATAGTAGAGGTACAGTGTGTGGATTCTCCATACTTGGTGTAGTTCCATTTGGGAGTTGTTATAGAGTTGGAGTGTGCCTTCTGCATAACATGGTGGAATGTGTACTTGGTATTTGTGATCTTAGAGTTTGGTTGAGTTGCAGTCGCCAGTTTGATTATGGACTCCTCTTTGTTCTATTTTAGAGGATCTCGCAGGAGCTTGCATTGATTGTCATCAGTATAGATAATGACTACATTTGGGATCTAGGTGGATTGATTGGGTTGTTGTTCTGAGATTACTTGGGGACAAGAAATTTTAGGAGGGGTGGATTGTCATGTCCCCTTTTCAGTTGACATCTTCAGACTTGATGATTAGCCTATTATATGACCCTCGTAGGCTGATAGGATGGTTAGAGGGTGTTGATGGATCTTGGCTTGGCTTTGATTAGCAAAATTTGTTTTAGTTGGCATTCATTTAGGCTTTTTTAGGCATGTTTGTCTAAGCTCCTATTATATAGTGAATGTTAGCATTCAGTGGAGCATTCTTATTATGGCATGATCATGTGCGGAATCACTCCCTAGTTCACCAAATTCAAGTAGTTCGAGGATCAGGCATATATTGAGGGAGATATTAATATTTGATTGATTTAATTAAATATTATTTATTTGGACTAATTTTAATTAGGAAACCCTATTTATTAATTATGAAAACCTAATTAGGGCAAGCACACCTTTTTGGAGGATATAAGGGTTTCTTATTGAATGGAGGCAAATTATCCATTAAATGAGATTATTGATTATTGATTATTAAAGAATTCTTCTGTGAAGACTAAGCCAAGGGTTCTAGGATTCCATTTACATTGGAAAAGATCCACTCTTCAGTGTGTGTGATTCAGAGGTTGTGAGATACTAGTCGATCTATTGCCAATTCGAGGGATAGCTTCATACAAAAGTTATTATAGAGGTTTAAAGATTTGAGAGATAACTTCATACAAAAGTTATCATAGAGGTTTACAGGTATTTATTTATTTATATTTTGATTCAGTAATTATCTAGATTAGATATTTTGTATTAGTGCCATATTTCTTCAGATTTGGTATCCATCATAGAGGCCACAACATATTATCTTGCTTCTGTATGAAGTCCGTACAGTTTTGTGCAAATCTGTACGCATCAGTGGAAAGTTCAAACACCGACATCGGTAGGTAGAGACCCATAGAGACTAACATTAGCTGACCTTTCACTGACGTCGATAGGTTAACGACCCCAGTCGACCGATGATGGCAGTATAACTAACATTGGTGATTGTGTTTTGACACAGCAGGCTGAGACGTACCAGATCTAGATTTATTTTCCATTTTGCAAAATACTCAGGCTATCGAGGCTGTATTTTTAATATTCTTTTATATACTTGACAGAGGACATCTATTTTAATCATTTGAGCGAATAAATAAGAGATTATACTGTGGTTTACTTTATCTATTTGAAGATATTTTTCATGAATAAAGATAAGCAATTCAATAATATTCAGTTTCATATTTCAAGGGAAACAAGGGATATTACAGCAATATCAGAGCTTTTGTTTTTCTATATTCCCTATTTGAAGGGGATATTACAGTGGTATCAGAGCTTTTGTATTTTTATAGTCCCTATTAGTTGGGGATATTACACTGAGTTTGAATCCCTTCAAGACAATCTTGAGCAATTGGACATTGATGGAAAACCAGGTGCAGACATGTCTGAGGCAAAAATTGTGGTCACCCAAATGTCAGCCCCTATAGCTCAAATTCTATTTGAGCCTTCAGGCAGGGGTAATTACTTCTTGACCATAGAGGATTCTCATGTCTCAGCCGATGAAAGTCTTACAGCTGACAATCTAGGATTTGATCCAAACAGGGCATCAAAAGAATTAGTAGGGTGTAGTATAAATCAAGAATGATATTCCATCTCTAATGAAGAAAAATCTGATGAAATATCAGCTCCTGATGATGCTTGGATCCTATAATTTGATGGCAAAAATTCTTCCATAGCTGGATGCAGATCTCTATTGCTTAGATTGAAAACTGCTCAGGATGAAGAGGTCAAACTCCTTCACACCAAAGGAGATGTTGAGCTGATGGTTTGTTAGGGGTTTGAGGTTGACAATCAAAGCATGTGCTAGACTAAACCAGTAGAATAACAAGCTATGGTGGTGGACCATACTACTGTATTCTAAAGTTAGCAAAATGAACTCTTCACAGGGAGAGCAAGGAGCTATGGTTTTCAGAGGGAAGACCACATCCCACAATGGGACAAGAAGAAGAAAAGGCCAAGAGGAAGACGCAAAAAATTGGTTTCCTGGTGGAGAGTTCCATTTTCCTACCACCATTTCTAGGGGCAAAATGGTTTCCTACTAGTTTATCAGGATGGCATCCCCTTTTCTTTGTCCCACAATGAGTAGCATCTGAAGTACTTCAATTCTTGAAGTATCAGATAATTTCACCTATACATATGTATATTTTTATAGTTTTTGTTTCTGCTTTTTTTTGTTTGTTTATTTCTTTTAGAGCCTTTCTTTTTTAGTAGCATGACTCCATAGCCCAATGGCACACTTCAAGGCACTGGAGATTCTAGTTTCTACTCCCCTCGGCTATTTCAAGTTTCCAACTGAAGGAAGTTCCCCAACTAGAGCCAACTATTGTCCCTAAAAAATGACTCCTCATTTTTTAGACAACATATGACTATTTTGATCTTACATGTCCAAAATTGTCTGTCCCCTTTCCAAAAATTTGTTCTAAACCTTCAATTTCATCATTTTCTCAACTTTTTGGTAAAATGATTAGTAGGTTCAACCGGTTCAAATGGTCTATCAATAAGCATCAAAACAATGATTGAACCATTGAACCTTGAACCTTTTTGGTTCAATGGGTTCAATGGGTTCAAAGGTTCAACATCATCATCAAGAGCTAAGTGTTTTGGTAGAGGTTCAAAATTTGACCATTTCAAGGTTATGCGGCCTTGATCACTTAACAAGTCTCAAAAGCTTGAACCATTGAACCTTGAACCATTTTGGTTCATCGGCTCAATAGGTTCAACATTCAATTGGTTTAACACACCAGGTTCAAAGGTTCAAAGGCTGCCTTAGTTAAGAAAAGAAGCACGTTCAAAAGAAAGAATCAGGTGGATGTTGCCAAGTGTCGATGACTGAGCCCCATTAAATTTTGTTTCTATGAATTGGAAAATATTGCCATGTGTCCCTCTTGAAGCTTGTTGGGAGCCTCCAAGTGTCAATATATGTAGTCTCTTCCCTTAGCTTCACTATTTTGAGTAAAGACCATGGTGGGCCCAGGGATGAGTGACTAAATGAAGTAGAACATGCCAAGTGTTTACATCCATGTGACTAAAAAATGTATTTAGACCATGCCATGTGTTCCTTGCAAAGATTAGCAGAGGCCGACAAGTGTCATCATCTATGAGAGCTTGACTGAGCCCCAAATTTTTCTATGATGTTGTAAAGGCCCAAGAAGGCAGATGATGCCAAGTTTCAATAGCAAATGATGCCACGTGTCCTCACCTATTCCTATGGAAGATGCCACATGGCACTTGTTCAAAGAGCATAAGGTGCCACATGTCAAAGAAAAGGGGCACTCATAATACAAAGGCACATATAGAGCCAAGGAAAGGTTTCCTTCAGATGAATTATTTGAAGGAATTCCTTCAAACATTTTGTCTGAAGGAAATGAAAGGGATGACAGCCTGCCAAAGAATCAAAGCCCAAAGGCCACTTAAAAGACACCAAAGGGCATGTTCCCTTTGGAAAAGGTTTAAGCCTTAGAGGGTAGCAAAAGCTACCAAGTGTCACAAGTTGAGACATAATTTTGAATAAAGCCTCAAAGAGTGGAACCCACCATGTGTCTTGACCTAGTCTAACAGATGTTGCCATGTGTCTGCATCTGCACCCCCACCCTCTAACAGTTTCAAATCTCATTCTGATAAGCCTATTTTGATGTTGTAGATGCTGCCACATGTCCTCACTTGCATCACAGTGGAAAGTGGCCATAGTAAGCAAGAAATACATGGGAGAATTACTAAGAAGAATGGCAGGCCTGCAAACATCAAATTTGTCATGATGAAGTGTCTGTTGATTTTATCAGACTTACAGTGCAGACTTAAATGCATCCAAAAGAGCCTAAGGTTAAGACCAAGAGAAGGAATAGACAAAGAGGGAAACTCAACAATAGTTAATTCTAGTAGGTGAAGTAGTTCATTAGGTATATATTTAAGGCCTACAAACATTGAAAGCACTGTCTATTTATCCTCTAAGAGATAAAGGTAGAATAGATAGTTGTGTGGCTAAGCAAGTGATGGAATGAGAGATTCAGGCTTAGGAGGAGGCACTAGAGATGAATCAACATGCCACAGTTAAGCTAGCTACCCTGCTCTGGCATGGCCCTTCTTGACAAAACCAAGAATGCATCTAAGGCATTAAATGCACTGAATGGGTCAATTCATTGGGAGAAAGTGCCAAGCCTCCCTTAGGCCTCTATATATTGTAATCTCTTATGTCATTTGAATGGAGGGACCTTTTTTATTATCAGAAGCAAAACTCTACCCAAATTAAAAGACATTACTGAGACTTTGAGCTCAGATTGTAATTCATATTATTTTTTTTGAATGAGAAAACAAGTTACTTGTAGACTTTGTGTTTTTATATCTTGTTCTATCTTAGGAGATTGTTCGTATGTCTATTTCCTAGGAGCTTTCTTTTCCATTTGATTTAACAAGCAAAACTAGTGGAGGTGATCAAGAAGGTGTCCTGAAGGCCAACTATGGGATGATGTTGTGCCCCCATAAGTACCTTTAGTGTGTTTGAATTTTCCTTTCCTGTGTAAAGAGCCTTAGGACGACATGATGCCCCCATTGTTCTTCATTTTTCTCTCTTGGGTTATTGGTCACTCAGCACCCCTATTATCGGTTACTTGCTACTTGAAAGATTCTTATTGCTTGCTGAAGAACACTTCTAAAAGAAGAGAAGTGGCTTCTATCATTGCACCAGGATTTCTACTATTTAGGAAGGAATCTGGCTCTTGGCTAAAAGTTTCTTCTGAAAGAAGAGAAGTACCTTCCCCATCACCCAAAATTTATTCCTTCTTTATGAGCATCATCTCTAAAAAAAGAGAGATGGATGGTTTATCCTACCCCTGTGTCTTACTTTCTGCCTATATATATAGTATATAGCCACTACATATTTAATAAGGAACCTCCCCTTGATGAGAGGAGAGATTTTTCCCCTTGTGATGTAGTAAACCTACACATCTGGATGACCAATCTCCCTATGCTGTGGTGATAGGAACTATTTTGAATTCCAATTAGCTGGTCGACAAAATATTCATCCAACACTATGCATCCAAAGTTGACCCTTCTTGGTTTGAGAAGGCTAATGGAAGGAAAAGAAGAAAAATTAAATATTTATGACTTTGTCTCTACAAAATAGGCATGGTATATACCTCAAGGAGAAGAAGAGACACTATTCCCATGTTTTAAGTTTAATGTGAGTTCACTAAGTCCATACAAGTGCCATTAATGGGCTATTTTTAAGGAGAAAATACCTCTTTCTACATGAAAATACTTCTTGAAATAATTATAACCAATTATTGGCATGCTATGATCTCTTCCATATTAAAAAATTCCTTGGTGACAAATTTTCTTCCTTGACAAGTCCATACAAGTCATTGAATGAGCTACAAATATGACTAAAAGGCATATTTTACACATGAGACATGGTAAAGGACCAATTTATGACTTAATAACAATTTAAAACATTTAAAATACCACATTATGAAATTTTAAAGATAATTTGAGCCTTTGACCATGTTTGAATAGAGTTGACTAGATAAGCACAATGAAGATAAACTTAGACAAAGGCTAGAGCAGGGATACATAAAGTATTTAGACCAACATGAAACCCCTATAGGACATATGTGAATCTATAAAAAAGTTTATAAATGTTGGGGTTGACCTAATTTGACTAAAATTAAAATTTGGTCAACAAACTATTTTGACTCCTCTTTAATATAAGCTCTAAACCTTTGCCAATCAAATGCTCAATGAAGATATTAACCAAGCCAAGCATCAAAACTTCTTAATGAAACAATTTGAACCTAATATAAAATTAATTAAGGGATATTTTTAGACTTATACTACTGTAATCATTGGAAACACCCCTAAAACCAAACCAGGAGTTGCCAATGCTAAAAATTCCACATATTTTGACATACCATTAACTATGTCTCAAATGATGTAATTATTAGCATCCTCTAAACCATTTCCTTATCCTAATAATCCTCCTAAATAGTATGACCCTAACCAATTTTTTTGGTTCCATGTTGACATTGGTGATTCTCATGAAACCTATATAAGGCTTAATAAAAAAAATTATCTCCTATATGCTTCATGATTCCTTCAATCAAAAAGCCATGATACAACTCCATTGTCAAGAATACAACACTGATTCTCAAAAATGGTAAACTCCCAAAGATTTCTCATTTGATAACCAAAACTATTTTCCCACATCTAACACTCAACAAGTTACCAAGGATATTTATGCCATTGATGCTGACTATGACCAATATTACAATAATTCTCAATATACTAATACAAAGAAGGTTAATTATAAACACAAAACAAATCATAAAGATAATGTCACCAAACCTAAGAAGCCATCTTTAGAAGAACAACTTCTCAAAGATACTACAACCACTCATCCAGCTTTTGAAGCTAATGAGGAACCATCTCTGCCTTTTGAACCACTAACCACTTCCATTCCTTTAAAATATACATTACCTTCTAAACCTCACATTTATTCTTTTTCTAACTCCCATTGGAACTTTTTAGAAGAACTCAAATCTATGCATTTCAAGATTCCCCTTATGGAGTTAGTTTACATCTCCCCTTAGCATCACAAGTTCCTCATGCAATAATTTTAATAAATTAAAGATCCATCTTATATAGAAGAATAACCACCCTCTTTTTAACTCAACCTACCAGTGTACATACTATCAAATACATATTTCCTTCTTCCAAACGTTTCATTGAATTCCTTAAAGAAGACATGATTAATGACATGATCCTTTTTCACATCGATGATCCACCCCTATTTATTAAAATAACCATTAACACCACCATTATTCATAAATTTTTATTAGATAATAGGTCCCATATTGATGTGACATATTTGTGGCTCATCTAACAACTTGGATATTATAAGGATCATCTCAAGCAATCCTACCTACCCTATCATAGATTTGATAAAACTAATCAAAAACCACTTGGTTGTATTTGCCTCCCCTTACAATTGGACCTACGACTATTCAAACTAAGCTTATGGTCTTTAATTTACACCTATCGTACAACATAATCTTAGGATGGCCAACTCATACAATGTGGGATATCACCTCTTTTGGTAGCTAATGCATCAAGTTTTTACATAAAGGCACAAGATATGAACATGAAGCCAATCCTAACCCTTGGAGTATTCAACTTCTCAATCTTAAATCTCAATATCATATTCCTACCATTTCAACAATCAACAATGTTCCATTACCTAAATTCATCAACATCATTCTAGACTTAAATGTCATTCTGGCTAATTTAAATGATGATGAACCTAATGAATTGTAATATACTTACAAAACTAGAAAGATACCTCCTTACATATTGGAGTGGATTCCTCCTTATTTATTACCTCATGATTGCACTATGCCTCTCATTGATGATACCACTGATTTCCTCCTTCGATACAATGCTCAGGGTGCCTCTTTCCTAGAATATGCCTTCACATGTAATGATTATGGAGTGGAAAAATTATTCCAATATCCTTTAATCATGTCTCCACGTAAATTTAGTGATCTAGGTATTTCCCCTTATGAAATTACTTCTTAATATCAAGCATGCACAATTTATCCAACCTATGATGATAACTACATCATGGTAGAAGTTCAATCCTAAGACTTAGATGTTCAACATTTTTATAAAACTTTGGTCCAAATACATAATTCAAACTATGATGTTCATACAATTTCCAATACCTCTAAGTTAACTCTCAAAAGTCATATATCTCCCATTAATTATCCACTTATTGATACTCCTTGTGTGGTAGAAAAAATCTTGCCTTCTGAACCACCATCAATTCTTGCATATTCTATACCATTTATATATTCAATCATTTCATCTAATTTTTCCCTAATCAATGATATTAATGATAAACCAACCAAATACAATCAACCTTCTTCCCCTACTCTCCCTACTCCTGATATTACATTATATGCCAAGGCCATATATGTATGCCAAATACATTCTAAATATGATCTCCAAGGTAATAAAATTATCAATCTTGAAGTAGATGATGAGTACTATGGTCATCTTCCCACTCTATATAGTGATGAAGCTATTATTGAATTTATTCACACCTAAGAATGTCAACTCCCTTGGCAACATCACAAACTCAAGAATTTCAAAAAGAAATCCCCTTATTTCCATAACTTCATCACAAGCATAGACCCTAAAGCAAATCCAATTTCTTCCTTACCTAATGCACCATATCATTTCTAAGATGACAATTTTATTATTATCAAATAAACTACTTGAATTGAATATGGTACCTCCTCATACCCTCGATCAATTAAAGTCTCTCATGGTGTATAATATTATCACTTACCTTGATGCCCAATTTATGTGAAATAATCAATGGAAATTTCCACAATAAGTTTCAAACTTATTTCATAAATAAATTATTAATCTTCTCAATCCTAAGTTTATCAAGCCTATGGACTATTTTTAATGGGCCTCTAATATTGTCCCTATCTAGAAGAAATTCACCATGGTCATTCACATCTATATTGACTTCTATAATCTTAATTTTACTTGTCCCAAAAATAATTTACTTCTACCTTTTATCAACTCCATCATTGATTCCACTACTAGTTATGAAAATTTGTCTCTTATGGATGGTTTCTTAGGTTATAACCAAATTCAAATTACACCCAAATACCAACATAAGACAAATTTCACCATGAAATGGGGTAATTATTGCTACATAAAATGCATTTTGGTCTCAAAAATTCTAGAGCTACCTATCGATGAGTGATGACTCACATCTTTCATGATCTTATTAATAAGATTGTAGAGACCTATGTGGATGACCTCATTGCCAAATACAAAATATACAAGACTCATCGCTATGATCTTACCCTCATATTTGATCACCTAATTAAATATAAAGTTAGACTAAATCCATTCTAATGTGTTTTTAGTTTCATATCTAGCAAACTATTAGGATTCTTTGTCTCTCTTTGAGGCATTGATGTCGACCCCACCAAGATCAATGTTAATCAACATGCCAATCCCTTAATCTATTCTAGAAATTCATACTTACCTAGATAAACTTGGGTTAATTATATGGTTCATCCTTAAAATGGATTACCATAACTATTATATCAATTCTCTTCTTAATAAATTTAATGCCCTAAAATGGACCGATTCTTGTCAAAAAGCATTTAACAATTTGAAACAATCTTTGCTTTACTTACCTACTCTTTGTCTACCTTCAAATGATCATCTATTAATCTTATATACCTCTTCCACACCAATATAAGTTGGGTTTATGCTTGCCCAACAAGATGATATTTGGAGGGAATATGACATATATTATATTAGTCGAGGCCTCATCCACTATGAAAAAAGTTATAAAAAATTCGAACGTGATTACCTCAATATGTATTTTGATGCTAAAAAGCTTTAAAATTATATGCTTTATTAAACCATGTAAATTATTATTCATTATTATCTCCATCAATTCTTATTTAAATCCTTCCTTCCTAGAGATATAATTGGTAAGTGGATGGTCCTTCTCATGAAATTTGATCTCCAAATTATTACATAAAAAGCTATCAAAGGATATATCATTATTCATCAACTTGCTACAACTTTTATCCCAACCACCTTCAAGACAATCTTACCAATGAAAATATTCTCTATAGTAAAGGTCTCAACCAAGCCATATCTCTTAAATATTACTTCCATAACTTTGCTGCTAACCTTGAAATAATTAATCTAGAAAAGTCCTCTATCATCCCTGATACTATTACACCAAAATTAGTTATTGAAGAACATCCTAAAATTAATTTTGATTTACATGAAGATACTTGGACCTTTTATTTGATTGTGATAAATGCATTCAAGGAGATGGGGTAAGTTTTATCATTACGATCCCTCTTGGAAAAATTATCCCTTTGACATTTTGCCTCTCATTCAATTAAACTAATAACATAGTGGAGAATGAAGCTTTAATCCTAGGCATGAGAGAATCCCTTGATCTATATATCACATATCTACATGCTTTAGGTGACTCCCAACTCATTTTACAATAGGTCAATGGTAATTATCAATACAAAATTGAGAATCTCATTTCTTATCATCAAATCACAACTACCCTTACCAAAGATTTCACTTCTTTTACCATTAAGCTCATCCCTTGAGATCAAAATTATATTGTTGATTCACTTGCTTCCGTAGCATATTTTTTTCATCCACATCAAGTTATTACTGATCCCAATTTTGTTATCCAAATAATAAAATCCCCAACTTCTTTTCATCCACATGATTCACTCATCTTTCACATTGATTATATTACCATTCAACAAAGCCCATGGTACAAAGATATTATTCAATTTCTTGAACACCAAACTTATCCTCAAAACATTTAATCCCATGAAAAGACTCACATTCACAAACAACCATTTAATTATGTATTTCGATATAAATTATATATTATCATAATACTAAAGGTACCTTGCTCCATTTTATTATGAAAAAAGAGGCTCCCCCTCTTCTTGAATAGTGAAATTGGGTAATTTATGATGGCCACTATAGTGGTTATGCTACAACCCATAATTGCTTACATATGGGCTAATTTTGGCCCACTCTTCAAAAATATGCCATTGAATTTGCTAAAAAGATTAATTATTGCCAACTTCATGATGATTTAATTTATGCACTTCTAGTTGAACTTCAAAAAGTGGAATATCCCTATCTATTGTCCATGTGTGTATTAAATTTCATAGGTGAATTACCTCAATATCAATATGGGCATGTCTTTAAAATCAAATCCATAGAATATTTTATGAAGTGGGTCAAGGTTATGCCCTTTGTCAATGTCACTGGTACCACCATATCTCAATTCATCCTTAATCAAATCATTTATCATTTGGTGTCCCTTACACTATCATTTCCAACAATGGTGGTAACTTCAAATAGTTTTATTCTAAATTTAAAATCAATCACAAATTTTCCACACCCTACCATCTACAATGTAATATCCAAGATGAGGCCACCAATAATATTATTAATAAAATCCTCCAAAATACAATTTGTGACACCTACTATATTGACATCTTCATATTTATCCTAATCGTTGGTCCTATCACACTATCATATTCATTGCCACTATGGCAATGCCATTTTCTCTAGTTTATGGTTATGAATCAGTCATCCCATTAAACATTGAGCTTCCCTCCCTCCATATCTCTCTTCATGGTAGCATACTTGATGAATAATTACATGAAGCTCAACTTGATGATTTTTATGTCCTTGATGAGCACTATATGTCTACCTTATAACATAATCATTAATACAAGGCCTGTATTGCCAAACAACATAAAAAATGAGTTATCACACTTTTAATATTGGTGATATTGTCCTTAAGTTAGAATACACTCATGAAAAATAAGGTAAATATGACCAAAAATGGTGTAGCCCTTATTTATTCAAATATATTATTGGTATTATCATCTATTACCTTAAAATTAATTAAGGACATATTTTCAAAGAGCCCACCAATGCACAATTTATTAAAAAAAAAAAAAATCCTAGATCTTTCCCTTATTTTCATACTATCTATATGTTATCTATAGAACAATTTTTGAAAGATACTTACATAGGTCTCACCCTCTACAATAACTTCTATTTTCACAAACCTTATTCCTTCCTTTTGGTCCTTTGGTTTCCCCTTTTTCTCATGAGTTGCATTGTAAAATCATGGATAGGACCTAGCCTTCCTCACAAATAACATATCTATCTTATTTACTTTCTAAATTATTTGTGCACCCTTGTGGGTTTTTATTTTATGAGTTATGGCACAAGACCATGGATAAGACCTAACCTTCCTTATAAAATCACCATCTTTCATTTATTATTCCTTGTCTAGAATGTGTTTTAAAATTTTTATGAGTTTGTGATCCTTGTTCTTAGCTTTAGTTGCACAACAAACTATGTTATCATGTTTTCCTACATTTACCTCATTCTGATGATAAGGAATCACACTTCATTATCATTGTATCCATTTTTTTCCCTTAGTCACATTTTTTATGATTTTAAATCATTCAAATTATTTAATATTTCATTTCTCTTGATTTCTTTTCCTTTCACTCCATATTGGCTAAAACAATGTCAATGCCAATATAGTACTTTTATTTCACCTATGTTAATGAGACTCTTAGACACCATGATCTCTAGTGTTATCTCTCTTATCAATGAAGTCCCGAGTATTCAATTGAAAGTCAAATTTAGCACCCATATTTGGTTTTCCAAATTTACATGGAGGAGGAATAGAAAAATCCATCAAAAAAATTAAAATTTAAACCATTTAAAAAATAAAATGATATACATAAGGAAACATACAAAATTCAAAAGTCAAAATCACACAAAAAGACATTATTACAAGAACATATCCTACTTCCAATCAAAGCTCAAAATCCATAGTTGGCCTCATGATAGAGCTGAGGTCCATTGGGGTACAATAGCCTAATACATTAAAATAGGACAATTTAAAAAACTCTATAGTGCCACCTAATTTCTCACACTAGCACCTAATTTTCACAGTAGACTAACGAATTTGTAAGGGGTCCTGAGGAATGGGGACCACATCATGAGAAGGTAGGTCCATTTCAATTTTCATGCATATATTCATCATGGGATGATATACATACTTTAATTGTTGACCTAAGACTTTTATGACTAAGAGATGTTCTTTAAAGTCCTTAAGGTTAAAAGTCCTCTTGTTTTGACAAGCTTAATTTAAGTGTCTTGACTTCAATAAATAGTTTTTCTACCTTGTTTTTTCCTTCATTCTCCCCTCCACCCATTTCATTTCCCCCTTGATAGGTAGGGTGTGATTATAAATCTATTTTCCCTTCTTCTATATTCAATTTTCTTCACATCTTAAAAACATGCTAGCACTACTTTGTTTCATTATTATCTTTAGAACACAACAATATGTTATAGAAACTATGGATTACTCTCTTTACAACATTAATTTACATTTCAACATCACTTTGCTTAATTTTACCATTTTTTATTTTTGTACTACCCCCTTTTGTGGACACTAGATTACATTTCTACTTTCATGTTATTTTTCCATTATCAAGTGCGATTGGATTGTTACTTCTCACTCACCAATATTTTTTTCACTTTTATGCACCTTTTTCCATTGATGATCAAGTCGAGATTGTTACTTTTCCCTCATCAATGTTATTTTACTATGTTTTCTATACTATATTTTTTTAATTAAGGATTGTTAATAATTTCACATTAATGTTTGATTACCATCCTTTTTGACACGTATCATTGGTTTGACTTGGTGAGTTTACCTTTCTTACTTAAGGTTTATCTATTTGAGTTTTTTGGTCTTTAATAGCCTTGGATTTTTTATTACCTAATTTACTCTATTTTTTAACTTGGTCATTTGGTCTAACATATAACTTATACCTCAACATGTCAAATTTATAAGTACATCCCATACACATAGCATAAATTATCTTGGCTTTCCTACGTTTATTTGTTTTTTCTCTTTAGTTTTGTATTCTTGGGTTTGTCAAAAGTAGTTTATGTACCCTCTATGATTAAAAATACAAACATTGAAAATAAAAATCTATTGATGAAGTTAATTTAAGGTATGCATACATTTAATTCTTATTTATTTCCCTTTGAGTCATTTAATAAATAATAGAACTTTTTTTTAGCCTTAGAATTGTTTATTACTATGTTCTTTCTTGAAGCATCATCCCCTATTACACCTGAGTGACACATGATGATATTATAGTGGGGAATATGTATACACATAATATTTTCAAATTTTATCAATTGATGATGATTTATATCTTGCAGGAACATGTTGAGTCTCAATCTCTCTAAGTGCATGCCTTAAAGGGTACACTATGAAAGGTGTGGGCAAACCATTGATGATTTATAGGATTGTTGTCTCTTACTACCACTTGTTTTCAATCCAATGATCTCCTAAAAAATATTCCCTTAAGATTGACCTACTCTTTTGCACCCTCCTCTAATCATTTACCACCTTCATTATCCCTTCCCTAACCTAAAACCCTTTATGATGATTTACATTATACTATCATCCCCATCGACCTTGTACACTAATTGATAAAACTTATTAGGGTCTATGTAAGCCCCTAGCCAATCTAGACCATAATCTAATTTATTTTCATCAATAATGATACTAGGTCGACTGGGTCAACCTTATTGTCCAAATTTTTTAAAAAAGGACTAAGGTAAAATCTATCTATATAAACACAACCATTTTACATTCTTAGAGGTACAACAAGAGTTAATTATTCATTTATACTTATTTACAATCTAGTATTCCACCATTATACTTGAGGAGTATTAGCTTAGGGTTTTTACTTAGAAAATAATCTTATCTTGTGGAAAAGTCTTGGATGATTTAGCTTTTATTAGTGATCCTTATAAACCATAACAACCTCTTATGAATCACCTTTGGCCAAGGGAGAGATTGAGTCTCAATGGGTTCATCTTCAAGGTAAGTATATCTAACTATGTTCCCCTCTTTAGTAGATATAAGTAACATAAGTAATGGATTTTGAATATATTTCTCTCTCCATAAATTAGGGTTTTACCTATACATATCTTAATTATGATTATCTTATTTATGTTTACTTTTAAGTTTACTAACCCCCATTTTATGCCACAAGCTTGGGTGATCACTAGATTAGATTTATACTTATTTTTAGTTTAGTGAATATGAAAAAATATGACCTAATTTGGGTTATTATATAATTTTGATTGACAGTAGGCTTTAGAACCTTCCCTAGTGAATTTATTATGGTAAGATATCCCTTGGCTAGGTCTAGTGGATACATCTTGGTCATGACCCTGAGTATCTAATTAATCCACTATCAGAAGTGTAAGTAGGATTTATCTTCTCTAAGCTAGGATTGATTTATTGATATGTTGCATTTCCCACTACATACACAATTCTTCTAAAAAAAGTGTTTTAGCTACCTCCTCGACATCCAATAAGGATATCAAAATACTATTTTGCATATCATAGAATACATGGGCATCATACATATTATTATTTTGTATTAGAGAAAAAATATAAAGTCTCACATATAGTGGTGATTCTATCATCAATAATTTAAAAAATCAAAATACTCAAATTATGAGTACGTCTCTTAAAGCACAAGTTCTAAAACAACAAATATGATTACCAAAGAATAATTTAGAGTAAAACTAATTTTAAAAGACACAATGAGACCAAGAAAAATATACAAATCTCCCTCTCAATAATTATACTTATATTTCAAAACAATATTATTTTGGGCATAAATATATACACCACTTTATTTATCATGGTAAAGGATTGGGATAACATGCATAAGGAATCACTCATTCCATATCCATAACTAATCATAATTATCATCAAATCTTGGGATTTAGTGGAAATACTAATGCAAATCATTTAAAGATGCATATTCATTTCGATAATGTGAAATAAAAATAACATACATATGAAAAATATTCCATTGAAAATTTACACATGAAACAATAAAAAAACTTGGAAAAATAATGGGTACAAAAGGAAATATTACAAAAAAATAAATGGGCACATCAAATATTTAAATCATGATTTATAACACAAGGTCAAAATAAAGAGACACTTGACAAAAATAAAATTTTAAATGTGCCTAAAAATGGGTCAACTACAAGCCTTTCCTCATATCAAATCCATTATATCCTCACTTCCTCATATATACGGTAAATAATCTTCAAATGAATAGTTCAAAAAACTATATTATGATCCTCTTGATAATTTACCACATAATATATTCATACCTATAATACTTGGTAATATCAATTGAATAAGTCATCATCAGATGTGAAACTAAATACAAATAAAGAAAAAAAAGATACCAAGTAAAAACTTACCAAAAGAGCATGATGCACTTTTTTATTCTACTATACACACATATGGCACATCTCATTTAATATATGTTATTCATTTAACACTCCTCATAGATTCTCATCCACATCTTGAGGTCATTGGATGGATTGTGGATTTTTAAATGCTCATATAGAAACCAAAAATGTTCTAACTAATTATACTCCAGATAAAATACAATGAACTAAATGATGTTTTATATGAACCCCTATTCCTTATATTACCTCTTCATGACCACAGAGACATGATACATTCATAGAGTGCCATATATTTTATAGATCTAGATATGAAACATATAGATGATCTTTGGAAGTATCTCCATTTTGACGTACCATATTTTGAGTTAGGATCTACCTATGATCATATCTTTGATGGGATCATGGGATAGAATTTTATTTTCTAATATTCCAAAAATAAATAAATAAATTCAATGTTATAAAAATTCAAAAAATTCAAAAAATTGAAAAATTTGAGAAAATAAAAAACATTATAGTAATTAAAAAATACAAAAATAATTAGTATCCCATTATTTATTGGATCCTTGGCATCTATGTTTTTTGATCTATGTTAATAAATAACATATCATTTTATTTCCATAGACACATGTTTTAGGCATCTTTGATTGTAATATAGGCATACCTAGACCCATGATATATACACTTACAAATATTGGACCTCCCTTTTACCCATGCCATATAGTACATTTGGGGCATATGTTTCATTGATTAGGATTGATAGAGGTTAAATATTCTTCATTTTAAATTATACATTATCGTGTTTAATCTTATAGACTAACACTTACACATGCTTATATCCATGCTCATATTTTTCACATTGCACTTGATATGATATGTTACCTAACATTTTTTGCTAGCACATATCTATAGGGACTAGTATGATATGATTATGTTGGTTGATTATGCTTAATATATTCATATTGTCACTTCATTGAGTGTATTCCATTTATTTCTATTGTCTTGTCTGTGGAACATTTGAATATGTTCCTTTCTTTATGGACCATGTGCCATTGTATGTTGATTAAACATTTGAATATGTCATTATTTTCTATTTTGAGGTATCTAAACATGTCCCTGGTATGAGGTCTCCTTGGACCATTATTTGTCATTACATTTATTTATCTTATGTATGTGTTTAATTGTTTATTGATCTTTTATTGTTACTCTATAAATTTTGACATGATCCATATCATTCATATTAGCACTTTATTGATCACATACTATGAGATTAATTGATATATATAATTTGAAATTTATCCATATATTTTAAATGATTATTACACATATTATATATTTACATTATCCTTTTTAGGTAAGGTACCTATTAATTTATATTTTCCTCACCTCAAAATGGGGGTATATCAATGGGAGAATTCCATAGAAACATGATCTCCATATTTTCATAGTTTATAAATTTTAGTGGGGGAATGTCATAGAGGAATGACCTATAGACTTAAATAATTAATATCTTCATATTCTAGTGGGGGAATTTTAAAAATACATTACATCCACATTTACATAATTTTTAGTACAGTTGCATCATTCATGTGAACATAGGATTGAAAAAAGGGGAGATTAGTATCATGTTAATAGATGAAATCAAATCCAAAAACACACTAATAAATAACACCTTAAGACTTTCTCAAGGGGGGAGAATAATAATAAAACTATGTTGAAAACATAATTAAAACATAAAATACAAATGTTTTTACCTTCCTTATTTCTCCAATATGGCTTGTTGAAGTGACTTTCTTGGCTTGCACCTCAAAGGTCTTTATCAATAGAGCTTTGTCTATTCTCCATCTCCTCTTGGAATCATGGGATTTGTGGCTGATTTTTGAACATTCACCAATAATTTGGCATAATAAAACTAACAAAAAAATATTTTGAGGTCATTTGGGCATGATAAATTTACACCAAGATAGCTTAAAATTATGAGTGTGAGGCCTTCTATTTATAAATTTTTACAAATGATTAGAATGAACCTAGAATGCCCATATCAAGATGAATATGTGTGGCCAATAATAAATTAATTATTTGAGGATAAAATAAATAAATTACCTCATAAATATTTGAGATAGAGAGGCATTAAAGAGGCATGGAAGGGCTTAATCAGATATTTATGGTATTTATGGCTTGTGGATGCCACCCCATAGAATGATGTCACTTGATGATGAAAATATTCATAATAAATTTACATTAATGAAATAATCAATAAACTCCATATAAAATTCATTTAATATCTTTATTAAAATTAATTAGCCTTAAATATGATTAATCAATTTTGGTGCAAATCTTGACAATCAGTGCACAAATTAATCAAATTGGTCAAAATGTCATATTATTGGATTAAAATTTGACTAGATTAGAATTTGAAGGTAATGTTAGATGCATTAGACCCATTATACCATTTTTTATGTCTCCAACACAAAATAATAAAGGCACATGTCTCATGTAAGAAATTTAGTATAAAAGAGCAATCCAGAGCACTTAGGTGTGAAATCATCATTTTGACTCAAATTGAATTGATAAAAATTAGGTATCTCATAAAATACATTACACCATTTATGGATATATTGGAAAAAATTATCACTTTATATAACAAGTTTGAACCATTTAGCACATTTTAGTGTTTTTAGGTCAAATTGTGATATTTGCTATAAATTGGTCTAAAGCTTGGTTGGAGGTCATTGGTGGCTAGTTTTAGGTCTCTATAGTTTACCCCTATTTTGGAAGGCATTGTAATCTATAGGATTAGTGACACATTATTAAAGAATAAAAAGGTCATGTATGCTTACAGCTTCAATGAAAATGGATGAATTATATGTGCCCCATCAAAGGAATGGTTGGTAAAGGGGTCGGCAATTGGTCCCTCAAAAAGAGGAAAAGATTAAACCAAAATAATGAAAAGGGTGGGGTAGAAACATAATGATGTTCACAAAGTTAGTAAAAAATCACCAATAATGAAAGTGAGATAATGTATAATGGTTTTCCCAAATGTGGTAATAAGAATTGTACCTCTATAGTGGCAATGTGGTATGATAACACAATGATTTTCCCAAAGGTAGTTATAATCATTAAGAAGATGAAGCTACCCTAGTTAGGATAGACAAATAGCATAACATCATGCCCCTTCTAGGTAAAAAAATGTAAATGATTGGTGACAACACAATGATTTTCCCAAATGTAGTTCGAATCATTGAGAATGGAAGTGGGATGGTGTATAATGATTTTCCCATAAGATCTTATAATCATGGACCTTGATTATGGAAAAAATGATTGATTGGATGATGATTGAAAACATGATGATGATAACTTGATATAAAGGATAAATATGAATTAGGATAACCTGATAGTATGGATATGTTCATCCAAACTAATAATGGTTAAAATTATTTCATTGTTTAGTTACTCTATTTGGGATATGATTGGGATTGGATCAGGATGTTGTTGATATTGAGGCCAAGGAGATGTCAATGCTACCATTATTAAGTATACTTACTAAATCTAATTTTTTATAATAGCATGTGGTAGTAGGTATCATGATATAACACCATGAATACTGGACAAAAATATGCATAAGGAATAACTCTTGATATCCAATATTCAAGGGAAAATAATGCACCAATGATAAAAACCATGATGATAATGTTAACGTATAAATAAGGATGGATTCAAGTATAAATTCTCACAAAGAATCACCCAATGAATAAACATAGATTAAATCAAGAAAATAATGTTGAAAGTAAACAAATAGGCACACAAACAAATATAAACTAACAAAACAATAATGGTTAGTCATAATATTAGTATAAATAACCCAACTTAGACAAGACAACCATTACCCCTAGAAAAAAGGTGATAATTTAACCCAAAAAATGACTGGGGGAATAAAATAAAAGGAAGGGGGTGATTGAGTTGTCTCTAGATACACTAGGCAAGTAGACACTACCTACATAGTTTTCATGGATGTGATATCCAACAAAAAATTTAGGCCAAATGTAGTTCTCCCAAGAAATGGGAAGAAAATTATAACTAATGAAAAAAATCATGATGGATGTGATCAAACAAATAGGAATGATCTCACAAAAAGGCAAGTGCATGGGATAAAAGGCCAAAAATGATGTGAAAACTAAGTGATAAGTGATTTCTTATGACTTAGTAAGGGTTCCCAGAATCCTTAAGCCAAAGAATTGGTCAATGTATTTGGTATTTCAAAATGATTATCAAATGTTTTTGGCATTTTCTATGTATCTCAACTTAATGGAGAATGATGAGATACTAAATAGTCCAATCTCATAAAATGATGAGAGCATTGGTTAGATTACTCATAAAATGGTGAGAGTGTGGCTTATATTTATTGAAAAATGATGAGAGCATAGATTAGATTGCTTGGAAAATGGGGAGATCATGGATTAGGTTGTTCATAAAATGGCGATAGCATGGCTTAGATTACTTGAAAAATTATGAGATCATGGCTTAGGTTGATCATAAAATGATGAGAGCGTGGATTAGATTTCTCATAAAATGAAAATATCATGGTGGAAAGGGTGATTGAATTAACCTTAACAAGTATTGATATTTTCCTACATAGTCCTAAGATGGGACCTTAAGTCACTATAGTTTTGATTTATAGTAGAGAAATTTGACTAGTGTAGCAGCCAATTTAAACAAAATAGGCACAGTTGGTATTAAGGCACATTACATTATAGGAATGGCAAGGTGGGAATTCAAGACATGATAATCAATTATTTCCACTAATTTAACCATAGGAAGTTATAATTAGGAAAAAATGGCATAGGTCAATGATACTAATTTTTCCATAGGTAGTTATAATTAGTAGTATGGCAATGAAAGAGAATGAAATAATAAATGAAGGATGTAACTACCAAACTTCTATCTAACTACTTGAAAATATTACCTCTATCTGGCATGCTTGAAATAACTATTGAAATTTATGTGATGCTTTATGTTGAAAATAGCTATGGAACCAATGAATCAACCAGGTTAAATAGGATAGGTAGATAGGATTCAAAACATGCTTCGTTGATAGAATGGAATGGTAAAATGAATAAGTGAATCAAAGTGGTAGGCTGGTAGGATGGTAAAGTACAAAGAAGAATATAGATAATATAGTATACCTTGAAATTATCCTTATAGACAATACACTAAGTCACTCAAGCATAGTATCAATTGAGGTGAATAATTTTCATCATATCATCAATTTCATCCTCATCTGGTGTGGAGAGCTTGTATGCTTCTATTCCATAGTCTACAAAAATTATGAAAGGGACTACCTAGTTTGGTTTGAACTTGAATTTATGATTTTTTTTGCTATGGTATTCTTTTAGTTCTCTTTAAGGATAAGATCACCATGATTTAATGCTCTATGTTTCATGTATCAATTATAGTGGTCATGGAGTTAGTTCTGATAGGACTAAAGTTTGTTTATGGAATCTATGTTTTTCTCATCAAGTAACTCTAGATATTTCAAACAAGCTACTTGATAGTCATTATCATCTAGAACATGATTGAATGATATACATAATTAAGGTAACTTGAACTCAATGGGAAGAATGGCTTCAATACCACAAATAAGTGAGTATGGAGTGGATCCTATGGGGGTATGGTGATTGGTGCAGTATGACCAAAAGGTGTAGAATATTTGAAGGTACCAGTCATGACTGATATCATTGACAATCTTTTTGAGAATGTTAACAATGGTTTTATTTGATGCTTTGGCCTAACCATTACCTTGAGGGTAATATGCAGTAGAGAAATGTTGTGTGATTTTATACTCTATACATAATGTTTCAACATCCTTGCTCTTGAATGATCATCCATTATTAAATATAATGTCAAAAGGGATACTATAGTGACATATGAGATGATTAAAAATAAACTTGGAAATTTGCTTTCCAATCACGTAAGTGAGGGGTATAGCTTCAACCCACTTAGTGAAATATTTAGTGGTGGTAAGGATATGTTTATGGCCATCTAATGAGGTAGGGTTGATCTTCCTAAAGAGGTTGAGGCCCCATATATAAAATGACCATGGTGTTAACATTGGTTTGAGTGTCTTGGATGGTGCATGAATTAGATTAGCATGCCATTGACATTTATCATAGTTCTTCATATATGTAGCTACATCTATATCAATTGTAGGCCAATAGTAACTAGTAGGCAATAAATTTTTGGATAGGACTACCTCAATGGTGTGGGATCCACATACTCCATTAACTTCTCATAACACTAATATAGATTATGCCAAAGTTAGACAATGAAGCAGAGCTGTATCAAAACTATGATGGTAAAGGGTTGATCCAAGCAAGGTATAATAAGTGGTTTGGTCAATGATGGATTTTTATTACTTTTAGGATAGGTTGGGTGGAATAATTTGGTCATGGAGGTAGTTATAAAGGTCTAAATACCAGATAGAGTTAGGACCAATAATATCACATATCATTACGATATTTGAAGGTACATGAGAAATTTCTAAAAAATTCTTGATGAGGAGCTAATACTCTTTAGCCATCTCTATTTTTATAATTAGAGATCAAATAGTAGCCATAACATATATGGATTTGGTACTTACCCTTTCTATATGTTCAAAGTAGATGTTAGCAATCTACTACTTTAGAGTGTCAACCACAGTTTTTTATGGCACCAATTAGCATCTTTGGTCTTAAAGTGGTCTGTAACCTGATTGATGATTAACTAAGAATCATCATAAACCTTAAGATGTTTTATATTCCATTGTTCCACTTTTCAAAGCACTACAATAAGTGATTCATATTTGTCCATGTTGTTGGTATAAGGAAAGTTGATTTTGAATGATTGAGGGATTAGATCCCCCTATGGTGTAAGAAATAAAAGGCTTGCTCTTGATCTATGTGTTGTGAATGACCCATCAAAATATAGATTTTAAGGATCATGGTATAAATTTGAATAAGGTTGAACACCCATATTTAGTGGTTCTTGAAACAAGTTTTCATCGCTAGATTAGCCTTTATCTTTACTTTTTCCTTGGTCTAAAAGTGCCTCAAAGAGGTTTTTACTTTGGGACCTTAATATTTTATTTTTTTGATTTTGGCTAAGGGTGTTCACCTACTTTCCAAAATAGGCTTTAGGATCCAAGTTGATTAAAAACCCTGATTTATGGTCTCCCAATGAAGCATTGTCCCTAAAGTCAAAAAAATCATAGAAAGCTTCATCATTTTGAAACTCATCAATTTACACATTGAATTATTACTGGTCCTAGTCTATTAGTTGGGGATAATATAATGGAAGGGGATTGTGATGAATGAATGGTCTAAGGGTACAAATGTAATGAGTGTCAAATAGGTTAGTTTAGGTTAGGTCATCAAAAAGGCTTTGATCAAACTCTATTTTACTATTGGCATTGTCATCACTAGTTGTAGGTGATCGAACTCAAAAAAGATACATGGGCTCACCCCCAAGTGGTTTAAATCATATTCCATATGTTCCTTTATACTTAATCATAAAAATTAGCTCAAGTCCTCCCTGTTGATTTGGTCTGAGACCTCTTCCTTCATAGTCATGGTTTGCCATAATCTTATTAAGAAAAATATATTTTGTATTTTGATAACAATCAACTTACTTATCATTATATAACCATGATTAATCTCCTTCAAGAGGGTCTTGTTCTAGGCTAGATTTTGGAATGAAAGTGATAGGTCTTGGAATATGAAGTTTACCTTTACCCTTTTGTTGCCATTCTAGACAAAGTGGCTTGGCTTTAGGTCTTCCAAAGGACTTTTGTTTCTATGGAAGATTTATAATGTGAAAGGTGTCATGTTTTAATTACTCTCTTGGTCCATTATCTATGATAGTATAATGATTGGATGCTTCAGGAGGTGGCATGTGGGAAATAAAATTAATGATTTTAGGGTCAATGCATTTGTCCTATGGTAAATTAAGGAGTATTTCCTTTACCTTGTCTTATTTAGAAATTGGATTCATTCAAAAATGGTAATTGTAGCTCTTAAACTTGGCCTCTAGATGTTTGCAATGCTCATATGGATGAAAATCTCCTTATAGACAAACCTCCATTCCTGAATGGGAGAACTTGATACATTAGTGCAACATCAATGGGACTGCATGAATTTCATGTAACCAAAGTCTACCCAAAATCATATTGTATGACAAGTCAAGATCTATCACATGGAAAATTATATCATGAGTCAAAGGCCCAAGGATAACTGGCAAACTGATAGTGCCTTTTGAATCTCATTCTTCATTATCATAGGCTTTGATGGTTATCATTTTTTATTAGAGACCTACCATCATGTACCTAAAAATCTTGATCATCTTTAGAGACACTATGTTTAGACCTGATCCATTATCTATAAGGACACATTTCACTTTGTGTTGCTGTATGTAAACTTCAATGTATAATGAATTATTATGAAACAAGCCAAGGGATGCCATATCACTTTAGTTAAAGGTTACTTGTTGGACTAGAGCAAGGTGTCCAACTGAATCTTGAAATTAATCAGGGGATATGTCATTTGAAATTATGGATTGACTAAGGAACTCATTTAAGATGTTTTTGTGGATTGTTGACATTTGCAAAAAATCTAAAATGGATATTTCTTATAACATCTTTTGTAATTATTCAAAAATGTCAAACTTTTTTTTCTTAGATAATGGTAAATGGCTTGTCTCATGGTATAAAAACTAGTTGGATGATGGGTAAAGTGGCATAAGGTTATGGTCCTAGAATGGTAATCTTTTACTTTAGATTTATGATTGCATAATTGGGTTGGGATATAAGACCTTGGTTTCTAACAAATGATGGTGATGGTGGGAGACCAGATAGGATAAGTATCAGCTACTAGTGGACTTATGTGTGGTCATGAGGCAATGATGAGTTATTAGTATAGGGTCTAAAATTAGTAATCCCTACTTGCTGGTACACCCATATGCAGTCCCAAGTTAAGGAATAATTACCAATGTGAGTTGGTTGATTGGAATTATTTATCAAAGGTCTCAATTAATTGGTATTCATTATTGTATTGATGGAGATGGTGTTAATGTGACCTCCTAAAATATGGCCTAAAACCCTATTGTAGTCATGAATAAATACATGGTAGGTTTATTGGTTGTTATCAACATTTTAACCCTGATTCTATCCATTATTTAGACATTATTTATTTTGTTTTTGATTCTATTGAGCCTATTGGTTTGCCCTTTATTGTTGATAATGTTATTATTGGTGTTGTGTTGGTTGTTATTTCTATTGTTATGGTTTGTCTATTATGGAAAGGGGTTTTGATAGATTCTAAGGTTATGATTTGAAGTGAAAGCACCACCATCCAATATTATCTCCCCATTCTCCAACATATTCTTAATCAAATGTTTGATTTGTACATAATGTCATATATTATGTCCATTAACATGATGATATTCATAGAATTCATCTTGTTTGTACTAATTAAGATAAGGAATTCCCTCAAGATATTATTTAGGTATAGGTTGGCTAATTGGATTAGTGGTGATGAGCTTTCAAAACATAGATTCATTAGGTTCTCCAAGGTCACTAAAAATGTGATGAGTAGGCATTATTCTCCTTGGAGGAGGGGTTTGTAATGGTAAATATTATTGTGTTTTTTGCATGGACCTAAGGTATTCCACTTGTTGCATTTTCTAAGAATATTATGGGTTAAGATTAATTTGCATATGTGGCATGGGCTGAGCAGATGGTGTTTTCACCATTTGGACATGTTACAACTTAGTGACTCGATTTCCCATAGCATTTTTTTTATGATTGAATGGCTTGGGTTTCTCATAGTTATTTCCCTATGCTAATTGTGATGCTTGCACTTGCACTTGGTTTTGGTTTTCTTTTTGGCCATTTATTTTATTAGGATCTTGATTTTGATTTGATGAAATAAGCATTATTATTAATTTGTTGATAAGGGCTCACTTGATGAAAAACTTTTGTCAATGATCTCTTTAAAATTGTTGTGCATATTGTAGTTCTAGATGATAGGATATCTCATTATGTAAATTCTGGATAAACATAGTGGTTAATTGTTTTGTTTCTATACGTTTTTTGCTTTCACATTCAAAGAGAGAATAAGAAACTAAAAGAAATGGTCTAAGGCTTGTATGTACCTGGATGAAGTCGTGCGCACCATAATCCAGACATCGTAAGAACTCCTCTTTGGTTGTGGAGGATGACACCTGTAACAAAAAGAGACAAACACGAAAAGGCGTTAGATGAGGAGATGGTGGGTTGCCAAGAAAAAGCTTGATCCCAGAAGTACAAAGACTTCCTAGAGGGAAGTCAACCCACTGATTGATAAAAGTAATGTTTGATAAAGAGAAGAATGATAGAAAGACTAAAATGATTAAAGACTGAAAATAAAATGGAAGCAAATGCTTACCTAAATGTTGTTGTCAGCCTGGTCATAGTCATCGGCGTCGGTGGTCCTACCAGCGTCGGTTGGTCAAGGTCTGCCAACGTCAGTTAGTATGCCAACATCGGTGGGGGTAGTGGTCTCTGTGGCCATCATTGGTCAGGGTAGTAGTCTCTGTTGCTGGTGTCGGTCAGGGCAGTAGTCTTTAGACGAGGTCTGGTCAGGTCTTGGATAGGTTTCAGGGCTATTGACAGGACTGAGAAGGAGTTTGGCCCTATTTGAATGGTTTGGAAAGGGGTCTGGGTAGAGTTGTAGGGATAATGGATAGAGTGTGGTCTGAAAAAGGGGGGCTTGATAGAGGTCAAGGTGACAGGGAGACAAGAATTTGGGTCTAGTCTGTTGTAGCTGATAGTCTAGTCTGCGAGGGTGATATTACTTAAAAGCAATAACTGAGAACATGATAAAAACACAGACAAGATACTTACCTGTGGCTTGTAGAAGGAGTGTTGATGGTGCTGTTGCTTATGATATTGATGAAGGTAGAGTCCCTACTGTAGATGGTGTTTATTGTATGGAGGACCTGTGAAAGAGAGTGAGAGGTCTGGTGGATACCTACAGTGAAAGGGTTAGTAGTTGGGCACCGAGGAGATTGAAAGATTGAAGATTTAAGGATTGAATGAAAGAGGTCCAGATCTGAATTTTACCTTTACAGGCAGATTAACGGATGTAGAAAGGCTAAAAATAGCCTTCAGTCCATTTTCCCAATTGTCGGGTCAGCGAGTGTTAGAAAATGGTCGAGAGGGGGCTTAAATGGATGCGAGGATGAGGAATAGGTCATAAATGGGGTTTAGGTCATTAAGGGATGGGAGGAAGGGATTCATTGAGAGGAACCCAAGGGTGGTGAGGTGGCAAGGGATAGAGCATTATTAACTTAAAATAAGATAATTATTTCAAATTAGTAAGACATGGGTTAGGAGTGGTTAAGAGGACCAAGGGGGGGAGAGAAGAGGAGGATGACCAAGGGAGTAGACACGATTTTGATGTCTACATTTGCCCCTTTTTGTCTTGTTGGTTATTCTGGATGAACTGCAAGACAAAAATAGGAGTTGATTTCCCTAGGTATGAGATAAGGTTGATTTTGTCCTGTTGGTTGTTCAAGTGAACTGCAAGACAAAAATAGGAGGGTTTGTTGCCCCGATTATGGATGAGGTATTCCCCCTCAAAGCAGGAGTCGAGGGAAGGGAACCTAGAATCAGGTGTTGATTTGATAGAAAGTGGATGAAAAAAATGGTGAGGATGGAGTGAGAACACTGTAATAGTTGTGATTACGCGCATACCACTTCATGAGATGGTCAGGTCAAATTGTCGCAGGTCAAGGGTCAAGGAGTGCCAAAATTGAAGTAACCGGGCCCCAACATTAGTCGTAGTTGATCAGGTTATTCAATTGAAGCTGTAGCTCCAATGGTCATCATGTTTCAGGTATCTCAAGCTTAGGAAGTGCTCCTAGAAAACACAAAAATGTCACAAGTAGTGAGGATCAACCGGCTTGTGATCCTATATTTGTGAGGGTCAAAAATATGGGATACGCACAATTTTACTAACCAATCATGGGGTAGCATACATGCAAAAACAACCAAGGCAATGCCATCTTGGAAGTGGTCAAGGTTAGAGGAGATAGTCATGATCTCCACGGTCATTGGTCGATGTGGATGGATGGATGAAAGAAAGTGGCCGAGCTAACCTCAGAACACTGAGTGCTGCCTACATAGCCCCTGTGGTTAGGGCCTCAGGCCAATGTAGTTCTCCCTAAAAGGGAGGAAGATTCAAAGTGGTTGATGGTCTTGGTTGAGGTCAAGGTCATGGTAAAAGGATAGAATGGTTTGTCCATCAAGGAGACAAACAAATGAGGGTGTTCGAGCTAACCCCAAAAGATAGTCGTGTCATCTGAGTGCTGCCTACATAGCCCCAGTCTTAGGGCCTCAAACCAATGTAGTTCAGATAGAGGGGCCAAAGAGGTCGATGATTGGTCTTGGTCATGGTCAAATGATGAGGATAAGATGATGTTGCAGCCTTTTCCATATTGTGTGATGGTGTATTCTACAACATTGGTCGAGGGGTCTTTCATCCCTAGCAATTTTCCATATTCGTGATGGATGTATGTTAAAAATGAATTGAGGTCTATTTATGCTTCAGCAAGTATTGGTTTATGCTTAACATAAATTGTGTCTGGTCGATAGTTTCCATGTGTATTGTTGTCCATAGAAACTATGTGAAATAGACTAAGTCATGTCAGTGGTCTGAAAATGTTTTGATTTTGATTTGGGTTTGGATAGATAATGATTGGGTTGAATGTGTGACCAAAGTGTGACAAAAAGTGAAAGGCAAATTACTCTTTCATTGACAAGGACCAGAATGATGACATGGATTAGGGTTGTTAGAAACAAGAGCCTCGTTCATGCATTGCATCGTTGACCAGTGGTTGTGTTAGAGAAGCAATCGAATCACTTGACGTTAAGTGAGCTCAAAATCCCTTGAGTATGTTGGGGTGATAGGTTTGATATGATATGTAAGGAAGGGGGAACCCTTTTTGGTAGGAACAACTTTGCCCTTTTTATAGGTGACCCTGAGAATGACTATAGACAAGTCCATGATTTTAAAGGTTGTCAGTCAGTTTTTTTTTTTTTTTTGGAAGGCAGACTGATCGATGCGGGAAGCCTGCGATGGGATGTTGTCTTGCTTGGTGGTCATATTGTGAAGATGATCGATGCGAGAAGCTTCTAAGAAAATTGATGTGTGTAGCAAGATTTAGGCATAGCCATCCTTCGAGGGAGTGGTCTATATTCTACTTTATATGTTTTTGATATGACTTTGGCCTAGTTGTCCTTCAAGGGAGCAGTCTAGTAAATACATCAATGATGATGTAGTTGTCCTTTGAGGGAGCAGTCTACATTTATAGTTTTATGACCTTGGAATATGCATCCCATTTATATATATATTTGATTGATTTTTTGACTGGACTTTTGGTCATGGACTTGACTATAGAGGTTTAGAGGGTTTCGCTTTTATTAGGACGAAGCGTTCATGCTTGATAAAAGGGTTAGGATTGAGGGTTGAAGGAGATAGGAATGATGGTGACAGAGACTGCTCAAGGGATCGAGCTCAAGTTAGATGTCAAGTGAATAATTACTTGACTAATAGTGGACTGGTCAAAGAGGCAAGGCATAAAAGGGGCTCAGGTTCTGACAAAGTCCTGACCCATGCTTGTGTTATGATGCAAGGTTCGAGTCAATTAGGAGAAAATGTACCCCATTTACTTCATTCCAAATTGGTCATATGTTGATTGATGTTGAAGGAGTTGGTTGATGTGGTTACTGATTGGTCGATGTCTGGGGTTGATGTTAGGTTAAGGTTTGGTCGATGGTCTGGTTGAGGTCAGGTTGAATATTTGGTCAAAGATAGGTTAAATGTTTGGTCGAGGTCAGGTCGATGGTCTGGTTGAGGTCGGGTTGAATGTTTGGTCGAGTTCGGGCTGATGCTTGGTTAGGATTAAAAGAGTGATTGATATTTGGTCGAGACTAGGTTGAAAGGTTGGTCAAAGCTTGGATGAAGGTTGAATTCCCCCAGTAGCTAGGGAGAATGTTTGATAGATTGGTTAAGGTTGATTGAGGCTTGGTGTTCAGATTGAGTATGTTGATGTCGAATAAGGGGGTTAAAGGTAGTAAAGGGACCATAATTGGGTGTGGAGATCCCAATTTAGGTGATGAGGTTTGAGAAGCATGGGTTAGTGTTGATGATTTTTTGAAGGGGTGGTCAAGAGGATCCTTGATGAGAAGGGAATATTTTTTTCAGTGTTGACGAATGACAGCTTTAAGAGCACAAAAACGCTCAGTGTCATGTCCCAGAGTGTGGTGATAATGACAAAATTTATAGTTGTCGAACCAAGATGGTCTTGATCCAAGAGTTGATTAGTGGGGCGGTGTTGAAGGTTTGTTGACAATGTGGTCAAGAAGAAGGGTGTCTTTCTCCAAGCATTGGCGAATGACAACCTTGAAGGCACAACAATGCTTAGTGTCGTGCCTAGGCGTGCGATGATACACACAAATTTTAGTGTCGTCAAACCAAGGTGGTTTTGGTCTGAGGGATTGATATGGTTTAAGAGGTGGGAGATTGATGCGAGAAGACTGCAACAATTGCTGTAATAGTAGGGCATAAGAACTTGCTAATGGGTCTGAGTATCTTGTTGCAGTGGGGGTTGATGACTTTGGTTTGAGAGGCACAAGAGGCATTGGTCATACCATCATTTTCATGGGTGGTGTAACCACACATGGAGATGGCACTTTGGTGGTGATAGGTGTTGGATGTTTTGGAGGAAATATATGTCTGATGGGTTAAGGGAGTAATGGAGGCGACTTGCCTCTGTGAGGTATGGGAGTAGGAAGCACCCCTATTAAAGTGGACGGATGTGGGCCCAAAATTGAAGTTAATGATGAAGGTGGGGGAGGATTCCTCCGGTGTGATTTAATGGACTTTGTTGGTTTGGGGTGAGGGCCACTATTGTATGAGGTGAGGTTAGATGCGGGTTTGGGTTTAGATGTGGACGGAGGCGAGTGAGATGTAGCAATCTCAGGTAAAATACAAGAGGAAACCATGACTGGGTCTTCCTCGATCAAAATGGATGAAGAGACTAGTTCTTCTCTTAGTGGAGAAGAAATAGGACAGTGTGGCTCTACAGTTGGATAGAGCGTAGGAATGGTCATGGTCTCAATGTGTGGTCTAGGCATGGGGAATGTATGATCCCCCATTGATGACAAAAAGGATGAGGGTGAGGCAGTCGGTGTGGGTGCCATCAAAGCCTCCTCCAATATGAGAGAGGTCGATGGAGGACTAATAGGAGAAGAAAGTTCTTCATCTTATGGGAGAGGAATAGGGGAAGAAGGGTCTTCCACCTGTGAAGGAGGTGGGTCAAGAGGTGAGACCGTGTTGACCATGTGTATATCATGGTCTTGAGGGTCATTGGTCATGGTCTAGACATTGTTTTGAGTAGGCGAGCGATTAGAAAAGGGTTGTTTGAAGATGTCAAGGTTTTGATTGGGTGGGGCATTCGAGTTGTCCAAGATGAGATCACCCTTGTCTAGCATGTCTTGGATGATGTTTTTGATGGTTTGACAGTTGTCTGTGTCATGGCCTTTGACACGGTGATAGTTGTAAAAGTCATTTTCCCTATACCATGCAAGGATAGGTGTTGAGGGGTCAAATTGAAGTGGTCAGATTGAAGGGAGATTGAGGACCCCTTTCTTGACAAGTTTATCCAAGACAGAGGCATATGACTCTCCAATTGGAGTGTATTGACATTGCATGGATCGACGTTGGAAGTGTTTATTGATGTAGTCTGATGTTGAAAATTGAGGTCGATTGGTTTTTGTTAAAGATGATGGTCTAAAGATGACAGTGTTTGCCGACCCCTTAGACTGGGAGTGGGTAGAAGAAGGTTTGGACGAAGAAGGGTCATTATATTTTGCATTGTCATTACGCAATTTGACCTTATTTTCATCGATGGCATAGAGTTCAAGATTTCTTGCCATGGTGAAAGCTTCGTCAAAAGTGTGGAATGTCTGAATCGCAAGGTAGAAGAGATGTGCCTAGCACATGCTTGAGAAAAGAGCTCGATGAGCTCAGGTTGAGGCAAGGAGAAGGAGAGTTGGTTGATCAGGGCTCTCCAACGGGCGACAAAATCGACTATTGATTCAGCGTCAAATTGCCTGATGGAAAAGAGGTCTATGATTGAGACTTGTTTCGTGATGTTGATAGAAAAATGGTTGAGAAATAATTAGGCAAGTTGAGTAAATGAAAAGATAGAATGTCTGGTAAGAGAGCTATACCAGTCAAGGGCGGGGCCAGAAAGTGACATGGGGAACGTGCGTAGAAGTAACGCATCGTCATGGGTTATGAGATAACAAGCGTGTCTAAATGCTTGAAGATGTTGTTGTGGGTCCTCCTTACTCTAAAAGTGAGTAAATTTAGGGAGTTCCCACTGGTTGGGGTATGGTTGGATAGGCATAAAAGGATGAATGGGCTCATTGCAAATTTGCTCATATGATAGAGCATTGCTTAAATCAAAGATAAAGGTCTCGAGACTAGACATTTTGTCCATCAGCATTTTGATTACGTCAGCTGATAGATTGGCAGGTGGGGCACCCCCTAGGTTGCAGTGTACCTGGAAGGTGGTCGAAGAGGCGTATGACATACTTGGTTGTGCTTGTGTAGGTGCAACATAAGGGTAGTGCATCATAGGGATAGATGTCGTGGTCAAAAGGGCTCGTGCCATGAAGTTGGAGGACACAAGTTGAATAGATACCGCCAGAGGTGGTTGAGTGGTAGCACTAATAAAAGGATAGTTTGTCACTCCCGCATGTATAGGTGTAAGAGTGGGCAAGGTCGAGACAACCAAGTTCTGGTATGGTATAGAACTTGGTTGAATTATGTGTGGTTGAGGGGTCAATGATACCCCAATGGAGGTAGGTTCAAAAATAGATGGGGAGGCCAAACTTTGCGTATCGGCCATGGTTGAGTGACTAGTCGAGACAATAGGCTGAGTCATGATGGATTGAGTAGAGGATGACGTCGATGTCATTGCCGCTGCGAGTGAAAGGTCCCACATTTGGTTTCTTGTGAGATAGTTTTAGAGGGCTTTGACATTGAGGTCTAAGAATATTTCAAAATCTTGGTCCCCTTTAGGGACGATGGGAGTCTGGGTCGGGGTCGGTCGAGTAGGAGTTCTTTCGGTCTCCGAGTGGAACTCCATTATAGGACTAGTTATGGCCGGGGAAGACGGAAGTGGTTGATGCCTCGCGTGGTCAAGAAAAGCCTTGGTTTGACTGCGTGTCAAAACCATTCAAGGCCAAAGGGGTCAGGTTTCAAAAACTATGTTTTTTTCAGTTTCAAAAACTTAGAATGTGGTTTTTGGCAGAAAAAGGGGTTGGGTTTTAGGCTACTATTTTGAAAAAAAAGGATTGTGACATTGACCGACGTTGGTTGAAAAACTGATGTCGGTGATATGAGATGGCCATCGTTGGTCAAATAACTGATGCCAGCGAGGAAGGGTTGCCGACGTCGGTGATAAAACCGATGCCAGTGATTGTGTTTTCCAAAAACCCAAAAGATTTGAGAGTTTTTGTAAAAAAGGAAGAAGAATGTCCTCACTAGCTCAAACAAGTAGATAAGAATAGAAAAATAGTGATGGAGACAGGCAGACCCTAAGCGTTAAATCCTAAGAATCAACTTTAAGAATCTTGTGGCTTATGCCTTAAAGTGATGTTTGGGAAGGTTGGCTTGAAGAATGGGTCCTAGAAGAGGTAGTCTATGGGTGGTTTCAAGTTTGTTTAGGTGCTCAAGAGTCTGGGTTAGGTTTAGTACGTGGCCTGGTGCTAAGGAGCAAGCTCCCCTCACTTCACGAGCCTAGTGATAAGCTGGTCTCGCTTAGCCAAAATATACTTTCCCTAGAGATTATCCTCTGCCAGAGAATAGAGTGGGCTTTCCCCTTGGTGATGAAATCCAAGTGGGATGGCCGGGGAGGGGTAAGGTATCTGCTGGGTGATGAAATCCTAGTCGGGCCTTATCTCAGGTAAGTTTGATGTTTGATTTGTGCAGGTGATTAGGTTGTGTAACATAAGTGTGATTAATTCATGATGCGGTCTAATTACTAGATGTGGACTAAGAAATGCAAGCAAGCAGAAATGAAATATAGTGTGTTTTAAGCCCAAGTTGAAATGTTAGGTTCGGATGAAAACAAGTTGAGAAAGGGGTGAAGAGTATGATTTTTGACTAGTCTATGATGCAAGAAAAGAAAGAAGAGTTCTTTTTAATCCTGCTTATGATGTCTTTTGGAAGATAGAAGAAAGAGATGAAAAGGAGAATCCTAATGCACCCTATATGAATAGAAAGAAAAGAACCCAAGGAAGACCCTAGGGTCCCACCGGGTGTGCCAGAATGTTTCTATATGATTTTTGCTTTCACATTCAAAGAGAGAATAAGAAACTAAAAGAAATGGTCTAAAGCTTGTATGTACCTGGATGAAGTCATGCACACCATAATCCAGACATCGTAAGAACTCCTCTTTGGTTGTGGAGGATGACACCTGTAACAAAAAGAGACTAAAACATGAAAAGGCGTTAGACGAGGAGATGGTGGGTTGCCAAGCAAAAGCTTGATCCCGGAAGTACAAAGACTTCCTAGAGGGAAGTCAACCCACTGATTGATAAAAGTAATGTCTGATAAAGAGTAGAATGATAGAAAGACTGAAATGATTAAAGACTGAAAAGAAAATGGAATCAAATGCTTACTTAAATGTTGCTGTTGGCCTGGTCACAATAACTAGCGTCGGTGGTCCTACCGGTGTCAGTTGGTCAAGGTCTACCGACATCAGTGAGTATGCTGACATTGATGGGGGCAGTGGTCTCTGTGGCTGTCATCAGTCGAGGTAGTAGTCTCTGTTGCTGGCATCGGTCAGGGTAGTAGTCTTTGGACGAGGTATGGTTAGGTCTTAGACAAGTTTCAAGGTTGTTGATGGGTCTGAGAAGGAGTTTGGCCTTGTTTGAATGGTCTGGGAAGGGGTCTGGGTAGAGTTGCAGGGACAATGGACAGAGTGTGGTCTAAAAAAGGGGGGCCTGATAGAGGTCAGGGTGACAAGGAGACAATAATTTGGGTCTGGTCTGTTGTAGCTGATAGTCTGGTCTGCGAGGGTGATATTACTTAAAAGCAATAACTGAGAACATGATAAAAACATAGACAAGATACTTACCTATGGCTTGTAAAAGGAGTGCTAATGGTGCTGTTGCTTATGCTATTGAAGAAGGTAGAGTCCCTGCTGTATATGGTGTTTGTTGTATGGAGGACTTATGAAAGAGAGTGAGAGGTCTGGTGGATACTTGCAGTGAAAGGGTTAGCAGTTGGGCATCGAGGAGATTGAAAGATTAAAGATTGAAGGATTGAATGAAAGAGGTCTGGATCTAAATTTTACCTTTGCAGGCAGATTAACAAATGCAAAAAATGGTTAAGGGTAACCGACGCTGGCAGAACCACCGACGTCAGCCGTAGAATGACCAATGTCAGTGGATGGAAGGTGGGCAGAAAGGCTAAAAATATCCTTCAGTCTATTTTCCCAACTGCCGGGTCAGCGGGTGTTAGAAAATGGTCGAGAGGGGGCTTAAATGGATGCGAGGATGAGGAATAGGTCATAAATGGGGTTTAGGTCATTAAGGGATGGGAGGAAGGGATCCAAGGAGAGGAACCCAAGGGTGGTGAGGTGGCAAGGGATAGAGAATTATTAACTTAAAATAAGATAATTATTTCAAATTAATAAGACATGGGTTAGGAGTGGTTAAGAGGACCAAGGGGGGAGAGAAGAGGAGGACGACCAAGGGAGTAGACACGATTTTGGTGTTTACATGTTTATCTAGTAAACTATGTGTAAATTGGATTTAAAGGGATCTCAATCACTTTAGATAACTTGAAAAACTTTAATCAATTTTTTTCTTGACTTGTTTTAAGTCAACCAATGAAATCTCATTCTTAAGATTGTATGAGAAGTGTTGCTCAAATTTGTCTAAAATATCATCAAAATATGGCACCAAATTCTTAGGCAACTTTAAAACCCTCTCCAAGGCTTGTCCATCTAAAATTATTGGAAACAACAACATTAAGTATATGTGACTGTATGCCACTAGCTGGCATGTGACAAAGAACTCTGTCAAATATGCTTTTGGGTCACCTTTCCCTTTTTATTTATCAAAATTTGGTGGTTTGTATCTTGGAATAAATGGTATCTTAAATTAATCCATGTTAAATGGATAAGAACACACATCATCCAACTAAAAAAATTTAGTTTATTACTTAGCTTGGATGGTAGCAATGGCACCCCTCATTTATCGTAGTTCTTAGCTAGGAAACTAGAGAGAACATTGGTTTGAGGTGGAGGATGGGAAATCACAAGTAGAACACTTTGACTATGGTATAGTGGAGGTATATTTTTTTGTGGAATGTTAGTTTTGTTTGGGAATGGACCAAGAATATGCATTCATGGATTAAGATGTGATTGTTGAAATTACTTTAGTGATTGTGTGATATTCTAGTTGAGGTTTCATATATGGGTTTGATTTTGGGTAAATTATGGTTGAGATGGAAGGATATGGATAGAAGTGATGTACTATGCCTACTAAGGTTAAATAGGGACATGTTTCTAACTAATCAAACCTTGTTATTGAGGGGGGAATTATAAATCAAGACCCTATCATTGAACTTATGGCATGTTCTAAACAAAACATGATGGCTACCTAATAGGTATTTGAGGAATATTTAAACCTCATTATTACATAAATACCTATTGGGAAGTGAACACATGTTAGAGATTTGACATTTTTCATTGACCAATACTATTACATTATTGGTTATATATTTTTTTGTTTTGAATTGGTATATTAGTCTATGATAAAATAGGTATGTTCACTACTACCTGATGAGGTGGAACATTAGTTTCCCCTATTGAGGTGGAAATATGTTTTGCCTCTACTATGTTAATATAATGGATTGTGTCTATTATTTTGGAACATTACTTGTCATATTTTGTTGTGTCATGACATTGGTCATAGGCTAGCTACCTAATCTTGTTGGTTGAGTGTTTGAAGAAGTAGTTGGTTTAGGATTAATGTTAGCTATTTTAGATTTAGATGTAGAGACTCCTAATCCCTAATTTTAAGAACCACTAATTGTGCTATTTAAAGGCACATTTTGTTGTTAACTACTTGTTTGTGCACTTACACCACTTTGGTTCATATTGGACATTACTTATGCATTGTCCACTATGTTTTGTTGGCTATTCTATGTAGAAGCATAAGATAGTACATCAATGGTTAAGGTATCAATCATGTTATCAATCAAAGTGTTTTACATAAATGGGTCTAAGCCCTAATTTTCTTAACCAGTCAATTCCATTAAAGGTCTTGTTGAAGGAGCTAAATCAATGAGAGGCATGTTTGAAATTGTCATATTATTAAAATTAGGTGTTAGGTTCAAATAAGTTTGGAATGTTATCTTCATTTTTATAATTTGATCCTCCATGAGTCCTTTTCCTTTGACAATCATATGAGGAGTCCTGATATGTCATTGAAACTAGAGCTACAGGGTTGCTAGAAGAAGCATGTTGACTATATAACATGTTATGAGTCATTCTTAGTAGACTTGGGAAATTTTCATGGGGGAAATATATTGGAAATTTATCCCTTACTTTTATAGCTCTAACCAAAATCTTGTCTTTGTTTTCCAACAACTGATGTTCAAATAGATAAGGATCATAGGTCAATGACATAGTAACATAATGTGATTGTTGAGGAAATGGTTCTTTAACTGAAGTTACTATAATTAGGTATTGTTCTATTTGTTATTGATTTGAATTTGAGTATGGAGGCATGTTAACTAAATAGTGAGCCAATGGATCTTGGTTTTGTACCCTTGTTTGAGTGTTATAAGATGGATAAGGATATGTCTCATAAACAAAATCCTCTACATATGGGTATTGAACCATTTTTTGTTACATGCCTACATTACGAATCCCTATATTGTACATGATGCCACTATGAGTGTAGGAACACATGTTGGGATCCATATTAAATGTTTTTTCCACCAAAGGGGGATAGAGTTCTTCAAAATCTAAAAGAAGCAATGTCTAAAAATAGATTCAAACTTGGTATAACTTAGTCAAAATGATGAATATGTGTATCCAAAAAGGCTTATGCAATGACTTATGATAAAATAATATAACATTAAATGTGTAACCTTACACATATCACATAAAAAGGTCAAATAGATGGAACAAAAATCAAAATGCCAAAATCTAGGATAAAAGAGTTTCAAATGAGTCTAATATAGGAAAAACAAAGGTTTCTAGGACTTTTGGCCAATGTGGTGTCAAAATCTAGACTCAAACAGGATGTACTAGGACTTCTATCCAAACAACGTCAAAATATATACTTGAAATAAAGATGAGATATTTAATCTAAAATATTTGAAACACTTTTTAGCATAAGTTAGGAATTTGACTCTTGGAAACAAAATTAATCAATAGGTATGAGGTATGGAACAAAAGGAACTTGGAGATATATATTTTTTTCCCAAATAGTGACATAAATTTAGACTCTTTTGAAAAATAATCTAGACAAAAGTTAATGACATAATTATACTAGATAAAGACTCACAAAGCTTATTCGAATTGGTTTGAAATTAGATTCTATGCAAATAGGTCTATGAAAAAAATTGAGTAATGTAAGGACACTAAAATGATCAAAAGATTATTCAAATGTTTATTTTCAATACTCCAAGGCAAAAAATGGTTTGACATGTTTTGGGTAGTGTAACACTAAACTCCTCAACTCAAATGACACATACACACAAAGTTTGACAAATTTTTAATGTAAAAGTATTGTATCAAATAGACTCAAGACTCACTTTTTACCATGGCACAATAAGAATGGGACTATAAAGGGTAGTATAAAATTTTATTCTTGAACTTAGAATGTAAGCAATGGACAAGAGGACCTAAGTTTACCAAGATGACAAGTGTGATAATGAGTATATAAACGGCCCTCAATCCAAATTGGAAATTGAACCCAAGTTCCCTCAAGTTTAGTGAAAATGGTGCACCTAATTAACACATCAACCTTATGAACTTAAAAAGGTGCAATTTCAAATCTAAATGATCAGTGAAGTACTTTAAAAAAATTTGGAAAATGGTCTAGACTCAAATGGGAAACATAATTGTGCCAATTAGATTATATGACACAATATTTATGATGATAATTTTTAACAAGGAGAAAAATGATTTTGACTTGGACAATGTAACACCTCTTTATTTAATAAATTTGGTGGATAATGTGCTTGGTTATGGCCTTTGTTAATAAGCAATTTTGACTCCAAACAAGACTAATTAATCTAAGGCAAAGATAAATATGACCAAAAAATCATCTTAAACCTTAAAATTATGAGGTTGCATGATATTTTTGAAGTCCATCTTTATATGTACGCTTGAGAGGAAATTAATTGTTCATCTAAAATAAAAGTACACTATATAGTAGGGTATTTTACACCCTATTTCTCTCAAGTGACAATATTATGACATGGACCTTGGGGTGCACCTCACATCAATCAAAATTTTGGGGAAAATGTGGTTTGTCTAAAATTCTACAAGTTTTTGAAAGTATAGATGGATCCCATGTGTACCGAATTTCACATTAACACAAAAGATAATAAGCACATTGATTAGGTCCACATCATATGGCTTTTTGTAAAAAGGTTTTTCCCTTTTTACAACCACTAAATTTATCACTTGCTTAGTGTAGTAAGATGTCCAATGTGATCATAAATCCAAGGATTATACTCTACTAATAGAGATGGTTTAACTACTCAAACCATCATCCTAGTGAGGGGATCTCAGTTTATATACCCCCCAAATGGAGAGGGCTTGAAGATAATGTCAAGAGATGAAGCCATGGGTCAAAGTTTTCCTATATAAATTATGGGAGGTGATGAAATCCCCCTCACAAGCCAAGATGCATAAAATAAAAACTAAGTAAAAGAGATTTATGGTTATTTATAGACCACCCAAGCCTTATGGGTCTTGGAAAGAGACTTGAAAACATGTTTTTTATGCCTTCAAACTAAGGCACAAGTTTGTAATGAATATGGTGATTTTTATCCCTCAAGTTCCCTATAGGGGACAGGGGGAGAGCATACATGCACAACTTCCTTTTTTATAAAACAAAGTTGACTAATCAAATGATTTAAACAAAATAAAACTTAACTTTGAAGTGAGTTCAATTTTAAATCACTAAAATGAAATATTTGGTAGTGTTATTTGGCTCCTTGTCCTTAATTTGCAATTTTTTTGAAGAAAAATCACAAACACATTCAAATAAACATCTAAGTGTCTCTTAAACACCAAATTAAAGTTATTATTCCTATTTAAGCACCCAACAAGAGGTTTAAAAATACTTAAATAAGCATGAATTGATCACTTTTCAAGTAGGTCCTATAGGGAAAAAGTTAGAATATTGTTTAGTTTTGAAGCTCTTTTACAAATGAGACAAGCAAACTTGAAATGTGTGCTCTCAGGTTCACATAGTGCAATACCATAACTCCACAGTCCAATACCACAACTCTATAAAAAATGTAACTATTTATGACAATACATTAACTCATGAGTTAGATATTAAAAATTAAAATATCTCTACTCTAATAGATAATATTTAAAATCACATAGAAAAACCACAAATAGGAGAGTTACAATATTGTTTCTTAACCCTAACAGTATAGGTTAATCGCTAGTAGTTTAGCTACAATATCATGAATGCAACTAACAATATTTCAACTTATGAAATCATGATATTGCAATATCATGATTGTTAAGTCACAATATTGCAATATTTCAACTTGAATTGTAGATAGAGAAAATGTTAATCCAAAAATCTAAATAAAATTCAATATCACTACTATAATACAAAATCATGAGTGTGTCAGTTACATTTTTGTGGTCCAAAGGACAATATTGTAAGCCCATAACAATAAAATCATGACTTCTAGAAAATATATTTTTACTCAAAATTTTCACCGTCTTTGGCCTCAAACTCCAAGATTATGCATGGAAATGGTTATTAGGTTACTTTTAGGAGCTATTTGATCAAATTCATATGGTACAGTCCCATCGTGCATGCTATTTGTGAACATAAGATTGAAATAAGAGAATATTAGTATCATGTTAGTAAATGAAATCAAATCCAAAAACACACTAATAGCCAACTCCTTCATCCTATCTCAAGGGAGAGTATAATAACAAAACTAAAGTGAAAACACAATTAAAACATAAAATAAAAATCCTTTTACCTTCCTTATGTCTCCAAGATGGCTTGTTGATGTGGCGTGCTCAACTTGTGGTTTAAAGGTCTTTAACAATGGAGCATTGTCTATTCTCCACCTCCTCTTAGAACATGGGATTTATTGCTTTATCTTTGTGAAGCTTCCTCAAAAAATTAGCATAATAACACTAGTAGCAAGAGATTTTGAGGTCATTTGGGCATGATAACTTTGCACCAAGATAGACTAAAGTTATGAGTGTGAGGCCTTCTATTTATAGATTTTTGTAAATAATTAGAATGAACTTAGATCATCCATCTCAATATGAAGATGTGTGGCCAATAATCCATTAAATTTTGGATGCTAAAATCAATAAATTCCCTTATAAATATTTGGGATAAAGAGGCATTAAAGAGGCATAGGAGGGCTTAATCAAATATTTATGACATTCATGGCTTATGGATGCCACCCCATAGAATGATGTCACCTAATGATAAAGATATCAATAATAAATTTAAATTAATGAAATAATCAATAAACTCCATATAAAATTCATGTAAGCTCTTGATTCAAATTAATTAACATTAAACATGATTAATCAATTCTGGTGCAAATCTTGATAATTGGTGCATAAATAAATCAAACTCATCAAAATGTCATATTATTAGATCAAATTTTGACTAAATTTGAATTATAAGGTGATTCTAGATGCATTAGAATTGTTATCCTATTTAATATGTTGCCAACACAAAATAACAAAGGCACATGTCTTGTGCAAAAAAATTGATAGAAAAGAGCAATCTAGAACACCTAGGTGTGAAATCATCACTTTGACTCAGAATAAACTGATCAAAGTTAGGTATATCATAAAATGTATTGCCCCATTTAGGGATACATTAAATAAAATTGACACTTGTATATGACAAGTTTGAACCATTTAGTGTGTTTTAGTATTTCTAGGCCAAATTGTGATATTTGCTAAAAATTGATTTAAAACTTGGTTAGAGGTCATTCGTGGCCAGTTTTAGGTGTATACATTTTAGATACACACTTTGGGTCATAATCCTATAGATTGTACCATTTTTTCATAGATTTAAAACAAAAAATTTCATATTTATGACACATATACTCCATTTTACTCACATTAGAGGTAAATATTCATATTATTGCAATAAAAATTATAAAATTTAACAATTATACTATTCACCAGGATGCACCAATCACACCAGGATGTAGTAAATTCAAACCTTTTCTAGTGTATTGTTTGGTTCATTTTTATAATTTGAAGTGATTTAATCATTTGAACTCACCATATTTATAGGTTAGATTGATTAAATCATCCAATATCACTATATTTATAGGACGAGTTTATCAAATCACTCATCCTCGTCAAATTATTTATTCACACTTGAGCTATGTGATTGAGATTTAGTGATATCAATGGCCATGCCACAAATAATCTTTGCACCAAATTGAGGGAATAATACCTTCCAATATCCCACTTTAATTATTTAAGGTTCAATTATAAACCTCTTACAAATCTAATACTTCACAAGGAAGCATATTCAGTAAGTCAAAGCATCAAGAGAAAACATGGTTGCATCAACACATGGGTTTACTCATTCCTTGTTCTCTTTATTTTTAACTATTTTAATTATTCAAATTTAATATTATATGCATTGATTTTCACTAAAACATACTCTTGGTTATAGTTATACACCAAAAATTCATTCAAATTAGGTTTAATCAAAATCAAGGTGTGTTATACACACCTAAGAATGCATTTCTATAGTTCAAACTAGTAATTTCATCTTTATGAATTATTATATTAAAAGAGGGGTGAATGTATATACCAAAAATAAATATTTATATCATTTCAGTCTTGTACATTTAAAAAATATAAACTAGGGATCTACCTTTTAATTCTAGACCTTCCTATTGTTTAAAGACTCAGATACTTCATCTCATTGTGCCTAAATTATTATCCCTTAGTCTAATGTGTGTGTGTGTGAGTGTGTGTGTGTGTGTGTGTGTGTGTGTGTGTGTGTGTGTGTGTGTGTGTGTGTGTGTGTGTGTGTGTGTGTGTGTGTGTGTGATGACCTAGGTCTCTTACACTACACAAAAAGTTTAGAAACTAATAAAAATCCTTCACTATTAGTTTTAGATCCACATTTTTGTTAGCCTTATAGACACTACCATCTATAGAGGGAGATTATTGTTGATGGTAGTGTCGAAATCCTTATCTAGTGTCCAGTTGCCAAATTTCATCCAAATTATAAATGTTAATAAACCTATTGGGGAACCCATTTGTCTTATTCAACCGTACCATGAGATATTTTCAAAAAGTGTGGTATAAATACAAGTCTAAGCCTTATCATTAATCATATAATAAATACCAAGAAAACACCTAACAAGTCTCATTTAATCAATTGTATAGCTAAGTTATTCTTCTCTATTCAACCCTATTTTAATCATAGGATCACTCATATGTCTAAAGCATTAAAAATTAAACCCATGAGCAATGTTTGTTAAATTAAAAACTAGATCACTAAATGCATATTCATATAGTATATTTTACCTCTGTGCACACACATTCTCACATATAGGGGATAACTACATAATATGAATCCCTCATTAGAGTACTGGCTATGTAGGAAATGCCCATTGACAGAGGGATTATTGAGGTTAGATCAACACTATAAGCCCACTAACATACTTTTATCAAACTCATTATAATGGTGAAGGGTGAATCACTAGGTTTTCATGAATTAGTAAAGAGTGAAATCTTGTATCCCATATTTGAATATATCAATATAAAGGTGATAGAAAACCCAAAATAACTAAGTTGGTTGCATTGATATCCAGTCATTATTCTGTATTGGACACCTACATCATAACCATACACTAGCATGAATGGTAGTATCTAGATTTGATAGTAGTGTTTGTGACTACAAAAGTAAAAAAAATTAGAATATGATGACTGATCTAAAATAGTTATCTTGCATAATTTCTACTTATTTTTAGTCCATGTCTACTTACACATAGTAAACCTAGATAAGTATCATTTCTCTTTGGTATTGAAATAAATTGAGTAGATTTCAAATTTAGTAGTATCTATATTTAGTATCCAATATTATAATTTAGAATATTAAATTATTTGAGTTTAAAACTAATTGACCTATTAGTAAAAATTTAATCACCCTTGTGCTTAAACTAATATATTATTAACCCTATCTTCATGACATTAAATTTAGGGTTAAACAACTATGTATAAAAGTGAAATATATGTATCATATCACCAAAAACAAGAATAATAGTGTGTGATATATATATCATGACACAAAAATCTTAGTTCACATATCAGATGGAGTGACTCATAATGTAATGGTCATGATGCACATAATAACACTCAATATCATTCAAGGTAAAATCCACACACAATGGACAATCAAATGTCACACATGCAATAAAGAATCTAATTTCAAACATAATCAAAATTAATAAATAGATAATAAAATGTTACATACTAATAAAATTCAAATAAAGAACAAATGATAACATCAAAATGCATAAAATAACAAGTCTAATTTACATAATCAATGTATAAAAACGTAATATCTAGTGAAATAACAATATAATAAGTATGAGTCAGATCAAGTCATCTAAAATTAATGTAAATTAATTTGCTATGATCAATGGAAATAATCATAGAAAGATAAAATTGTGTAAAGTAGCAAGATGCCCCCATTAAGAGTGTGCCCCATTGTAGAAATGTTTCTCTTAGGTGTAACAATGACCAAAACTTGTATGTCCATGTCATTGATGAATTTTATGGCTTGCATCTCAGTCATGTATACTGTAAAATGCATGTGTATATAAAAAATGGATATATAATATACTATATATGATAATGCATAAAAAATCATGTATACTATTAATACATGTCATACAAAGGTCTTAGTTTTTATTTTTTAATATTTTATTTTTATTTTTTGTATTTTATGACTTTTTAAAATATGATATTCTTAAATGTAAAATTGACAGAAGTGCTTGATGTTCATAATATTATTGATGGGTTTACCCTTTATGGAATGTAATAAATAAACACTTATAACAAACTTCTATATAATTACAAAATTCCCTAACCAATTTGGTTTGAACTAGCCTTTTGTTTCCTTATTTTCATTTGTATTCCTTTGGTTTTGTTTTAAAACCAAGTCCCCAACTTCAAATTATTGATTTAAAATTTTCCTGTTATATCTTTCCTTAATCTAATTTTGATATACTTTGAGTTGCTTTGTGGCTTGTATGTGTCTATCATCCAACATATCTAAATTTTTTAATTTATTTTCTCAATACTTATTATCCTTAATAATCCCTTTGAAAGAAACATGCAAAGCTAGTATTTCTAACTCTAAAGGAAAAAATAGTTCTATACCATAAACCAAAGAATAAGAAATAAACCATATTGGTGTATGAATAATCATGTGATAATAACATAAGATATAAAACCATATAATTACACCAATATTTATTAATAATTTAAACTTTTTCACTAATATTTAGCAAAAAATATCTTAATTTTCTTATTTTTTAAAGATGATCGATTGTCTACAATAATAGTTTAGGGGAGACCCAATTATGAAATGATAGTTTTAATCAATATCCTAAATATATCCTCTCCTATAATTTATTGTAATCGTATTTATTATACCCATTTTATAATGTATTATTTAGATATAATCATAAATATACAACCATCAAATGACTCTAATTTATCATTTCTATCAAATCAAATCCCCATAGATAAAATGACTATTGTGATACTATATGTTTTAATTATTATGAAGGTACATGATTAAAATTATTGTGTCCTTGGCACTTTTCAAAAAAAAAAATCAAATTCTTTACATTCTTTTTTTATTATAGGCCAATAGTATCCCATCCTTAGTGATGTAGGAACATCAAGCCAAGAAGAACTATTTTTGAGTTGTTATCAATAAGGGGTCAAATTTGATAATTTTTTTATTTAAATGTGTTTGAGGTACCTTATTAGGTCCATGTATGTCCTTTTAGTCCATTTTAAGTCAGGGTTGTGTCAAATAGTCTATAGGTGTTTTCCCTCCAAAACCAAGAATTTGAAAATTCAAATATTCAAAATGAATCTAGAAGGGACATTTGATTGTTTGTAATGTTTAGATGATCCAAGTGGTATTAGGAATTAATTTAAAGGGTCATTATGAGTATTATATGATAATTAAGAATGTTTAAGTCATGTTTTTTGAATGTTCACCCTCACCCATACGTGGGGTTCAAGAAAAAGAAGTTATTTTGTAACTGATTTGGTAACCAACTTTGAAGTTGGTTGAAAATAAATAATGGTACATGAGTTTGAGATGTTTTATGGTGTATAAAATATGTGAGAGAGGAGATTAAAGTTATATATGAATTCAAAATATTTATAAATGTAGATTAGTTGAAAAAAACTCCTCAAAAGATACCTTAAGTCCATGAATGGACTGTTTTGTAAAAGGGAATAACATAATGAATAAGAAAATGTGTTTTAATGTATCTATTTACATTCAATGAGTATGATTGAATAAATTTATTATTTCCTTGGAAATTTATTGAAATCATTAATATAATAACTCTTGGATGAAGTTGCAGGTGTTGACTCAAGACTATGATCCCTGTCTTAGGTGAGAAGGATATTTGGTTATTTTCTATAAAATAATGGAATACAAACTTGTCAATATATATTTATTTTTTTATTTTAATAGGTCATATACCTTTAAATGGTTGGAAAAAACTATATAATATATAATCTCAAAAGTAACGGCATTCGGTATTTGGAAACCTTGTAGACTATTATACATAGTCAAGAAAAGAAGACTAGATTTGATTCTGAGGAGATAAACCATCAACATGTTTGGAAAATGGTTGACAAGAGGTAATATTGGTCATTACCATGGTTTATTTATTATAATATTAGGGTTAAAATATAAACACCAAACCTTTAATTAGTTCTTCTCCCATAAATCATGAACCTTGTTAATACCTTTTTCTATGTATGATAGTGAATCTGAAGGTAGAAAGTTGTTTTCTCACAATGTAGTATATGGTATTGGATGAATTTAATAAGGTTTAGACTAAGAATTTTCATTTTTAAAGTATATTTGTTAGTTTTTATACATAATTTAAAGACAAAACATTAGTACATAGTTAAGTTGAATGAAGAAACCCTATTTGCACGTTTTAGCACCTTGTTGCCTATTTGCAAGATAAGATAGATACACAAGTGAGAGAAGGGGTTAAGATAGTTAAATATTTTTATCTCATATACATTTATAAGAGATTCATATATAGAGAGTGACTTGGTAAAGTGTTCATAACCTCATTGAATGCATTTGGGTGCTTAGAAACATTTGATATAGTCATACATAAACCTACCCTATTTATATAGTCCATAGACCAAGCAGAGTATAATTGATAAAATAGGGGTGATTTATTCTCATGTAATGTTATTTTGAATGTGTAAAAATGTGTATAAACATTTGAAAAGGATACAGGTGAATATTATAATATTTTTGAAGAGGCACAAACCTCAAAGGCCAATACACATTCAAGAAAACATATATAATCATCTATGTTCTCATTGTTTCACATAATACATGGATAAGATAAGGAGTATAACCTATTTAAAAAGTTTATAGGGACTGAAATATAACTTTTGGTGAATATTTGGGATTTTTAAATGACATGGAACTCTTGAAATGAAATTTTGAAAGTCATCAGGCTTGTGTAGATGCAAGGAACCCTAAAACTAGGGTTTTGATCAAATAATAAATCTACACCATCCAATTTTCATGAAAATTCATATTCTAGTGTAATTTGATATCCTATAATATATATTATTGGTTTTAGATTATTTCTAGGTATATATGATATGGAACCACCACTGTGTGCATAGACTGGGGCTAATAGGCCTAGTTTAAGAGGACATCAACAATGGAATTCATATATAGAATATGTTTTAGGTAATTAAATTTTATACAAACCTCAAAGGAAATATAGGGTGTCTTTAAGTGTGATTAGATATTGATAAGAGTGTAACTAGTTTGAAGTAGGGATAATCAAGATCAAGCTAAAATAAGTGAGTGTGGATAGTTGGATTGAGAACTAAATAATGATGATTAAAAATACTTCTCCCCATGAATTTTCATCATTTGGTATTATATCAAGGTAAGTTTGATTTTATTTTTGTTTTGAGTTCTTATAAATTTGTCTATTTAAGATTGGCAAAGCATTCTATGAGGTATGCATAAGAGATGACACCTTGCAGGGTATTGAGGGAGAAGGAGGTTGTAGGTCTGATTTTTTAAGGTCAATATAAAGGAGTATAAGAGTAATAAAGAGAAGAGATACATCCCCAAAGTCCTTTTAGAAGCACAAGAATCTATTCAAGAGAAGGCTAGAAAAGATAAAGATGAAAAGACAACATTGAAGCTCTAAGAGAGAAGAGGGAAGAAAGAAGAATCTAAAAGAGATTCAAGGAGGATAAGAAGAGGTATTAGATATAGGACACAAAGGAGAGGAAAGGACCAATATAGGTCTAAGAGGAAAGATTTAAATACTTGCTAAGAGAAAGGTCTAGATAGGCCTAAAAAAAGAATAAAGGAGAAGATGGACATAGGAAGGGAAGTGAAAGACATAAGAAGAGAATTGGGGAAAAGTATAGAGAGGATAGATATTGTGATGAAACTCATAAGATAAAAATAAATACAATGGACTAGATGGAATGTGAGAAGAAGAGAGAGAAGGCAACCCAAAGAGGCATGAGGAGAGAGATGTCACCAAGCAAGCAACAAGATATAGAGATTGAGAAGAGGGTTGTCATTGAGAAGACAAGAAGAAGATAAAAGTTCCAAAAATAATGCATAAATGTGGAGACAATAGAATATGGAAAATGTCTATACCAAAGATATTCAAAGAAACTATGTGGTCTCTCACTTTATGTGCTAACATTATTTTTAAGTTTATGTTTACAGGTATGAAGACAATATTGATGAAGGCCGAAAATGAGGCCTCAAATTTGATAAATTATGGGCCAAGAATATCACCCATCAAGTGGAAAGATGATGACAAAGAGAAAGAACCTTTTGAAGAAGATCAAGTGTTGAAGATTTAGATCATTCCACATGTTGAAAATGAAGATAATGAGAATATTATGATACATTTCCAAGCCTAGCACATAAAACAAGAGAAGAATCATGTAAAGAAGTCATGAAGGTCACCCATGAAGACATGGAAGGAGACATAAGCTTGCAACCGTTGCCATTAGAGGTAAATGAATGTCTATGTGTTGATTTTGATTGCATATGTGGAGAAGAAAAGGATAATATGTAGGTTGAAGAAAATAAGGACAAATTGAAGCCCTTAAGGAGAGCACAAGGGCATGTGTATGTATGTAATAAGTTGCTAAAACAAGTAGGTAAAGAGAAGGAAGAGGCAAAAATCAAACAAGAGGTCAAACAAGGCAAAAGTATACGTAAAAAATAAGCACAAGTGTGGAATCAAAGCACAAAAAATAAAGTACATCAATTTGGCATGGTAGAGAACAAAAACATGAAGAATTAAAGAGATTAAAAATTAATAAATTCACAGCCCAAGCAGGTAAAAGGTAGTAAGTGGGTGATAAAAATCAAGGAAAGAGTACAAGAGGATTAAGTTGTAAGTGTATTCCAAGAAAACATGAAGATTCAAGAGGACAGTAATCTCGTAAAGCAAGAAAAAGAGATGATGCAAGAAAACCAATAAAATGAGATGAAGTTACGACCATGTATGAAATAAAATGAATGCATAAAGGAAGATAAGTTTTTACAAAATGTGTTTTCAAATGTTGTTTATGATGATATGTTTGAATTTGACTCTAATAGTGAAGATAACCTGTACATGAAAATAATGGCATTGATGAGTGAGTGTATCTCGAATCAAAATGAGGATTAAGCACCTAAAATAGCTCTTGGAAAACACGGTATTAATCATGAGGATATTTTTATAACTCTCAAAAATGATGACGTCTAAGGAGAAGACAAAGAATACGCTGCCCAAAACAATGAAGAACAATGTGGACTAAGGTTTGATGGGGAATATGAAGAGATTGATGCATTCAAATTGAAATAAGAATTAAAGATGTTGGAAGAGGCATTAAATCCATCTAAGGGAATTAAATAATGTGAGTTATAGTAGGTAAATTTCAAGGATGACCTCCAATAAACACCAAGAGAGGAGCATCAAAGAGAAACATAAGAAGATGTACAAATTGGTAATCAAGCAAGCAAACAATTGGCATATGAACAAGCAAAAAAGGTGAGATGTTCCATGGGTAAATATAAATATTAGTTTTCATTTAATAAACATTAATATGGAAATCCCAAAATAATTTAAATCATATTGTACTATGATGAGAATGAGTGGAATAAGAATTTTATCTTGCATCGTGAGCAAGATGAAAGGAAAGAGCATCAAAATGTGAAGGAATGTGAAGTAGAGGAAGAAAAATAAAATATGATGAAGAAAATGATAAATTTTGAGATTCATGAGTAAATTAGAGCCTAATAAATAATATGATAGCATGAACAAGAAAAAAAAACCACTAGACAAGAAAGAATCAAGTGAGATTCATGAACAAGTAAGCTATCAAACAAGCATGATGAAGAATAATGAACACCAATTGTATCTAAGTATGAATAGGTTAAAATTGAATTATAAAAATCTGAAAATTCATAAAATAAGGAAATAAAATAGTTGTAACACCTCACAGAGGTAGAAGGTGCATGGACAAGAAGGTTAAACAAAACCAAGAAGAGGACAAGAAAGAGTTTGGTAAGGAAAAGAGAACAAGAGAAGATGAAAAGTAGTCAAGTAATAATGAAGGACCCTCAAAGGATAATTTTTAATTATATGAAAAATATTTGTGGCTCATTTTTTCTCCCTCCTAGGGAGTATGATGCAAGAGAATCAACCTAAGAAGCACTATTTTTGAGTTGTTGTCAATAAGGGGTCAAATATGGTCAAAGTTTGATGTTAAGGAATTTTAGGGACCTTATTAGGTCCATTTATGTCCTTATATTCTGTTTGGAGTAATAGGGTTGTGTCAAACAATCTATAGGTGTTTTCCTTCCAAAACTAAGAATGTAAATATTCAAAATGAATCTAGAAGGGACATTTGCATGTTTGTAATGTTTAGATGAGCCAACTGGGATTAAAAATTCATGAAAAGGGTCATTATAAGTCTTGTATATTAATTAAAAATGTGTAAGTCATATTTTTATAATGGTCACCCTCACCCATACATTGGGTTCAAGAAAAAGAAGTTGTTTTGTAACTAATTTGGTAACCAACTTCAAAGTTAGCTGAAAATAAAGAATGGTACATGAGTTTGAGAGGTGGGATGGCATAGATAATAGGTGAGATAGGAGGTGAGATTGATATAGTAATAAAAAATAGGGATTAATGTATAATATTTGAAAAAAATCCTCAAAGGTACCATAAGTCCATGATGGACTATTGTGTAACAGGGAATAACATAATGAATAAGCAAATGTGTTTTGGTGTGTGTGTTTACATTAAATAATTATGATTGAATAAAGTTATTATTTCCTTGTAAATTTATTTAAATTATTAATACATTAAATCTTGGATGTATTTGTTAGTGTTCACTCAAGACTATGATCCAAGTCTTAGGTGAGAAAGATATTTGGTTATTTTCTATAAGGTAGTGGAGTGCAAACTTGTCAATATATATTTTTTGTTTATATTAATATGTTTTAGACCTTTAAATATTTGGAAAAGACTATATAAGGTATAATATTAAAATTAATGGCCTTTGGTATTTGGAAACTATATAGACTATTACACACAGTCAAGAAAAGAAGACTAGATTTGATTATGAGGAGATAAACCATCAACATATTTGGACAATGGTTGACAAGAGGTAATAATGGTCATTGCCCTAGTTGATTGATTATAAGATTAGGGTGAAAATATAAACAAATATTCTTGAATTAGTTTTACTCCCATAAATCATGAACCTTGTTAATACCCTATTTTAAGTATGATAGTGAATTTGAAGGTAGAAAGTTATTTTCTCACAATGTAGTGTATGGTCTTGGATGATGGAATGAGGTTTAGACTAATAATGTTCATTATGAAAGGATATTTGTTAGTATTTATTGATATAAATTATATTTTCACCCTTTTAGAAGATGTAAAATCTCTCCTTATCCAAGTGGCACAATGGAAACACCTCTAGGCTTGTGGGTAGCCTAAGGATGTGGTGAATCTCTAGATAGGGATAACTCCCTTGATGTACCAATTTGGATCAAAATTACACCTAAAATTTGGGAAAGAAAAATGGAGAGATATAACTAAAATAAAAATATTCTAAGGTAGGTAATACACCAAATAAGATGATGACTTCCAACCATAAGCATGTTACATATGAGAACAAATGACTAACCAAACATACACTCCTTCAATATGCATCTTCTCACATCAATGTTACATTATGAGATTATGGATGAATTTTAAAAGATATAAGGAATATACAAGGAACTTTAATGGAACTAATGAATATAATAACTCACTAAATCCTTGAAATTTACTATAACACTTCACATTCCCTATAAGAAGAAGCTTTCCAACTATAAATATGGTGAAAGAATGAGATAATATGCTAGGGAATACATAGTATTCACTAAGAAAGATTCATCATACAAGTAAAACACACTCATTAATAGTCATTAAGAGGTAAAAATACATAGTATTATTGATCAAATTGTATGAAAATGAGTAGGGCTTAGTCATACATAGGTGGAGAATATGTTACAATGGCCAAAATGGCTAGTTCTTATAGAACGTGAGAGAGAGAGGAGAAGAGAGAAGTCAAAGGGTCAAAAGGACACTTTTCAAGATAATATAATTAATTAATTATGCATGGGAAGAGTATGTGGGATGGAATATGAAATATTAGGAAGCACAAGTGTCAATCCAATTCATCAAACTCTTGCAAAGTGGCATGAAATTCCTTTAACTGGCTCAAAAAAATTCCTTCATGATTAACCCTATTTTAACATCCCAAAATTGAATAGGTATAGGTATGATGATTTAATTTAATGATAATTATTTTATACATACCTATTCATGCATTAGTTGTAGGTCTGGTCATCTGGAATCATCTAAAAAGGAGCTATCATCATTTATAGTCCAAAAACTCTTCCTTCATGCACCATTCACACTTGGCCTAAAAATTGTATTTTTTTTCACATTAAAATACATGTTAGGGATTTTTATGACACTTTGAAAGACCATTCATGGCCTTATAATCATTTTGGATAGCTTAAAATCACCTCACTTGAAGATATCTGCCTTTCTCACTAGCTTGTCTACTATGCCAATTTTGATTAGCTAAGATGAGAGCTCTATTTTGGATACTTATAAGTTTTTTATTGGAATTAAATGACCATATTGAGTTTTTAAAATTCTTAATATTTCTCCTAAACTTGATTGGATCTCTTAAAACCTCTTGTAGCCTCCAAAACACAAAAACTAGTCAAAAGTACCCTATCTGTAGGAGTATATATAGCCAAAAATCATTGGGATTATATTTATGGATTAATTTACAAGGTATGATCATCATATTAGTCTAACTAGTCCATTAGAGTATATTTATAACTCCATTTCTTCACACTGGTCCTTGTAAGGGTTTGGCAATGGTTTTGAGTAGTTTGACCTCTTAAGGTTCATTCATAAATATTTCACATTGATTTTGAAAAAAAAATACACAAGATGGTTTTTAAATCACCCTATTAACATCTCCAAATTACTTAAGTCTCCATGAAAATCATCAAGGGACATATGAGTATTTAAAGTTACCTATTTGAGCTCTTCCTTCCATTTCCTATAGGCTAGATTTGATTTTGAGCTCAAAAATGGATTATTTATGGTTTAACCTAAATTAAAATATATAAAACACATTTTTTTTACCCAATTAACATGTTCCATCTGGTTGGAATTCTCACCAAGAGCTACAAGTAAAGTTGGACTCCCATTTGGTTTTTCGGCCTAGCCATGCCTAGTAGGCATGTCTGCAAACTTGATCCCAAAATGAAATTTTTTATGTCTTCCCTAAATTAAAATATATCTTAAAAATATATTTTTACCTCATAATCATGTCCTAATAGGTTATAATGTTCACCTTATGTGGAAAGTGAGGGTGACTATCCATTTGGCTTCCAAGGCAAAACCTTACACTTAAGCCTAACTGTAACCTTGAGAGTGTAAGGTACCCTAATGAGTTACATACATTTTTTAATGTTATACCAAGTTATCCAAAGTTTTTAAAAACTCCACATACCTCCTATCAATATCTTAACATATTTTTTCTACCCTTTTGTCAACTTCTCCCCAAAACCTACCAATTTCACTTAAGGGGAGTGCCCTCTATCTGAGATAAAACAAAAGGAACTCCCATATTTCCTTAGAAAAATTTGAATATTTTAGGATATTTTATAGGTTTAAGTAAATTACCTATAAAATTTTATCCCTTTATGACATAATTTAACCTTTCAAATCCTTAAAAACCCACAACTAGCTGCATAAACGTACTGTGTGCAGGGTTTTCATGTTATGGACTGTATGTTTTTTGTTTGAAAGAAAAATTATCTAATAAAAATACATCATGATATATTCATGAGTATGTTTTAAAATTTATTAATATTTTATACCATTCAACCATCCCTCAAAACTTTATATGTTCTTCATATTCTTTGCCTAGTCAAAATTGGTTACCCTGCCTATCTTCCTCAATAATGAGCCCTGTAGGTTGCTTGTCACCATTTATATTTATAAGGATGTTTTAAAAATACATAGAGATTATTTTAATCATAAAAAACATATTTTTTCATTAATTTTATTCTTAATCACTAAAAACACCTCAAAATTCTTAAATTGCTCACTGTCTACTACACAATCATTTATAATGGTTGTAAGTGCTCATAGGGTCCTATATAGGCTTATTTCACATTGCCAAGGGTTTATGTAGGTGATAAGGATATTTATGGAAGTTTTAAATTTATTTATTCATAATTCCAACCCACATAATGTATTTACAATCATATTTAACTCATAAGATTGAGTTCTCCCTCTTGATCGAGAAACTATGCCCTTAACATTCCTATAGGTGTGTATTAGCCTTAACTGAGATTGATCATGGTGTTTAATTATTTATTTTAATCCCTTAAGGTAAGAAATTTAATTTTCATACCTTAAATCACATTTTAGTCCCTTAAAACATCACAAAATCACCAAAGCTATCTCACTATCTACTTGTTTTGATGTAGGTAGATGTTGAGGGTACTTGTATGGATTATATGTGTATATAAGAGGTAGAACACTACTCATCACTTCCATATAATGGTATATTGGGTAATATATGTTAATTTAATCATTTTAAACCATTTAAATATGTTTACTAGTTTAATTTTTCAATTAGGTGACAAAAATATCCTTACACCTCTAAATCCTATAGGTATACTACCTAAATTCAATGGTTTAAGAGGCACCTTTGGACCTTCTAAAAACTACCTTCCATTACTTAACTGCTATTTTTAATTTGAAAATATTTTATCCTATGTGAAAAATTTAAATCAAACACATTAGGATGAATCAACATTCATTATATCCTTATTACAAAATGTCGTCAAAACACTTAAGAACTCTATTTTCATCTTTTGAGGAAAGATGACTTGAACACTGTCATTTAAAATTTTAACATGGTTTTCAACCTCCATTGTTGATTTAAAATTTAAAATAGGTATTTCATGGAGTTATTTTAACACTATGAACTCAAATAGATTTCTATCATCAATCTTAACACTTGAAAATGGTTCCTTTGCTCTCTATTAAATCACAAGTATGTGAATATCCTAGTGTGTAGGCAACAAAGCACAATTGTGGACAATGAACATTGTTTGATCATAAATTGAATTATAAAATTATATTAAGGATTAAAATTTAATATATGGATTTTATATGGTCTTTTTTATCTCTAAAACTTTATTTTCAACCTACTTGATCCCATGAGGATGTTTATAGGTATATTCTCATATATGTAGGCAATGAGTTGGAACCATGTATTCAAGGAAGTTACCTTATATTATAATTTATATCCTCTTATGATGATAAAACTAAACCTCAAGGTTATTATAAGACTAAAATAGGTATTCACACTTCATTTTCAAGTTAAATTCTCCATGAGAGCACCTGTAGGTGCACATTAAGTTGTAGCAGGCATATTATGAGTATATGTATTCATGGAGTGTTCTTTAAAGAATAATATTTAAAGGTGAGTGGATTGATATTAATTTTAAAACATTATGATGAATAAATATCCACATTATTATACCATTACCAAAGCATGAATGTACTATAATTAGTAGAAACCTGTCAACCACATAGAAAGATGCTTATCTTGAAACACTAATGTAATTGACCTATCCAAATAATTTGAAACATTAAAAGAAGAATTTAAATCATTATAGGAATAATCCAAAATAATTTTGATTAAACCTCAATAACTGGTTCATATAGACTTTCTCAAAATGAATCAAAACCTATAAGATACATGAAACAATAAGAATAAATGTACAATCAACTTCATGAGGATGGTTCATGAAGCACATGCCACCATTATTCAAAATGTTTATATTAAATTGAATTTATTTGAGTTTAATTTCACCTCCCTAAATATTTTTTTGAAATCCTCCTCTGTTAACCATACCAAGTACAAACATGAAGACTACATTTGTATGTTAAAAAGGATGAAAAAGGAAAAAAATGATTTTGGGACTAAAATGGTACTTCCAAATCACTTTAAATTTGTAATTAAGATTGAGGAAGTTTAATAGATATTATTTGATCATTTACCACATGGCACACTTTCCCATGGGCCATAAAAGTGCCAAAAAAAATTTCCAAGAAAAATTCTCTTTCTTCTAAAGTACCTACCACTTTCAATTACCAATAGTTTATTACAACATATGGGGACACATGGAACATAATATAACCTTTTCTAACTCTCAAAATTCCCAATAAATCCATACAATTCATTAAATGCCCCTTTTTTGACATCAAAATGACTCAAAATGGCTAAAATGACTAAAATAACTAAGGATCAAGGATAGTATAACATTAAATGACATAAATTAACCTATAAAACACCTTGTGACATCTATATTAGATCCCTAAAACACCTAAAATTGAATTTTTAACCTAGACAAATCCTAATTTAACCTAAAAGTCAAAATTGGTCAACAAATTGGTGACTCATAGGGGTAGTATGCCTGCTATACTAACTAGACCAATAGCCTTATTAGTCCATTGGGCTTAGGGAGTCATCTAAATTGTAAATCAAAATAATGAGACATTTGATCATAATATTTTATCAAGACAAGACCACTAATTGACTGCCTCAACCACACAAAACAAAGGACACACACAAAGCAAAAGGAAACACACATGTGCTTCATGAACAATTATGGAACAAACACACTAAACTGAATAAAATAACTCAAACACTAACTGACCTAATATGATAAATTCCTCATGGATCAAAGGGGAAGTTTGAAACTCTTTTTGCTTCATGACATGAAGGATTTAGTGAGACATGTATCCTTTTGATCCTTGACATTGATGCCTCTAAATTTTTCATGATGTTGGCCAACTTCAATGGAATGATGTTCATTGAAAACTAGGTAGCTTAAAATAGGTTGGCTATATAAATGAACCCTTATTTCATCCAAACAACCTCAACCTACTCATGTGGATCTTCAATTTCAACCTCATTCTTGATTTCCATAAGGCTCTCAATATGATTAGGTTTCTTATCAGCTGTAAGTACTTATAACTCATCAAGGATATTTACATACTCTATCCAATATTGATCATTATCCTACATGGAATATTATTTATTCACCTTGTCATGTACTTGACCCTCAACTTGGAAAAGTTCTTCAAGCTCTTGAAAGATCTTCATTTGCAACTACCAATCATCCTTGTCCTCATTATCATCTAGAACTAATACCTATTCAATCTTCTCTTCTTGATGTATGATGTCATCAAGCTAGTTTTTTTCAATCTCAAATTCATATAATGGTGATTCAATCTTAAGCTAAGGTATTGGTTCATATTCAAGAACAACATCTTAGACATTGGTCTTAAGAGAGTTTTTTAGGGATGCAACCTCTTTGAGAAAACTTGGAATTATTATCCACCCATAATAGCACATTTATATTAATACTTGAGATTATTATCCATAAATTTGTTATCAGATGTATATTATTATTTAAGGGATATAAGATCTTCCATCTCTTTCTCCTTCATGGTGATGCCAAGACTAGGCATCTTGAAATCATGTGACCAAGCCCAATGAGGCTGCCAAGGAGGTATGTCTTCTTTAAGAAAGAGTTTTCAATTTTTATAAAAAAAATACTCCTCTTTAGGTTCCCATACCATAGTTCCATCAAGGCAAAGGGTGATGGGGTGAGGATAAGATGAAATAGTTGGTGGAGGTGGCACATATAACTTAAAATCAGATTGAGAGTGAAATGTAAGGGGCTCTTGAGGAAGGGGGAGGTAGACCTTGGGATAAACAACTTGATTTTTTTCCTTCCACTTTAAAATAAATTCATTCACATCTTATTTATCTTGAGGACTCTCATGATGAAGGGTGTATGGCGTGTGTTTAGGCATAGGAACTTCTTTTGGGTCTAAATCTTCCATCACACCTTGACTTAGTAGCTTCATCTTTAACTCCAACTCTTCAATTTACTTGGATAGTTATATTGGAAAAGCATGTATTTAATTTGATATACATAATTATGAGGATGAGTAATACAAGGGGATTCATATGGAGGATAAGAGGTTTCTTGAGGAAGGGTGGGAGGGGTTTGCATAGGATCAAGTTCTTTCTCAACCTCACACTCTTTATCAAGGCCTTTATCTTCTTCTTTCTTTCCACATGACTCCACTACATTTTTATATCTTAGGATTTTAGTATTATGAGTCTCATTTTTAGGTGGTGATTCAACTTGATGAGTTGATGAATTATTCAATAAACTTTATATCTCCTTAGGCTTGGATTTTCCACCTTGTCTCTAACTTGGAATCTCATATCTAGAGGTCTGCTCTTAAGGTGGGGATAAAATTGGAGAGGGAAATGAGGTATTAGATTCCACTTATTTTTATTCTAACATGGACTATTGAAACTTCATATTTTCTAATTCAATTTACCTATCAAGGTTTTCTTTAAAAATAAGGCTAGTCTTTTTAACTCTCTCTTCCACTTGATTTGAAAAAGGAATACTTTGGTAATTTTGATTGGCTTCATGAGTATGGATTGAATATGGATGATAGAAAACATGGGTAAATGGATATAAAATATGATAGGTTTGGTTAGGTTTCATCTCATGAATTCTTATATTATCCTCTAAGGATGTAATCAAGCCACTCACATCTAACATCTCATTTATAAGCCTTTACTAATTGGCTCTCTCAATAGGTGCCCACTCTCTTTTGATCAACTCTCAGGAATATCTCACATTGTGAATTAAATTTATAGGGACATATTTATTATTTAACCTTAGTGTATCAACCTCAAACACATACTTTTCATATCCCAAGATTTTCTTCTTAAAAGTTGTAATAGACTGATTATAGAACTAGATAGGTTGACTAGGAGTAAGATATGGAGAAGGCTGATTGTAGGACTGATAAGGATCATGACAAGGATAGATATAGTGATGATAAGGATCATGATAAGGTTATAAATGGTCATATAAATAATAGTAAGAGTAACATTAATGATAATAAGAATCATACAAAGGTTGATTAGGAATGGCATGACCTAGAAATACCTCACCAACTTGTGTAAGACAAAAATCAACACTAAAATTATCCATAAAACATCATTAAAAGCAAGAATACAAAGTAAAATTTTACCAAAAGTATTCAAAGGATAACATGGGATGCTTGACCTACTGATATAGATTTAGAGTTGTCATTGATGCTTGGATATATGCCTCTAAAGGCTAATTATTGAAAGACAACACCAAAAATATTTCAACCTCTTGGACCAAAATTCCTACCAAGCATGACAAAAACTATTATCACTTAAATTTTCACCCTTTTAAGAGATGTAAAATCTCTCCTCATCCAAGTGGCACAATGGAAACACCTTTAGTCTTGTGGGTAGCCTAAGGATGAGGTGAATCTCTATATAGAGCTAGCTCCCTTGATGTACCACTTTAGAACACAATTACACCTAAAATTTTGGGGGGGGGGAAGGAAAAGAGATAATTGAAATAAAAATATTATAAGGGATGTGATACACCAAATATGATGATTAATTCCAACTAGTAGCATGTTAAACATGAGAACAAATAACTAACCAAACATACACTCATTTAATCTGCATCTTCTCACATCTATGTTACATTATGAGGTTATAGATGAATGTGAGAAGCTACGAAGACTAGAAAAGAATAATTGAATGGAACTAATGAATATAATAACTCACTAAATCCTTGAAATTTTCTAGAACACTTCACATGCCCTAAAAGAAGAAGCTTTATAATTATAAATATGGTGAAATAATGAGACAACATGCTAAGGAATCCATAGTCTTCACTAAGCAACATTCATCATGTAAGTAAAAAAAAATTATGACAAATCATGAATAGGTAAAAATTAGTAATATTATTGATCAAATGGTATGAAAATGAGTAGGGATTCACCATACTCAGGTGGAGCATAAGTTACAATGGCCAAAATGACTAGTTTTTATAGAACTTGAGAGAGAGAGAGAGAGAGGACAACAGAGAAGTCCAAGGGTCACAAAGACACTTTTAAATATGAGAGAACTAGTTACATGTGCATGATAAGAGTATGTTTGATAGACCATGTAATATTAGGAAGCAAAATTATCCATCTAATTCATCAAACTCTTGTAAAGTGGAATGAAATTCCTTTAACTAGATTAAAAAAACTACCTTCATGATTATCCCTATTTTAAGGTCACAAAAATAATTATGGATAGGTATGATGATTGTAATTAAGGGGAAGGATTTAATTCATGCCTCTCCATTCATTTTTTTTAGGCTTGGTCATCTGGAATCATCTCAAAAAGAGTTATCATAATCTCTAGTCCAAAAAACTCTTCCTTCATGTACCCTGCATACTTATCCTCAAAATTGGATTTATTTTCCCATTAAAATCAATGTTATTGAGTGTATGACACCTATAAATACCCTTAATTCCATTACAAGCATTAGGGACACCTTAAAATTACCTCACTTTAAGATCTTCACCCTTCTCACTAGCTTGTCCACTATGCTAGTTTTGACTGACGAAGATGAGAGATTTGGTTGGGACACTTAGGAGTTTTAATTTTGAATTAAATTATAATATGGAGTGATTAAAATTCCTAACATTTTTCCCAATTTTAATTTCATCTCTTGAAACCTCTTGTAACCTATAAAATACATAAAATAATCAAAATTACCTTGTTTTATACCCTATCCATACAAGTACATTTATTAAAAAAGAGTTTGGAGTATCTTGAGGAATTAATTTTAAAGGTACAATAATTATCCTAGTCAAAATGGTCCATTAGAATATGTTTCTAACTCCATTTCTCCAAACTAGTCCTTGTAAGGGTTTAGTAAGGGTTTTGAGTAGTTTAACTTCTTAAGGTTCATTCATAAATATTTCACATTGAATTTGAAAAAAAATTGCACAAGATGGTTTTTTAAGGACCCTATTAACATCTCCAAATTCCTCGAGTCTCCATGAAAATCACCAAGGGAGGTATGAGCATTTGAATTTACCTATTCAAGATTTTCCTTCTATTTCTTGCAGACTAGAGTTGATTTTGAGCTCAAAAATGGACTATTTATGGTTTTACCTACATTAAAATATCTAAAACACATATTTTATGATCTAATTAACATTTTACATCTATTTTTAATTCTCACCAAGAGATGCAAGTAAAGTCAAAATCCCATTTGGTTTCTAGGCCTAGTCATGCTTAATAGGCTTGTCTGCAAGTTTAAACCCAAAATGACCTTTTTTATGCATTCCCTACATTCCAATATATCTTACACATCTATTTTTACCTAATAATAATGTATGAATAGGTTATAATTTTCACCTTATGTGGAAAGTGAAGGTGACTATCCATTTGGCTTCCAGGCCAAAAACCTACCCTTAAGCATGACTACAACCTTAAAAGTGTAGGGTACCATATTAAGTTCCATAAAAAATTTCATGTTCTATAAATTTTTCCCAAGTTTTTTAAAACTCCACATACATCCTAAAAATATCTTAACATCTTATAGTTTACCCTTTTGTCAACTTCTCCCCAAAACCTACCAATTTAACTTAAGGGGAGTACCCTCTATTTGAGATAAAATAGAGGGTACTCCCATGTTTCCTCAGACAAATGTGAATATTTTAGGATATTATATATGTTTTAAATAAATTTAATACAAAATTTTATCCCTGTATGACATCATTTAACCTTTCAAATCCTTAAAAACCCACAACTATCTACATAAAGGTATTGTGTACATGGTTTTCATGTTATAGAGTATATATTGCTTTTTGAAAAACAATTTATCTACTCAAAAAACATCATGATATATTCATGAGTATGTTTTAAAATATATTAATATTTTATACCCTTCAACCATCCCTCCAATATTTACATGTTCTTCATATTCTTTGCTTAGTCAAAACTACTTGCCTTGCTTATCTTCCTCAACAATGAAACCTACAAGTTTATTATCACCCTTTAGCTTGATAAGGATGTTTTAAAACTCCATAAAGTATGTTTTAATAATAAAACACATGGTTTTTCTCATTAATTTGATTCTTAATCACTGCCAACACATCAAAATCCTTAAATTGCTCACTATTTGCTACATAGTCATCTCTAATGGTTGTAGGTGCTCATAAGGTCATATATAGGATTATTTCACATTGAAAATTGTTTATGAAAGTGATAAGTATGTTTATTTATGTTTTAAATTAATTTATTCATAATTATTACCCTATATAATGGCTTTATAAGCACCTTGAACTCATAATATTGAGTTCTTCCCTCTTGACTGAGAAACTCTACCCTTATCATTCCAGTAGGTGTGTATTAGCCTTAACTAAGATTGATCATGGTATTTAAGGATTTATTTGAGTCCCTTGAAGTCAAAATTTTAATTTTTATACCTTAACTAACCTTTTATTTCCTTAAAACATCACCAAAACACCAAATATAGCTCACCGTCTATCTATTTTACTATAGGTGGATGTTGAGGCTACTTGTACAGATTGTAGGTGTATATGAGAGGTAAAAAATTGCTCATCACTTCCCTACGATGGTATTTTGTGTAATATATGTTAATTTAATTATTTTAAACAATTTAAATATGTTTAAAATGTCAATTTTTCAAATGGGTGGCAAAATATCCTTACACCTCTAAATCCTATAGGTATACTACCTAAATTCGATGGTTTAAGGCACCTTTGGGCCTTGTAACAACTACCTTCCATTACTTAAATGATCTCTATAATTTTCCAAGATCTTAACCTATGTGGGAAATTAAAATAAAACACATTAGAATGAATCAAAATTCCATATACCCTTGTTACAAAATATCATCAAAACACCTACGAACTCTATTTTCATCTTTTGGGGAAAGAAGACCTGAACACTATCATTGGAACTTTTAGCATGGTTTGCAACCTCCATTGATGATTTAAACTTGAAAATAGGTCTAAAATGGAGTGAATTTAACATAATTACCTCAAATTAAGTTACATTATCAATATTAACACTTTAAAATAGTCCCTTTCCTCTCTATTAAATCACCTGTAAGTGCATATCCTAGTGTGGAGGCAACAAAGTGTAATTGTGGATAGATAACATTATTTGAAGATAAACTGAGTTTTAAAAATATCTTAAGGATGTAACTAGAATTATTTCATTGTATAAGATATTTTTAATCTCCAAAACTTGCTTTTCAACCTATTTAATCTTATAAGGATGTCTACAGGTGTATTCTCATTTATGCAAGCAGTGAGTTAGAATCATGTATTCAAGGAAGATAAATTCTATGTAAATTTATCTATTCTAACATGAAACTTTATGGTTACTAAAAGTCTAAAAAAATTCTTCATATTTCATTTTCATGTTGAACTCTCCATGAGAGATCCTATAGGTGCACATTGAGCTGTAGTAGAAAGACTATGAGTATGTGTGGTATATGACTACAATTCATGGAGTGTTTATTTGGAGGATAAGATTGAAAGTTGAGGGGATTAAGATTACTTTGAAAACAATATTTTTAACCAATGTCCACCTTTTAAAACCATTACCAAAGCATGAAGGTACTACTAATAGTAGAAATATTGCCAACCACATAAAAAGATGCTTCTCTTTTAACCTTGATGTACTTGACCTATCCAAACACTTCAAAAAATGAAAATAAGCATGAGAATCATCAGAGGAGAAATATAATATCATTTTTAATCATCATTAGCAACTGGTTCATATGGAATTTCCAAAAATGAATAAAAACCTATAGGGTACATGAAATAACAAGTAGAAAAATAAAGTCAACTTCATGAGGATGGTTCATGAAGCACATGCCACCATTATTCAAAATATTTATATTTTAATTTCACCTCCCTAATTCATTTATTTTTAAACCTCCTCTATTAGCCATACCAACTACAACCCTAAATATTACTTTTATATGTCAAGAAGGATGAAAAAGGGGCAAAATGGTTTTGGGCCTAAAATGGTACTTATATATCACTTCAAATGTGGAACTAAGCTTAAGTAATATAAAGAGACATTATATGATCGTATCCCATGTGAAACACTTCCCCATGGGCTGTACAAGTGTCGAACTCACCCTTTTTTCCATGAAAACTACTCTTTCTTCTAAATCACCTACCACTTTTAGTTACTAAGAGTTGATTAAGACATATGGGGGCACATGTCACATGGCATAACCTTTTATAACTCTCACCCTTCTGATGAAATTTGTACAAGTCATTAAATTCCCTTTTTTAAAACTCAAAATTACTAAAATAACTAAAATAACTAAGGATTAAAGCTAATATAACATTAAATGACATCAATTAGCATATAAAACACCTTTTGACATCTATACTAGACCCCTAAAACACATAAAAGCCAAGTTTTAATCTATAGGGATCCCAATTTGACCTAAAAGTTCAATTTGGTCAACATTTATACAAAAGGTAATGATAAAACATTGGTACAAAGTTAATTTGAATGAGAAAACCTTGTCTACACATCCTAGCACGTTGTTGCCCATTTGTAAGACATGATAGATACACAAGTGCGAGAAGCGGTTAAGATAGTGAATTATTTATATCTTATCTACATTGAGAATAAATTCATATACAAAGAGTGACTAGGAAAAGAATTAATAACCTCATTTAATGAATTTGGGTGCTTGGAAACATTTGATATAGTCATACATAAACCTACCATGTTTATATTGTCCACAGACCAAGAAAAGTATAATTGATCAAATAGGGCTGAAGTATTTTCATGGAATGTGAGTTTGAATGTGTAAAATGTGGAAAAACCTTTGACATAGATCTAGGTGAATATTAGAATATTTGTGAAGAGGCACAAACCTCAAAGACCAATGCTTAATCAAGAAAACATATATAATAATTTATGTTTTCATTTTTTCATGTAATAAATGGATAATACAAGGAGTTTGACTTATTATATAAGTTTATAGGGATTGAAACATAACTTTTGGTGAATATTTTATATTTTGAAACAATGTGAAACTCTAGAAATGGAACTTTGAAAGCCCTTGGGCCTGTGCAGATGAAAATAACCCTAAAACTAGGGTTTTGATCATATAAAGAGTTTCCACTATCCAATTTGCATGAAAATTCATATTCAGGTGTAATTTGGTCTCCTATAACATATTTTGTTTATTTTATATTATTTATAGGTCCATAAAGTATGGAACCACCAATATGTGCATTGATTAGGGATAACAGGTTGAGTTTGGGAGGACATTAACAAAAGAAGTCATATCTAGAAGGAGTTTTAGGTAATGAAATTTTATATACAACTCAAATGGGATAAAGGTTATCTATAAGTATAATTAGATATTGAGAAGAGTGTAACTAGTTTGAAGTAGGGATAATCAAGATCAAGCCAAAATAAGTGAGTGTGGAGAGTTAGATTGAGAACCAGATAATGTTATAGTTAGATACTTCTCTCCATGCCTCCGCATCACTTAGTAACTTATAAGACATTAATTTTACATTAAAGTGTCCACCACATTCATTATTATGGAACTATTGTAGAGTTGGCCTAACCTCCTCATGAATAAGACATCAATGTAACTGCCTATCAAATGATTTATTAAATAAATACACATCGATGATATCATGTCACATTACATCTCATTATAATTATAGTTTTCCATTCTTCAAAAAATTATCAAGTATTTTGTAGTTATGATTGAAATTATAGATATTTGCACACCTTTATAAATTTTGTGCACTACATGTTTTTGCAATAAATGATAATTCATGATCATAATTTATGGTTTTTGTAATGATAAAATACTAAAAATTTATTTATAACCATTGCTATCATTAGGGACTAGTAAAGTCACACTAGACATGACATCATCATGGAAAATGTCTATTAATAGTATACTCTCAATCAAAATGTTATCAAAATGTTTACATAAACATTATACCATATATTTATATGGAGTTGAATTTTATTCTTTCCTAAAATCTATTTTTGTAACTTAATTAACAATGAGTTTTGGGTATTCATATAACCAAATATATTTTATCTATATTGTGCATGCAATATATAATCCTAAAATAAGTGCCTCATATTCTGCTATATTATTTATGCATGGAAATTCTAGCCAAAGTGAAAATGATTAAGGTTGTATTTGATGATTAATTAAAACTATCCCATATCAATGCCTAAGGTGCATTTAGATCCATTAAATTATAGAGTCCAAGTATATTTTATATGCAATAAGCTAAGATTGACCTTCAACTTATCCTATCTAAGAGATCTAGACTTAGAGAAGGTAAATCAATTAAAGCTCATTGATATTTAATGTATAAATGTTTGACCAAATGGATCCATTAAACCTATAAAAAGGATCAATTATGACACAACATCAATAAAGAGGGTTATAAGGCCTATAAGCAATCAATATAATGAATAACCCCAAAAACATCCCTAATATTGGAATTATTCTAATCTAGTGTTTTCAAATTAATAATACAAATAAGGGGGATGGTTAAAAATAAACTAAAAAGGGTGAGGAACCATGGTAGGAAAATGAGGGCCTAGCTCACTGAAGGTGGGAAATGGCAAGTTTTAAAAGCCCTGTAGCCACACTAAGTATAAGCATAGAGGAGATTCAAACAAGTAGTTATACATTCATTCAACTAGTAATATTGAAACTTATATGTATCAAATGAAAGAGATAGGGTTAGAATATGTGTGAACAAAACCTATTGAGCTTCAATCTCCCCTTGGCCAATGATTATTTGAAAGATACTATTGTGGTTATAAGGATCAAAATTTTTGAATCAATATATAGAATAAAAATAATCCTATTACATACAAGACTCCACAAGATAAGCTTTTTCCCTCTAAGACAAAATATAATAAATGGTATCTCTAAATCTAGACTTAGCAAAATTGAGAGCAATGATAATGTAAAAATGAATGTTCCTCTTTGTTGGATTGAAATGGGGACTAATATCTATAGTATTGATTGATCCTAACCATTCTTTAATTTTTAGTTGATGACATCAACCAACCTCGATGTAGTTAAATATATAATGGTTTAACCTTAAACTAGGTCTATCAGGGTTGACTTGTGAAACATTTGTCATAACTTTCAGACTACATCAACATGGGATAACTTAGTTTTAAAATTGGGGGAATCAATAAATATTTCATTGATCTATGCTGATATAGTCCAAAAAATGGGCCTTGGTATAGTTAAGGGTTATAAGGAAGAATATTTCTTAAGGGATCAAGTATGAGGTAACTATGGTAGATATACACATGATATACTAAACAACAATGCCTCTCATAAATCCCAAAATATCTAACTAATCATTTTCTAATGCACCCTTTAAGTTGTTCACTTAGAGAGATTAAAACTTGATAGGTTGGTGCAAGGGAGAAAACATCAGTAAATGATAAATTTTAAAAATATTGTGTGTATTCATAATCACCAATGTAATATGTTATGCTATCATCTCTAAAAGTATCATTGATCTATGATGTTTCAAGTAATAATGTTTTGGATAATTGATCAATAATTACATTACCTTTTATGCCCATTTGAGATATGAATTTTAAATCAAATTTCATAATGATTATTACCTTATTGAAATTTTTGATTTCAACATGATAAGTTTTAATATATCCATTTTTAAATAACATTTACAATTGATTATTGAGCATATAATGTCAAAGTTTTTTGTGTTACAAACACAACATCTAAACATATATTATCCATTAAATTTTTTTTATGTTTAATTATACTAGTGTATGAATGATGTAATAGATCATGTGTTCTTTTCTATCATCATCATATTGTGCCAAAACATCTCTTAAAGCTTGATCTATGGTGGAAATGTATAAAAACAAAGGTATGTATGGTTTAAATGGTATAAATATATGTGGGTTCAGTTTTTATTCTTTCATTTCATCAAAAATATATTGACATTTAGTATCTGTAAGGAAATTACTTAGATGATTCACAACATTAAAATGATATATGCCAAAATTAAGAGCAAAGTAACCAAATCCACAATAATAATTGTAAAAATAGTATAATACTTGAATATTATGATTGAGCCAATTTAAGGGGGAAACCTCCAAAATAATGCAATAATCAAAAAATTCACAATATGATGATAAATTACTAACCATACCTCATATTATATATATATATATATATATACTCTAATTATCCATGGTTATTCCATAGGCTAACCATACTAAGAACATTGAAAAATGCAATAAGATAATATGAAGGTGTGTAAGCCACAATTTGACCATACATATCCATAGATGTAATAGAGGTTAAGGGCATAGCATGAACCTCCCATTAAAAATAATCTTATCCTCAACATTGAATCAAACCAACATGTTTCTGTAGGAATGCTTCATCCTCCAATGTTGTATCTTCAAAATGTAGGTTCTTCCATTTGATCAAATAATACTTAATGGATCTAGTATGTAGTTTCTTAGTGCACATGTGAAGGATCTCCTTAGGCTCAAGAATAACTCTGCTTTCTTCATCTAATTCAGGTAACTTAGTCTGAGTGGAAACTCTATGTCTAATTACTTTCTATATACACATAATATTTTCAAACTTTTATCAATTACTGACGTACTTTATCTTGTAATAACTTATTGAGTCTCAATGTCTATGAGTGAATGACCCAAAGGGTGCACTAGGAAAGGGATGGGTAGATCATTGGTGCTCATCAGGATTTTTGTCCCTTATACCACTTGTTATCTACACACTTGTCTCTTAAAAATAATTCCCCTAAGTTTTACCTCTTATTTTACACACTCCTCTAGTCTTTTACCACCTTCATTAGCCATTTCACTAACCTAAACCTTTTTTTTTGATATTTTACATGAATATATCAACAACATCAACCTTGTATTATTATTTACAAAAATTATTAGGGTTTAGGCTGACCCCTGGCTGACCTAATTTGTGACCTAGTTAATTTTTGTCAATTATGATACTAAGTCGACTGGGTCGATCATGTTAGTTAAATATTTTAAAAGGGTTTAGGGTTAGATTTGCATATATAAATGCATTAATTTACATCAATTATCATGAAGATAATAATAAGAATGATATATTTTATATCTAGTTATCAACCATTATACTTGAGGAGTAAACATAGGGTTTCATACTTTCTTTCGAGATATAGATCTTATCTTATGGAGAAGTATTCTGAATGCATTGATAATTTGTGTAACCTAGATCTAATTTATCCTTGTCATCCTTACATATCACAATAACCTCTTGTGAATCACCTTGGCCAAGGGAGAGATTGAGGTTTGGTGGGTTCATCTTCAAATGTATGTATTCCTAGCTTTGTTCCTCTTTTGTAAGAGTAGATATATATGCATTTACACTTCTCTTCCATGAATTAGGATTATGTATACATTGATGTGAGTATATTTATTCTATGAATGTTTACTTTCAATGTTTATTACGCTCATTTTATGCCACAAGCTTTGGTGAGCACTAGATTAGATTTTACTTTACTTTTTATCAGTCTAATAAATATGAAAACACAGTACCTAGTAAAGTTCATTATGTAGTTTTGTTTGATTAGAGGCTTTGTAACCCTCCATAGTGATATTATTATGGTAAGAGATCCATTAATTAGGTCTAGAAGATCCATATTGGTCATGATCCTGATTATCTAATGTATCCCCAATTGGAAGTGTAAGTAAGATCTATCTTCTTCGAGCTAGGATTGATTTGTAGAATCTATTGCATTTCCCATTGCATACATTATAGTGAACTTAACATGAATCTAACCCTTTTAGGTTCTCTTTCACATTTTTCATTTCTATCATTTTATTATTTTTCTATATTTGTGATACTAGGTTGACCAGGTTGATATAGTTCTAACTTCTATGCACATGTTTAACACATAGTAGCATCAAAATGACTCTATTCTTTCTATACATGTATTCTTCAGATATCAGTTATTAGATCAAGCGGGTTGACATAGTAATCTTATTTAGTTTTAGATAACAAACTAAGTTAATTAGGTTAACTTAGTTTCCCAATCACCATCCAAAATAGCAGACTATTTATAACATGTCAACTTAGTCTCCCAATATGCATATAAATAACAAACTAAGTCAACTAGGTCAACTTAGTCATCTTAATAGGCTTAAACAAATAAGGTTTCACATAACTAGGTTAACCTAGTCAACTCATTTGGTAGAAATTACAAGGAATAATTAAGGCACTTAACTAGAAATTTTTCAATCCTTAACATCTTCTAACCCACCAAAATTCCTTTCTTTCTCTCTCTTTCAATTCATTACTTCATTATAGTTCTATTTTATACAATTTTGTAGTCTTTAAAATTTCAATATTATAACAAACTAAGTCAACCTAGCTGACTTAGTTATATAGTTTATCTTCTATCTAAAAGACTAGTTTGACATGGTTGACTTAGTTCTTAAGGATTCTTACTTTTAATAGTAGTGACCTAGTCAACTATGTTTTATAATATTTTCATATAGTGTCATTTGAACCAAATTTGTACCATTCTTAATTTGGGAATTAACAACTATATGATAGTAATTAATTCACACTTCATTTTCATCTATTTTCATAATTAGAGTAGATCACATAGTCCAATTAGGTGGTTTTTTTTTCAAAATACCATTTAGTTTCACTATTTTTCTCTTTTTACACACACTGCCAAATCACATAAATTTAAAAACACTATTAACATTTGTCTTACCAAAGCTTACCTACTTGGATTTCACCACCAAGGGGGAACCCAACTTGGTTTTATAGATAAGTATAAACGCATGGTTAATGGTATATATTGGCAAATCACCTGACACCCTTATCATTGTGAGATTGTGAAGTTAGGGGGAAGGCCCCAATACCAAGCTAGTACCATTGCCAACATAGATCCATATATCCTAAATGTCCTAAAACCATCCATAAATTGCTTTCTACTTCCCTATTTTTAGCTAACTTCCCTATCACACTTAAATTAACATTTCATAATAATCTAACAACACTTAGGATGACCACTTAGTTAACATTTACTTTTTATTTTATTGCTTGTTCTTTGATCATTTTGTGTTGTATTAAAAAAAATTGCATTGGCTAATGTTGGTTCAATATTTTGTGTTGTGTGCCATTTAGATCATTCTCATCAATCTAATTGTTTGTGTGTTTGCTTCCATTTCTTGATTCAAATTACATTGAAAAATATTTTCCTATTTTTAGCACACTATTTTTCTATTTGACAAAGTATAATATATACTATATTTTTCCTTGTCAGTAGTACTAAGTTGACCTAGTCAACACAATACTCATTTCTACCAATCACATTTTAATACTAAGTAAACCTGGTCGACTATGTTTCCTTATCATAATGTCTTTTACCCTATTTATAGTACTAAGTTGACATGTTCAACTCTATACTCTTATCTATCTTTTATATCTCTTTTCTCTTGCATCAAATCATTAACTTCTTATTTGAAGACAACGTTAAGTTGAATTAAACATATATGATGAGTTTTATCAACCCTAATAGGTTCTACCATAAGAATCTTGTGGCTCCTATCCTAGATGAAATTAATTTCCATGTATCCACTCATACTACAAACTATGGGATCCATCCTCATTCCTCTTCACTTCACAATCCTATCTTATCATTTGAAGATCAACCTAAATTAGAATATATGATAGAAATTATTTTTTCATCAATGAGTTTAATCAACATCAAGGAAAGCATCCTTCTACTATTTACCATCTTATGATAAGTGGTCAAGTCAAGGAACCCCATTCAACTTCTCCCACACTCTCACATAGATTTAGAGACACTAGCTTCTTTTCCTCTCAACCTCTTCCCTCTATCTTTACCCATTCTCATACCATGACATATTCCTCTTTGATTTCTTCCACCTCCATTCCTAGTATCTCTACTAACATGGTAGGTTCCACATCTAGTGGGTCTCTTTCAAGACCCATTCTTCTCAATTCTTCTATTAGTGTATCATTTTATACCGATAGTAACCATTCCTCTAGTGTTGATTCCTCTCATCCCTATACTAGTACATATTTTTCCACATAATAAAATCATGCTACTAGTGCCTCACTTACCAATAATTATTTTTAAGCTACTACTAACACCCATAGTGGTACCCAAGCTACTACTACCAATTCCAATGCTTCACACAATGTTAATAATACCAATCAAACCCATTAAATTATATTATAAAATATTAATAAAATGAATGATTTTTAAGATTAAAAAATGATGAAAATGTAAAACCATCTTATCCATTTTCAAGCCTACCCTTAATAGATTCTATGGGGCATACATAACCAAAATGTTCCCCCACCTCCTCTTCAATATTCCTATGTTAATATTATCCTTCAACCTCCTCTTATTAATAAAATAATCAAGCACATTCAAAATTATCCTATTACATCTAAAATTTCTAGTATCAATATAGGAGGTATCACCCCTACCATTACTTATAATGGGTCATTTGATATTACTCTCCACTTAAAAACATTTAGAAATCTATATAAGGACTGGGTCAAGTTAAATACCTTTTTTGATACCAAGTTATTAGTAAAAAATATCATGGGGGATGCTTTAGATTGGTATAACCAACTCAAATCTAATTCCATCACTAGTTTATAATATTTAGTTAATTATATAGTCTAAGAGTTCCAAACTAGTGATCTCCCTAAGAATACCTTGGCCCATTTTATCCATTGTAAGAAAATTAAGACTAAAACCACATAATATTTAACCAAATGATGGAATATCTTATCTAAAAAATGTGAACATAATATGGTAGATGATAACCTATTCCATCTATTTACCAATGCTCTTTTCCCAAGTTGTAATATTGGGTCTAAACTCTCTCTCCACATGCTCTAGAGGAAGCCATTAACCAAGACAAATATCAAGATTTCCTTATGCATTAATTTGATCCATCCCAACCTTCTATGGGTACTCGCATGTTAATCAAAAATAATAATTATCATGCTATGAAATATGGTGTTGCCAACTATTATGATGCCATTCATACTATTCAAGATGTTATTCCTAACCAAATTTTGGGACAAGCTTCCCCTCCCAACCACATCACTAATCCTCATTTGACTTCAACAAATAGCATCAATGTTCATGAACCTTTACCCTTAGTGGAATTATAAAATAATCTAGTAAGGCCTCTTCCATGATAAATTGATCCCACTTATCCCATGAAATCTTGGTAAGATCTTAATTAAATTTTTTGGTTTCATACTAGTTGGGGTCATTCTCATGAAACTTGTTGGCAAATTCATAATTTTGTTATGGATTTTCTTCTCGATCCTAATTTTTATCATCATTATATCATTCATAAACATCAACAAGCCTATGACATTGCCTTCAAATACCATGAATCACAAAAAAATCTCAAGCTTTGAACTAGGCTAATGCTCATTAGACATATATAAAGATACTCTTCCAAATCACCAAGATAACCTAGATAAACCTACCCCTTATACCAATAATGTTGACAATATTCTTGATCTAAATATAAAAAAAATGGGGTAAATATGAATAATATGCAAAGGGTGTTTTCTCTCATTGATCCCCATCCAATCCACACTCTTCAACTACCTTGCATAATTTGTGTTATCTAAGACTCTTCTCCAACACACTTAACAAAGTTAGGGAAATAAGAAATTATATATTTTGATGAAACAATTCCAACAACTCCCTTAAGTAACACTTCTCACATCGTTTATACCATTTCTACAACTTCTTTACCCATCACCAATGATACTTATAAGTATATCAACTCTTCATGTAATCCCTCTCAAACTAAGCTTGCATCAACTAACCCATCTCAAGACAATCAACAAACTTGTCCTCCAATTAAACCTTCCAAATATTATCAACATAAATTCACATACACTTTAGATCCTACTTTCAGGGACCTCCTTTAACACTATACATCTCTTTCCAATAGTATTCTTATGGGTTATGATGAATGGGATACTATCATAGAGCTTATTGCTCTCCCATATCAAATCCCATTTCTTGAACTTATGCATACCTCTCTACATCATCATAATCATCTTATACATCTTTTTTTTAAAATGAACATCTCTCATCCTCTCCTAGAAGGATGTGAAGCCGGATTATCTAAATCAAAAGATAGCATTTTATAATAGTGCAAAGAGATGTCCATACATGTTGATGAAATAATGGACACTTCTCTTTCCCTAACATTCCCCATTCCTTTTATGATCCCTGATGAGATTTTGATTGTAGAAATGATCATCCTCTATTTATTATTATCTAAATTGGTGATATCTAAGTCAATCATGATTTTATTTATGAGGTATTGTGTTACCCCTCTTGATTTTATCAAAAACTTTAGATATTTCAAATGTAATCTTAAGTCCACACACAACATGTGTCAAGGCTACTATCAAAGGCAAATTCCTCATTTAGGTTGTGTGTAGCTCCCCATTACCATCCCACCTATTACCATTCACATGAAGGTGATGATATTAAACTTTCCTCTATAATATAACATTTTTCTTGGTATTCCATGGACTCATCATATGTGAGCAGTTGCTTCTTCCCCTTTCCAATGTGTCAAATTTCATCATAATTAACCCATTTAAAAGATTCAAGGTGACACTAACCCTTAAAATTTTGAACAATTCTAAGACCATGGTGTATTCAATATTCTCACCCTTAAACCTTTTCCAAGTGTTCCATTTGATGAATCTCAATGGTTTAACTTTCCTATAAATTCTAATTAAGGTTATAATGGTCACCTTAAGCTCATTAGGAATATACCCCCTATCCTCCTAGATTTTGATGATGATGAGCCTAATGAGATAAATATAAAGATTAAAACCTTAGATATCTCACCTCATCTCATTTCTCAGTTTCCCCATTTTTTGAAACCTCCTTCCCATCAACCACCTTGTGAAGATATACCTATTGTCTTAACTAAGACTTGGTATTCCATTTACCCCACCACATTAGATGACCAGGGCATCCTTAACTATGCCATTAATATTCATACACCTGATTATGATGATGGATATACCTTAGATGATCTATTATTAGGAGGTCTTTTTCTGGCCAAAGATGCTGAAATTAATCATTATCATTCCTTTTTTCTTTAGTATTTTAGTATTTCTTCTCACATTCCATCTTACATCATTCCTAATTTTAATATTTTTCCTCTTGATCTTAGGGTAAATATGGTGTGCACACCTCCTATTTTTTAAGATCCTCATAAGAGTATGCTTATGGATCATTCTATGATAGGTCCCTATCACTTTGTGAGATACCAAAACCCCTGTAGGTAACTTATCCTTGAGATGCTTGTAACTGTCCTTTAACCTTATGTGCATCTTACCCCTCCCTTATTAGATCCTAGTGTGGATCCTATTACCAATCCCTTTATAGCTAAGTATTTTCCTATTTTTTTATCTTATTATTCCCTCAATTGAGCCTTGCCTAATATCTCCCCCAACCCAACCTTCTCTTAGTGCTATTTTGTTCCCTTTATTGTAACTTTCTCCTTTACCCACCAAATGGGTTGATCAGCCATATTGTGAAATTCATAAATTCACTAGTAACTAGACTAGAGACTATTAATTATACCAATCTTCCTCATCTTATATTTCCAATACTCTTGTGAGTACACCTACCAAGTCTATTCACAAGCATATATGTTACTTATATGACACATGTAATCATCCATCCACACATTGTCATAAGTTATGGTAATATCTCAACATCTTGCGCCCCACCACTCCTTAACCCATAGATAAGGCTATACCTCCCCCAAAATTATTACCTAAATATCTTTCCAAATATGGAGAGGTATATTATCTCTATCACCAATATGGTATACATCACATTGATCGATGCCACATCCTTCAGCAACATCTCAAGGATTACCTCATAACCATTCCTATGCCTACTACCCTTCCTCCCATATGTTACTCTTGTAATATGTCTCCCCCTTATTACCCTATGGCTCCACCTCATATGGTCCCTTCTCCACCTACTATTTCTCCAACCATGAATCCTTAACCTATGGATCATCCTTTTCCTATGGCACCTTCTCCACTGGTAACCCCTTCATCTCTCATATATTCCATTAACATGCCTTCTCCTAAGAATTCCTTGCATGATATCCCTCATCATCACTACCCTTAAAATATTCCTACATTTTATATCAAAGAGATTCTATGTGAATCATTTTCTATACTTTCCCTAAAGATTGATGACACTTTGGTTTTAATCCAAGTTTAGATTCATAAAGACTTATCAGATGTTATGGATAATGTGTGGATAAATATATTAGTACTTATGAATGCAAGCATGGTGTTATTTAATTTATTTCTTCATTTGTATTAGACGTGTTCTCCAAATTTACATTTATCTATTTTATATCATTTGACATTTTGTCAAATTCTTATCTATCTTCATTGTGACTTTTCTTCTATGCAATATATTGCTTATCATTAGTCTTCTTATGTTCTCTTATGGATTATTTTTCATAATTACATGTTCTTATTAATTTCCATTTTTATGGTTACCATGTTTTTTTCATGATTATTTTCTATCTTATCTCTATAAACATGGATAATTATTATTATGACTTAGTTATACAAACTTTTCTCCATTTAATCATTACTCATTTACCATGTGATCAGTTAACAAACAAGTCATCTCATTACAATCTCCTTTAACTAGTCCACTTTAGATCTTCCCTTCTTCCCCTTTATTCCCTTTCACAAACTAATCATACACATGGTTGAGACTTGAGATAACATTTTGGTTCATATTTCAAGCCTAAGTCTTCTAGTCAGTCATATCTTTGGATACTTAGCTTCTTTTTAGCCAAATCCTAAAGCTGATTCATGTGTATCAATCTATATCTCATGATTAGTCACTATAAGTCTATATGTTGAAGGAATATTAAAATTCATAAAAATTCAAAATCTAAAACATTTAACAGAAGGAAATGATCTAAAAGGCAACATTCAAAAATTTCAAAATTCAAATCACATTAAAGACATGATTATAAACACATCTCCTTTTTTAAATCAAAGCTCAAACTCCATAGTTGGCCTCATAATAGATCCAAGGTCCATTGGGGTCAGGTAAGCCATTAGATTAGAAAAATATAATTAAAAAAAATAGTGCTACCTACTTTCTAATGCAAGTACCCAATCTTTGTAGTAGCCCTACAACTCTGTAAGGGGTCTTGAGAAATAATGAACACATTGTGGGAAGGTAGGTCCATTTTAATTTTCTTTTTCAAAACTACCAACATGATTTAATCTTATTACCACACTTATTTTCCTTCAATGTTTTTTTCCTATAGTGAATTGGTATCCTTTGTATATCGATGGTCATTAGTCACGTAATGTCTTTCTCATGTCCTTAGTATGCCTCATATCTCCTAAGGTTTTATCATAATATGCCTATGTTATGCTTCTTAAATTCCCTTATCCACTCCCTAAAACCCTAATATTTCCCCTTGAGAAAAATTGTTTGGTGCATTGATCACTCCCCTTAGGGATTCTATTTGTGAGTCATAGTGTAAGACCTTGGAAAGGAACAAGCCTTCCTCAAAAATTACCAAAGTTTTCACATTACCATTCCAAACATCAACTTTTTCCATATTTTAATATTATTTCCACCTTATTAGTGTTTCATTTGTGAGTTTTAGTGTAATACCATGGATAGGACCTAGCCTTCCTCATAAAATTTTCCAATACCCAAGTCACAACAAAATTACATGTGTCAAATATGAGATAAGTTGTGATTGATTATGAGTTACACATCATTGACATGATACCCATCATGATTTACTATGTTTTATGCTTATTTCATTAATATTTCACTTTTATCTTCTTATTTTCTAATTACATGTAAGAATCCAACCATTTTTCTTAAGTTTTTCATACTCCCCAACTTGAATTAGTGTGATTAACTTAAGACCATTTTACCAATTTTGTTTTTCTCTTTTATACTTCCCAATGTGATTTAGTATGATTGATTGACTTAATTGATTTTTTTTATACCATTAGTCTTTCACATGTTTTCCATTTTATTACATTATTTTCATACTTCTAACATGATTTAATGTGATTTTACTTATTTTAATTTAGTGTTAATCTTTTTCATGGTTTAAAAACTTTTTTTTTCTTTTCCTTATTTACCACTATTTTAAAATAATACTTAGTCATCTTTTGTTAATACACATTTACCATCATGATATAGTGTGTAGTACATTTATTTTTCATGAAATATACTTTTCCAAGAATTTTCACCTATTTCTTTTTAACCATGCATGTGTACTACATAATGCTAGAAAATAAAACACCACATATTTATTTCCTATAATATATACAATAAAATAAAAACACATGTGATAGAAATAAATATATCCATGCATCCACAACCACAATCAAAATATAACCCATAAGATCAACATTCAACTATCAAAACAAAATATTTCTATATATATCATGTGTTTTAATATAGATGGTACAAAATATATTGCTCTAGCTCTATGGCTAGGCTCCATCATGTCTATCTCGTGGCCTCACCATACTTCCCATAGATGCCTCAGACTATCCCCTATGAATAGTTCATTTTAATGAGGTTATTTGAGATCTCAACCCTACAACCTATCCCTATAGGTTAGCCACTTGGGCCTAAACCTATCCCAACTAGATCATGGTAGCCATATGCATGGCTTTCTTATGAGCCAAGGCCTGCCAAGCCTATACCTCTCTTGATCCCACCCTTACTGATCACTACAATCCATCTCCACATGCAAACTAATTTTTTGTCTTCTACAAACTAAGTCTACCTAGTTGACCTTGTTCATTAATTGTGATGACTTTTTGACTAATTTCCAAAAATGCCTTTGGCATTTATTACTCTGACCCCTTCTTACCCAATACCCATTTGACCTCTAGTGTCCCTAAAAATTTCCTAGGGTTCATTCTAATATCTAGATTTTTCCTAGTTGTTAAATTTCTATAAAACACTCAATTTCAAATAAAAATTCTCAAAAATTTGAAATTTTTAGTTACTTACCTACACTACACTCATTTTGGTTGTTATGCATCTTTCCCATCTCATTTCTCATCTTCTCACTATCCTAGCTCTCTAGGCTCTCATTAAGTCTCTCAGAGCTGTATTTTTCTCAAAATAGTAAATAATAGAAAATGAATTCATTTTCACCCAATTTATATTTATTATTCAAAATTATTTACCCTTTCAAAATTTAGCATCAAATTCCTTATTTGGATCATATATTTGTCTTTACTAACTTTTTTCCCAAACCATAAAATATTTTTTAATCCTAATGTCATAGAGAATATTTCTAACTATTATATGTATATGTTTCAATAATTTCATAAATTTTCTCTTTTCTACTAATCTCTATAGGTTCACCTAATGTTCTTCACATTGGACACATTCACATTTCCTTCTTTATCTACACCACTAAGGTAAGTAAAGCTATATGTTTTTCAATTATATCATTTCATTTATCTTATGTGCTATTTTATTCACTTTATTTAGCATCAACATTATGTGTCATCATGTTCTTTTCTTGAAGCACCATCCCCTTATTACACCTATGTGACACATGATGAGCGTAGAGTGGGGCATACATATAAACATAAAATTTTAAAACTTTTATAAATTATTGATGATCTGTATCTTGAAAGAACCTATAGAGTCTCAATCTCTTTGAGTGAATGTCCTAAATGGTGCATTAGGAAAGGCTTGGGCAGACTATTGGTGCTTTTTAGGATTTTTATCCCTTTCACCACTTGCTAGTTACACACTTATCTCCTAAAAACCATTCCCCTAAGCTTTACCTCCCACTTTACACACTTATCTAGTATTTTATCACCTTAATTATCCCTTTCCCTAACTTAAACCCATTTAAAAAAAATTCATGACTATTTTTACCACATCAAACTTGTATTCTTATTAACAAAACTTATTAGGGTCTAGGTCGGCCCCTAGCTGACCTAGTTAGTTTTTTCCAATTGAGATACTAGCTTAACCAAGTCAACCTTATTAGCCAAATTTTTTGGAAGGGTTTAGGGTTATATTCACCTATATAAACACATTAATATCCATAATTTATCATGAAGAGAGGAATAAGTAAGATATATTACACATCTGCTTATCCACCATTCTACTTGAGGAGTAAACTCAGGTTTTCATACTTTATTTTGAGATATGGAACTTGTCTTATGGAGAAGTATTTTGGATGCATTGATAGATTATGTATCCTAGATATTATTTATCCTTATCATCATTACATACCACAACAACTTCTTATGAATCACCTTATCCAAGGGAGAGATTGAGGCTCAGTGGGTTTATCTTCAAAGGTAAGTATTCCTAACTTTGTTCCACTTTTTTAAGAATATATAGATATTCATTTTCACTTCACTTCCATGAATTAGGATTTTATATGCATTTATGTGAGTGTATGTATTATACACATGTTTAATATTAATTTTTATTACCCCCACTTTGTGCCACAAACTTTGGTGATCACTAAATTAGATTTAGATTTACTTGTTATTAGTCTAGTGAAAATGAAAACACAAGACCTAGTTAGGTTCATTGCATAGTTCTACTTGATTGGAGGCTTTAGAACCCTCCCTAGTGATATTATTATGGCAAGATATACCTTAATTAGGTCTAGTAGATCCATATTGGTCATGATCTTGATTATATAATGTATTCCCAATTAGAAGTGTAAGTAGGATCTATCTTCTTTGAGATAGGATTGGTTTGTAGAATTTGTTATATTTCCCATTCCATATAGTTTCTTCATTCAAGATACATGGAATATCAGATGTATGAAAGTGGATTGAGGTAATTCTAACTTGTAAGCCACACTACCAATTTTTTGAAATATTTGGTAAGGGCCATAATACTTAGGTGATAACTTGTTATCCTTTTTATATTTCTTCAAAGACATCTACTTATATGGATATAAATGAATAAAGACCAAATCACCTATGTCAAAATGTTGCTCACTATGGTGTTAATATACTTATTTATTCATTCAATTTTGTGCCATTACTAAATTCTCTCACAAACTAACTAACACTTTTTGTTTATGATGAATGTGTTCTTCAACATCTCAAACCCTAAGATATACTATCATAAATGAAGTGATGGATGCGGTGTGATACCTATACAATTCCACAAAGGGATACATCATGAAAGAAGCATGAAAAGAAGTGTTATACCACCATTCAAAAAGTGGTAGCCAATGAACCCATATGTTCTATTTTTTATAAACAAAACAATAAATAAACCCTTTGATATATTTGTTGACTACCTCTATTTGTATGTCATATTGAGGATGGTAGGTTGAGCTATGAGCCAACTCGGTACACAAACATGCAAGTAATTCAATCCAAAAATTACTAGTAAATATGGGATCTCGATCACTTATAATGATATTTAGAGTGCCATGCATTTTTTAAATGTATCTAGAAAATCATAAGCTAATCTACTGGAAATAAATGTCTAAGATAAGGAACAAAAAAACCATACTTGCTGAGTCGATCCAAAACTACCATTATAATAGTTTTACCTTCAAACCTTGGTAGCCCCGTAAATAAATCCATGAAAACCTCTTACCAAAGTTGGCTAGGGATGGATAAAGGTTGCAAAAGACCTGGGGTCTTAATGGTTTCACCTTTATTTTGTTGGCATACTATGTATTTAGCCACATATTTATGAACATACCCTTTGAGTCCTTCCCAAAATAAATCTTGATTGATTATATGATATATTATCACAAATCTTGAGTGTCCTCCAAGTGGAGAGACCTGAATTTCTTGAAGAATTTTATGCCTGAGGAGATAATGCTTACAAAGTTATAATCTATCTCTATATCATAATGTGTTCCCCTTTCATGTAATTTTTTTAGATTCATTAGAAACTTGTTGAATATTATGAATCAGATCCTCTAGCCAATCTTCCTACCACATGGTCATGGAACATAACAATGCCTCAACTTATTCATCCTATTAAGAGAGGGCATCTACCACCACATTATTTTTTCCTTTATTATACACTATTTCAAAATCATAGTTTAACATTTTAGTCACCCATTTTTGTTGTTCTTTAGATTAAAATCATTGTTCTAAAAAATATTTGTGACTATCATGATCAATATTTACCTAAAAGTGACAACCCATCAAATAAGGTCTACATTAATTCACTACATGTAGAATAACCATCATCTCTTTCACATATCTTTAGTTGAGCCTATGTTTCCCTTAAGTTGAATACTTTGAAATGCTAGTGGTCTAACTTCTTGCATGAGTATATCCCCCATGCCATACCCTTATGCATCACACTCAACAACAAAATTTAAAAAAAATCAAAATTAGACAAAATTAGAGTTGTGTACATAACCATTTTCAACTATTCAAATGCCTTGGTAGTAGAATGATTCCACTGAAAAGAGTCTTTCTTTAGTAAAGAGGTGAGTGGGGTTACAATGCTAACATAATTTTTGACAAACTTATGATAGTAACCAAATAGCCCTAGAAATTTTTAGAGGTTCTTGAGGGTCTTTAGAAACTACCACTCCATCATCACTTGGATTATCTTAGGATAAAATTTTCTCTCCTTCATGTGAAACAATATGACCCAAGCACTCCACCTTTTGGACACCAAAATAACATTTAGAAGGTTTAACATAAAGCTAATGTTGTTACAAAACTGAAAGCACCTATTCAGATGCTTTGAATGGTATTCCTAATTTTTTTTGTAGATGAGGATATCATCAAAAACATTAATACAAACTTATTCAAAAATGGCATAAAAATAGTATTCATCAAACTTTTAAATGTAGATGGTGAATTTATGAGGCCAAACAATATGACCATAAATTCATAATGGCCTTCATGAGTTTTGTAATCTATTTTAGATATGTCCTCATTGTGGATGAAAATTTAATGATATATAGAACAAAAATATAAATTGGTAAAATAAATAGGACCATGAAATTCATTTAGGAAATCGCTAATTACTAGAATAGGAAACTTATCTTTGATGGTGTATTTTTTTATTTCTTTGTAGTCTAGGAACATCCTCCAATTATCATCTTTCTTCTACACCATCACCCCCAGGGAGGAATATTTTCTTTAAGTATGTTGAATGATTCCTACTTACAACATATCTTATACCATATTTTCAATTTCACTCTTCTGGCCCCCAAGGGAGGAATATTTACTTTAAATATGTTGAATGATTCCTACTTACAACATATTCTATACCATATTTTCAATTTCACTCTTTTGGGCATAAGGATACTTGCAAGGTGTGATATTAGGTGGTGTACTTCCTAGAATGAGTCTAATGGCATGATCATGTGCATGAATTGGAGTAAGTCCTTTTGGAATGTCACAAAAAATAACATAATGGTCATTCAAAAACTTTTTCAATTAAATATTTATAGATTCATTGGTTGGTTGAACCTTTATGTAAAACAAGCATGCCACAAAAACTTTTGTACCTTTTTAGATAATCTTTGTCATCTGGTGGGAACTAACTAGTAGAGATTTAGCCTGTAATCCATGTAGTTTAAAATTCCTTCCTTTTGAATGGAACCTCATGAATAATTATTGTAAATTCATCTCAATAGTGTCCAAAGTGGTGAGCCACTACACTCCCAATAGAATGTCAACTCCTCCCATGGGAATATCAAACATAGGGGAATCTAAAAAATAGTCTCCCATATCAAGATTATTACTATGGCATTTTATAGAATAGTTGACCATACCACCATCTAAAATCATGAACTAAAATTCTAGATATAGGAAATTGAAATAATTAAAATGAGTAGCCAAATTAATATTTATGAAGTTGTGTGTACTCCTAGAGTCAATTAACATAGTCACCTTCTGTTTCTTCAGGAACTTCACCACCTTAAGAGTTTGATAAGTACTAATACATAAAAGTGCATTACAAGAAATAATAGGCTGAAAATATTCATAGTCATCCTCTGAATCTTTTAAACCTTCCCTTAAATCCTTCTCATCTTATTCCTCATCATTGGCACTATTAATGTAAGATAACTTCTTTTCAACACATCGATGCCTTTTTCTCCATTTGCTATTATATCCAAAACATAAAGCTTTTAAATGCTTTTCTTCCACTTTTTGAGGTGTTATTATAGTATGTTGATTAAATTATGGTGCTAAAAATGTGCACTCATGAACATTGGTGAAAGGTATTCATTTGATTAGATTTTATTCCTCAACCATGCATGCCCTTAGTATAGACTCATATACAGTATTAGGATGAAACATGAAAACCTCCAATTGGATGTTATCTTTGAGGCCACCCAAAAATAGGTCAGTAAAATTTTCCTCAATGATGTATGTCACACATAAGGAGAGATTCTAAATTGATGATTGTAGTCCTTGAAAGTCCTGATTTGGCATAACTTGGCTAGCTAACTAAAGTAGTTTTAGAGACATTATTGTGATAGTGGAGCTTCAACTCCTTAGAAAATACTAACCATGAAATTGGTACACCCTTATTTTTATTTTGAGCACACAACTAATGATCAGGATCATAACATCCCACCACACTTTTAAAGCCCAAAATCTAGGCTAGATTTGCACCCATACACTAGGATCTCTTACATGTATGAGCTTAGGACAAATAATGCTATGAAAATATAGCCACCCATTTTGTGACATGAACCTAGGTGGAGGCCTAATATCAAATTAATGGCTCAAGTTATATATATAGAGAGCCCATAACCAATTTTTGCAAACATAGAGTCTGATGTAGATCAAATAAATTTTTTATTTGATTAAGCCATATGAGTGGATCATTACCATCAAACTTGTACAAGTCCACTTTGGGAAACATTGAATTAGAGCCAAAATTGGTGTTGGTATTATTTGGATTAGGAAAACCAAACTAAAGTGGTGGAGGATTATTTTATAGTGATTGAGATGATAAGTTAGCCAATTTCCTAGATATTTGTTGTAATTGACCTTTCACACTATCCAAGTCCCCTCTCGAACCTGTAATGTCTCATTAGACCATATTAAAATAGTCTTTTTTCATCATTCCCTCTAACTTAAAAATAAGTTTTTGAAATAACTTTGAAATATATGGATTATAAGTTTTATATCCCATGCCATATTTGTGAGGAGTTTTTAAAGTTTCTTGCCCTTTCCTATGTCTGTGAGTGTTTGGATTAGCCATGCACAAACCCTAGGAGGGTTTTAGCCCTAAAAAATTTATTTTTGGAATACACCATTAGGATCATCTCACTGAGATGGATCCAACTATTGCTATTGTGCAAAAGGGTGAAAATTTTTGACCCAAAAAAGGTGTACCAATTAAATATACCATTGTGATCATCTCAAAAAGATGAATCCAACAAATAATAATTTTTATAAGGTAAAAAAATTCCAAATTTGTTTTTTTTTTAAAAAAAAATCCTCATGAACAAAAATTTAGTGATGAAAAAATCAATTCCTCCTAGATCACAAGTTACTTTTTCATCTTTTTAGTGCTCAAAACTCAAGATCTAAAAAACTTTACACTACAAAACTTGCCCAAATCAAAGTTTTGATACCAATTTTAAGGAAATTACTTAGATTATTTTAAATAATAGAATGACATATTCCATAATTAAGATTATAATAAGCAAATCCATAATAAAAGTTATCAAAAGAGTGGATACTTAAATATTATGACTGAGCCATTTCCAAGGGCAACCTCCATAATAATGAAATAAGAATAGAATTCAAAATAAGATGATAAAATACTAACCACTACCTCTTATATATACTATACTTAGACATGGTTATTCCATAGGTTGAACATACTAAGAACATCAAGAAATGCAATAAGCTAATATGAAGGTATGTACGCCACAAGTCAGCCACACATATCCCTAGACACACTATAGGTTAAGGGCATAGTATTATCCCATTCAAAATTTATAATTGTATTTAGTACATGCGAAAATTTTCATATTATCAACTAATTAAGTCATAAAATGTCTCATTCCATTTATCATTCCCTATAAAGATCATAATTATTTCACCCTTTTAGTAGAGGCATGTCTACAATATCTTTGACCTTTTTTATATCCACTTTGATGCCTTGTTGAGATATTATGAGCTAGTAATTTTTCTAATTTCACCCCAAATATACCTTTTTGGTTTAAACACACATATTAATTTTATAATCACTCAAATATTTTTCATAATTTTTTATCATGATCATGTTGATTTTTATATTTTACAAGTAAGTAAACTTCTATTGTTTTATGTATATAACCATGAAATATGTGTGTCATGGATATATGATAAGTGACTATTATGTTATTTAATCAAAAGGGAATGAATACATAATAAAATGGTCATCATGGTGTGGTGAATGCTTTTTATTGGTCTTTAATATTAATATTTACTTGGTTGTATCCAAAAAATCCATCTGTAAATGACAACACTCATAACTAAATGTAGATCCTACAATCATATCACTTTTTGGTAATGATAAATCATACTCAAGGAAATCCTTGTTTAAATAATTATAATTTGTATAACATATAATCTATCCATTATGATTTATAACTAAAACTATTTTAAAAACCCACTTAGGATAGTGAATGGATCGAATAAACCCTACATCTAACAGTCTTTGAATTTCATTTTTAACCAACAAAACAACTTTTGGATTCATTTTCATGATTTTTGGTTTAACTATAGTTACATATGGATACCATAATATGTTATTAATTACAACTTTAGGGTTAATTTATATCATATATGAGTAATCTTGAGCAAATAACTCTAGGTAATCATGTAAAACGTATCTAAAATATTTACACTCATCATCTTTTAACATAAATTCTATAAGTGTTTGTCTCAGATATTTATCTATTCCAAAATGGAATTTAATTGTTTGTTCATTTATCAAAATTGTTATATTTTATACATATGGTGTGATGGAAATTATATCTAGGCATTCTAGTTATACATAAATATTAGGACCTTTGCTCTCTTTGAAATATGTATAGGAATTTTATGTATCAGGAAATATTTTCTTATAATATAAGGGAGGGAGATAATTATATGTTCCCAATTATTCCAATTGAGGCTCTTCATTAGATAACCCATCTATTTTATAAATTTATAGTTAGGATTTATCATCAATATATCCAGGATATACTAATTATAGTGCTTATACATGATGAACTTTCTATTCATGATCAAGATTTAATTTTAGAAAATGTGTGTAAATATTACCTTTATTAATTTTATTAATATATGTAAAAGTATCTATATAACCAAGGCCTTGTTTAATTTTATGATCAAATGTTTCAATGGGACTAATAATGACTCATGCATGTTTCCCTAATCTATGTCCTATATATCCAAATTTTACAAATATTTTATTCCAAACCCATATTACTTTAAATTTGTGGGTTGTGATAAAATAACCAGTGGAATATATATTGGTGTTATTATATTATTTTAAAAAAATAATATCTACACTCATGTGGAGAAATATGCATATGAGGTATTAAATTTTGCATAGGATGTGTCATCACACAATGTTTTAATATCTCTTGATATCTAGGACAAGTTTATATATATAATATATTTATAACTAAATTTTAGACACAAATGTAATTTTAAAATAGCATAATTAATACCATGAATCCAAAGTCTTCCAAAAATAATATTATAACTGAGATTATTAGGCATAACCTAGCATACTATAGTTATTTTTCTAGGAGCCATAATGACATTCAATGTAATTTTTCCTAACACCTTCTAAGGTATATTATAATCCTAAAATGTTCATATCTAAGTAATCAAGATTATATATTACAAAAATAAATATTTTATTTATTAAGTCTGGATCCATTATCCACCAAAACCTGCTTAGCTCCCATTTTTTTTGACTTGTATATATAATGGGAGGTATTAATTAATAATTTTTGTGGGAAGTAAATATTATTTTTCAATAGATAAGCTTTCCTCAGCCCATAATAAGCTATGTATTATCTAAGTAACATAATTTGGTTCTACATCACTTAGTAAAGTTGTATCACATATTTCCACATAAATAATATCCTTATAAACACATGAATTATAAATTAGCTCTAATATATAAATTATATCTCATGTATTTTTCATTTGATCTATAATATCATATCCTCTAATTGTGGGTGGTGGATGGGGATGAGTATTATTAGTTTGACTACATTGCACCCTACATCTTCATGTTGTGATATAATGGAACTTGAAACCTAATATAAGTCTAGGATGAATAATATGAGAGAGATGGTATCCCTCAATTCATTGAGATCCAAGGGGAGAAATAAAATGATCCATACCTACTACTTGGCATCTAGTTGTAATTGAAAATATCTCATATTTAATATTTAATTTTTTTTTCTAATAAGATGTATGGATAATTTTCTATGAAATATTTCAAACTTACTTTTAATATCCAAATTTTGAAACCATTTTATGACATGATTGTGAAATATGTTATATATTTGAAACCAAATACTGATAATTATAACTATCATAGATTTAATTAAAACATATATATAAACCATTTAAATCTATTATAGTCATGATTTGACTTGATAAATAAAATTTATAAATCCAACATTAAAATTAAAATATATATATAGAAATTTGAGAAATTAGAAAAATAGAAGGGAATCCCAACGAACTATGTTTTTATATGCTAAATATAATTAATGGGTTCAAAAGTATCTTTTATACATTTTACAATTAATTTGACCCTAATATCATAAAAATTAATCATAAATTATATTTCTTAAAATGTAAATAATAATCAAATCTAAGTGTAACTAGCCAAATATAGTAACTTGTTATTTATGGAAAATGCTATAAAACTATGCGCTTAGTGTTTTTGGGTTTGTATAGGTTTTTGGATAGATACATTAGTTAATATCAATAAAAAAATGGCATGTGAATGATGATATTTTTAAATAGATAATATGCATTTGCTTAGACAAGTTCACTCTTCCTAGATGGTTCTACTACCGTGACACTATTTTATAAGTGTGGATTTGTCCTATGTGTTTTTTCAATTTTTGATAATGTCTCCCACTATTATTATGTATAATAAGGATTCATATGTATTATTATTTTCTTAAAGCTTAGAAAATATCTTTGTTTTCATTCTCCTTACTTCAAACCCTACACATGCATTATAATACAACTATGAACTCAAATAATGGATGAAAGGGAAGGTTTATCTTATCCTTAGCTACCCCCTTATGGCTAAATGTTTCTTATGTATCCAATAATCCAAATATGGAAGTCAAGCCAATTTTTTTTTAACCTAGTTGAGCGTGTGCAATCCTATAAATACTAGAATATGATGTAATCATATATATGGATTTAACTACTTTACAATATATGAATTAACCTTGGAAATGGTAGTCAAAATTATCTTGGGTATTTATCCTTTTATGGGTATTAGATTTTGGAACTTTAGGATAATTAATCTTAATGTGAAAATTGATATCCAATGATATCAAGATATATTCTAGATAGATTTTAGATAGTTAAATACTTAGACATGATATGTTTATATATAAAAATCTTTGGGTAATTTTATTTGAACAGACATGAAAAATGTATGGGCTAACTCATATGAGCAATTTTAATATTATAAACTAGATGTTAAACATAGCCTAAAATGAAATCTTATGTATGGATTTCAACACTTCAAAATATGTGACTTGACCTTGAAAATGATATTATTAATTATCTTAAGGATTGATCTTTTGAGAGGTTTTATATTCTATAATTTTATTATAGTTCCTCTTAATGTGAAAAGTGATTTCCAATGATGGTTATATATATTCTAGATATGTTCTAGATAGGTAAATCCTTAGACATGATATGTTTATACAACCAAATATTTAGGTGTTTTTTTTCTAAAAAGACATGAAAAATTCATGGGATAACCCATATTATTAATGTAAAGTTTTTAAAATAGTCTTTAAAGGGTACAAGCACATATCCACCTTAAGTGGACATATCTGTAGTAGTGGACCTATTTTAAAAACAAGAACATTTACCTAAGGCCAAGAGACAATATAAGAATGATATAAATTTATTTAGGTAGAAAACAAGAATTTTTTTACTCAACACAACCCACCTTAGATTATTAATGAAAAAGTGACAACCTATTTGGTGTTATAAAAATTATTCATAGTAGGGCTATATGCACATTTTTATCCTATTACTTATCTGTGGAAAATTTGTGGGTCTTATAATTAAATCACCTTTTTTGTATTTTCCTTCCTCTTGGAACCAATTTTCATTTAAATGAATAATTTGAACTAATCTATTAATGAAAATATTTGGAATCTTATTATGTATGATAGGTATTTAGAATTAGTAGTTTTCAGATTTACTTATTCAAAATTATCAGCATTTTAGAACCTAACATTTTGGTGTTTAGCATTTTGATCTTCAACATTTTGGTCTTTGGGATAATTATTCAAGAATTTTTTGTTCAATGGATTTCATCGATAAATTATTAGTTTGAACTTTTCATTCAGGATCTTTTGTTTGGAAATTTTTGTTGGAGATTTTGGTCTCTAACAACTTTCTCTTCAGTAAGTTTTTGTTTGGCAAATTTTATTTAGAAATTTCATGTTCAACAACTTTCACTAAAAAATATTCTCAAATGCCAATTTAGTCTTTAGTAAAATTATTTGTTATTTTAGATTTTGGGAAAGGTTTCATGAATCTTCCTAAAGAATAATTTGGTCTTCGAGGTCTTTCATTCATAACTCTTATCTTGTAAAAAAAATCAAATGATTCAACCTAAACATAAGAACCAATTCCTAACTAAACCACACATCTATAGGTGTCAAAAAGATCAGTATTGTGGCACCCCTCTAAAGGAGTAATCATCCTACATAGTGTGTTCACTAAGACAAGGTATTCAAGTTTGAATTAAATGAACATGACAAACTTAGAGATGTTAGTGATTAAAGGTGCACAAATTGAGCTTGAATATAAAAAGACTATAACATTGAGTTGATAACCAACTTCATGTTCATTGCTTATCAATGAACTCTAGAAAATACTGGTCTCTAATAATGCAATCCTTAGTTACATGTAGTCAAATTATAATTTTCATAGAAGAGTGCCAACTCATAATTACAAGGAGCCAAAATTATATCATCACTAAGAATAAATAATGGCATATTCATCTAGAGTATATAGGGGAGCTCAAACACCATCAAGATTTTATATCAAAGATTCAATAGAGTATATGGATACAAATTTTATGCCTCCATGTTTGATGGTATCTACTCTAAATACACAGCTATGTGGGAGGTTGTAGATGACACATTTTCCTATGAGGAAGACATCTCTAGAAAATAAAGACAAGTAAAAACTGACCTACTTCCCTTCAAGTGCCAATCACTTCACCATGTTATTTCTAAACCTAAGGTCATACCATGCATTAACTTGTTATATGATTTATTCTTTGAAAGAAGGATTTGAAATGAAAATTTCCTTCACTATGTTAATCACAACACCATCATCACTTACATATTAGGGGAAATTTTTCAAAGGTATTTATGCTTACCAATCCTAAATTCCACATTTGATTTATATAGTGTATATGTTTGGAAGAAAAAAAATAATATAGAGAAGATGATGATAAAATGGATTCTCCTTGGAGAAACCTTTTCACTCAAGGGTGAGAATCATGTGCCCATCACAAAATTCTAGATGGGAATTTCCATTGGTATGGCATTATTAAACTTCCTGTATGGTCTGTTGAGCATTCAATTCCTTCACTTGGAATGGGTACTATTGATATACCTATTAATCACCTCAGAATACACCTTATCATTAGGAGAGATTATCACCGCCTAGTTACATGAATTGTTATTGCATAATGATAATAGGATCCTAAGGGAGAAATTTTTACATTATGTCCTTTGTTCTTGATGTTGTCATGGGTACTATCTAAAAACATAATGGGTCTCTCTAGGACTCAAATCCTAATTATATCAAAATAATAGTTGTGATGTCTATCATTCATGTATATTTATGCGTATACAATAAATATATTGAGGATTATAGAAGACTTATATCCTAAGGTCTAGATGGAAGTTCATGAGGAACCCATGCCCATAATGTCTAAAAATATTTCCAATTCACTCATGTTGATGGGTGACTACTAGTTATATATGGATTACAACATGATAGTGGTCATTGGGCATAGGGTTGATCATCTATGCCTCCCAAAATACGTCCCTGATAAGATGGTTGAGTAGGACATTTAATATTAGTTATGGAAGGAGATCAATGAAGATTTGAATAGAATAAAGAAGATAACATTTAATGGCTCTCATATCATAATTGGGAGGATGTGTTACACTTTTTGTAGGCATTTTGGGGAAGCTAGAAATGGTAAAAAATATTATGCCTTGGTTAACTTTCCCCATAGATATCAGTACCCCCATGGTAGATTACACCAATATGTTCATAATCTGGGCATTCGGTATAAACATGTCCCTATAAGCATGCTTTCTTATTTCTTAATGAAAAATATGACACTAAAGTTTTGGAAAGGGATAGAAAAATTGGAGTAAATGAATATTTACTCAAGGAAATTCAATCAAATACATCCATCACAATTGAGCAAGCATAATATAGAATCCTAACACTAGGAGGATGGACCTATTCAAACTTTTGGAATAATAAACCTCTCCAACAATTTCATGATCAAAGTTAATACCTCCAAAATACATCCATTGTGATGATGACTATAAAGCAAGAATAGGGTGAAGGGGAAACTTCAATTAATTCAAGATAAATAGAATAATAAACCCCTCAAGTTCAAGCACCCATAGTTAAATTGAAGGAAATAAAGTAGGAACTTTAGTCAAATATAGTTCATGTAGAGGAAAGCTCTATTTTAAATAAGAGGAGCCTATCTATATAAACTCCTCTAACTCAGAATACCTCACACCCACTATTGTAACTTTAAGGAACCACAACATCTAGTGTGAGATTCCCTTATTATGTCTAATAAGTAGATGTTCCTCCAAATGAAAATGTAACTATATAATACAAGAGGAAGTCCAAGGTAGGAAGGTCTTAGGTGTAGGCAATATAGGGACCAAGTGAGTAGACATGACCATCGATTAAAGTTGATCTAGTGGATGAAGTATATGAAGAAGAACTAAAACAAGCTAAAGTATTGAGCTTGTAAGGATTGAAAATAAAGGCACCACTCAAGAATGACAGATCAGGTAAGGGTTTGCTTCCTACTACTCCCTTCGGCCACTCTCTAATTATCAGATTACCATTTATCACTTATTTTTCTTTTTCTATGTCCCTACTGTCATCTAGACCTGTCTCCCTAACCATTTCTACAACCATTCCTTTGGTTTCCACATCTATTACTATTACTAATAACTAACCCATCACTCAATTATCAATATCCTCTACATAATTGAGTTCACCCATGCCTTCCTTAGGAGAAATTTAGACCACAAAAATTGTATCCATCAAGAAAGCTACAAGGAAGAAGCATGTCTAAATTATTCACCCTATGCCACATTTAGGAAATGTAGACTAGTCAAAAATAATATGGCCTTCCATACCAAATCCAAATCCTTAGACTACACCTTCATAAGATACCCAACTATAGACAAAAAAGTAGACCTAACATAATTAACACTTCTAGACTTGACCAAGGAACTAACAACATCAAATTTTAAGAGGCCAAACCTGAGGATCACTAAGCTACCCATTGTAATTTCATTGTTTGATAAGTATATTGGCTTTGTGTAAAGGATGAAGAAAATAAAGATAGAGGACATAATTGGTTAAAGCTTGATTCTAGAGGAAAGAGAAGAAGTTTATTGTCTTTCCAAAAAATATAATAGAAGAGAAAGTTAGTCCCCTTTCATTGAGGATCTTAAGTCATATATGGAGACCCATACTGGAGCCATGTTAGCAATCCATGAGGGTTCTGAGAAAATGTATAAATAATTGGAGAAATAATTGTAGACAATTGGAGAAAAAAATGTCAATCATATTCCCTCTAAGATTGAGCAGGATGTCCAAAATGTAGTCTTATGGTTGTATGAGATACTGCACACTATTGGATTAGTGAGGCAAAAATGCCCCCTCATTTAACTTAAATGGACAAATTATTAAAAGCTTTGAAATAAGATGAGACCCAATTGATTTTTTTTGTTTTATATACCCCAAATAAGGATTTTAGCCATTTGGACATCAATGTCACCCTTAGAAGTGATAAATGAATTAAATTTAGTGGTCATCTAGACCTAGAGATCAAGGGAGTGGATAACATCTACTAATGCCTTAGTTTCAAAGATAACTACATATGAGAAGCAAGTATAACAAATTCTGATTGAATTGGAGTTCATGAATGCATGGGATGGTAGTAGAAAGTAATAAATTTCATATAAACATATGAACACAGTAGATTTAGAGTAAATTAATAAATCAAAGCACACAAATCAATTATACACAACACTAAAATTAGGTGGCAAAACCTCTAATGGAGGTAAAAAACCCCATAGTGATTATTTGATGTTGAAACTATTACCCCAATACATAAAATCTTCTCAATCTCACTTCTTCACAAAATGGCCTTCACAAAAACCTTGTTCACCTATAAATATATTGAGTTGGAATGAGTTTACAACAGGCATAATACCCTATTTATAGTATTCAATAGTTGACTATTGTGAAATAACAAGTCCATCCATCCCTATAAAGCCAATTAATTAAAATACTTGTAAGTATTAAATAACCATAATAACATTATTTATTTTTATGAGGTTTTCACCTTATGTATTAAATAATATATTATTATTTATTTAAATAATTACCAATTTAAGATAGGGGTTAATAATTACCACTTAGACATTAATTGATCTAACAAAAAGTTGGTGATGAGGCCCATTTTTTATCAAATGATTCAACAAGCCTCAATGGGATTTAAGTAGAGTCTACAAGGGTTAAATTAAGAATACATTAAGTCTAATTTTATTTTTGAGAATAATAATGCCATAAAATTATAGATATTTTACATAGGTTTCAGAGCTATAAAAATTGGGTATGCAAGATTAATAACACAAGTGAATAGGGTAAACAAACCATCTCTTCTGGATATGAGCACAATAAGAGCACAACACTCTATTGGATATAAAAATTACAAATATCTAGAGGTTAAAAATAAGTCTAGTTCCACTCCATCTACTAGTTTAGCCAATGTGTTAGCTTCAACACCTCCTCCATCTACCAGTTCAGTAGCCTAGAATCTAGTTATGAGCAAATCATAGATATTATAATATCAATAGTGTATGCCATTTTTCATGTAATATTTATTTTAGATAAATACATATAGTTAGGATTCATTTCATTCATTTTAGAATTAACTAAATTATTTTTTTCAACATGCACATGTTTCATGATGGTTGTAATTTATGAGTTGTAACATGCAGTTTTGAAAAGTATAACTTAAGCTCTAATTATTTAAGAGTGTAATCTAAAGCTTTAACACACTTTGAGGATGAAGTGACCCCTTCCCAAAGTCTTTACATAAATTTAAAACACTCTTATAAAGAGTTATATTTTTTTATCAATATAAGAAGAAATCAATTCATTGATTATCATGCAACTGTATTGTTTTTTTCTCTTACATTTTCTATGTTATGATTTTAGCTTCTTTATCTATGTCAATTTAATAATTTCAAAGTGTGAAAAATCTATGGATAATCCTAATATTTTTCATTGATACATTTAATAATTATAGATGTATAAAACCTATTCAAATTTAGTCAATTTCATTGAATTTAAGTAATCATTTTAGACCATGTTGATATTCTAAGGTGTGTAGGAGTATCTCCCTCTGGTATAGTTTTATAGGTGTGTGCTGTGTCTACACTAGATGCCTTCCTAATCTGAGCTTTATAAATCTCAACTAAGGGTGTAAAACAAAAAATTTAAAGAGAGCAACCTTTAAATGAGACCGATAAGTTTCCTATGGCTACTTTCCCTAGATAGCTTAACTATGTTTGTTCATGAGTGTGCAACAGCTAAAAATAGAAAAATAATGGTTTTAGAGATACTCTTTCAATAAGGAAACAACCTTAGAAGTGACCCTTTGATAACATAGGACTTTGTTTTCTACCTTACCTTCCCCTTCTTTTTTTGATTTTATTTTAAGATGTACCCATCATAGAGTAATTCTCCAACCATCTAATTTACCTAGTGTTTACTTATTTTGTATTTCACATGCCATATATTTACCTAGTTAAAATACATGAATGTTAAACCTACTATTCCACTAACTAGTTATTTTAACCACATACCTATAAGTCATGCCCCAGAGTGAACCTTCATTTCCATAGAGATCCTAAAATATTAGAGGCCACCTCATTCAATTTTTGTGGTGTGCATAAAATCCACACCAACAATAATATATTATTTAAAAATAATATAAACATGGAAGGGTGAGATCTATAAAATATTAAATGTCTATGAAGAATGGCAAATAAAAGAAATGTATGTGAGCACAATTCAAGCAGGTTAAGGTTTGGTCAAATTACATATTTCCAAGGGTCTAATACCAAATATGAGTGTTTATAATGGGGAAATATATTATGCAATAGATTGAGGAGAAATAAATAAGAAATAATTCATGGCTTACACTATGCATAATGGAAATGAAAAGAATAAGGTCCTAAGAAATTTGAGGACATTATAGATGGTAAAAAGAGACCATGAAAGAAGTAGCAAAAAATGATACAAGAAAAATAACATCAGTAGAAGATAAAATAAAAAATGAAAATAAAGAGAAAGAAAGGAAGAGAATTTAATTATTATATCACTTGATATGAGTGAATAGGTTGAGATTTTGGTGGCAACAAAAGTGCTTATTAAATCCAATTGATTTAATATCATTTTATATTGTGTTAACCTATGTGGAGGGGTAGTTATAGAATATGGAGGGACCTCAACAACATGTATACCAAGGTATTTTTTCTTAGTATCTAAGAGAAGGTTGGGAAAGTGATGATAAAATACATAGTGGATTTTTATTGAGAAAGCCAAAAAAATGGTGCTAGCCTAAAAATAGATGGAAAAATGAAAAATAAATCTCATGACAAGAGGAAGACAAAAAATGGGCTAAAAAGAGGATAGAAATGGGTAAAGTATAAGGATAAAAAAATATAATAATACTTGGCTTATTGTAATATAAAACTAAGGATATTAAATTTCATGGCCAAAAGAGTGGTATTTCAACTTTACCATTCCTTGTGAGTGGGATATTACAACTCAAATCACCTAGGAGGTATGTGTTGAGGTCAACATATCCCCATTTCTAAAAAATGGGGACCCTTATTTTAAATTTTTAAAAATTTGTGAATTAATCTAAAAATTCACTTGATTAGAGTGCCACTGGCATGTTTGCTCATTATCCTTATTATTAAGATCATCCACCATGATTAAATTTTTATATTTACATATGATCCTAGCTTGATATTGTATAATATTTTTAACATTGGATCTATGTGTTTCAAGCTATAGGGTTAATAGAGTCCATTTAGAATAAGACATGTTTGGGTTTCATGATTTAATGTTAATTTGGTCTTTTACTAACCTTTGGTCTATTGAAAATCAAATTGAATTCATGTTTAAGCATTTTTAAAGTCTTATTCCAATTAACCTATCTTAAGTCCATTTGAATTATAATTATGTATGAGAAATTTTCATGGGAATGATTAATTAAGTCATAAACCTAGTTTAAATGTTTTTACTAAGGCTCAATCATGTTTATCAGCACAACCAAACCTTAGTTTAAAAATTTATACTTGGTCCTTTATGTCCCGATGCAACTTTGTCCCTTCTATCTTCACATGGTCTAACTAACGCATGGTCATTTTGTTATAAATATTAGCCTAAAGCCTCACCCTAACATTCTATTTTATTTATTAATACAACAAAACCTTGGGTTAAAACTTTATGTCAGGTCCTTTTATTATTCATGGGGTCAATTTATTATGTTCCAAACTTCACTTAGGATTTTATCCTAAGGTTTTCATTATCATTTGTTAAACATGAATAAAACCATAATCTAAAATATTTAACCTAAGTTATTTATATATTCACCAAGCCTAGCTTAAATATTTTCCATCTTTGTAGGATCAACATTACATGTTTACTCAAACAAAAATGATCCAACAGAGCTTATAAATTCAAAAATTCAAATATCAATATCAACAATTCACATTCACACAAGTGAGGATGATCTAATGGCGCATGATCAAAGTTAGAATGTCAAGCCTTGGGCCTCAAATTAAAGATCAAACATGTCCTGAAAGAGATATGGTACATGGCTAAGCATATATATTCTGATCGATAGTATGTAGTAAGTCAAAACTTCATTAGAGCCTCAAATAAGTGAGAAGGTGACAAGTATCACACTTTCAATAAAGGAATATAGATAAACTAATGTCATTCAACCCTATGGATCAAGATATAATAGACCATGTTCGATCGGCCAAAAAATATTTGATAATACATAATAAAAGTTGAAAAGTTAAAGACTATAAGAATAGCCATGGAGATGATGATTGAAACATATGTGTGCCACTAAATTAAAATATAAACATCTTCTAAAGATCGATGGTATGTGGCTGAGCGTACATATTTTGATGAATGACACATAGAGCATAAGGCATTATCTGATGGATCAAGATATACAGTGCATATTTTCTTGAACAAGGATGATACAATGATGCAAGATCAAGATAGAATTTTAAACAAAGAAAACATCCAATGGATTTCAAGATTTTGGATCGAGATCAATGGTCCATAGTGATCCATGTAAAGATAAACAAATAGTGTCAAAAAGATGTAGAATTTTCAAAGGGAAGTGGTCACTTTTTAAATACTGATGAGTAGAGTAACATGAAAATTCCACAAATATGCCATGGTGATTCCACATAAGTAATACATTAGATTAAAGGATCTTATAGGATTAGAAAAGCAAAGGTATAAATACAACAATCTAAACCAAATATAAGACATGAAATCCATATAATTTCAATAATTTACCACCATTAAATCTTTTTAAAAACCTTTAGAAAATCCCTAAACGTGTAAAAAATCCCCAATTATACCCTATGATCACCATAATCAAGATAGGGAAGATTGAATTGTAGTCTAGTCAAGGATAATTCAACTTGGGAGTGAATTGTGATCTACTAGAAAGCAATATGACCAATTCATAAGCCATAGTCACTTGAAAAGGCATATCTAAAAAGGATGTGGAGCTTTATTTAACCTTAGATACATAAGGCAGAATCTTCAAAGATAAAAAATTTGACACCACCAATTTGAACACTGGGGACAACAATTGGTCAAGGTTATTTTGGACCATTGAAGAATAACTAGCCATCACCCTAGAGGAAAAGAATAACATGTCGACAAAAAGTCTCTACTATGACATAGTTTTGCCATTCAAATGATAGATCTCAATTATGATGAAACAAACCCCAAGGTACTACATTGCATGGACATTCTCTCTCATATTTTCAAGGATGGTAAAATTGATAAAGGCATTATAATAAATGAGCATACTCACAAAAATATAGCCTATATCTATATTATATCTTTTGAAAACTATTACAAACTACCTAAACCCCAAGTAGACTAAACTATAATCAATAATTAAGCTAAAGAAAATGATAAAAATAACATCCTTTCCCTATGGATGTATTTTGTAAACCAGGTGTTTGCAAACTTCAATAACAATATTCCCACCAATGAATTTAGACCTAGGGTTAAAATGATCATGACCATGATGAATAGGTTATATGGTAATTCAACCACCACATATGTGGATAGAATTTGGGTACACTTAGTCTATTTTATGGTTGAGAAATATCTCACCCCTCCTTTGGGAGAAGTAATTATCACTTATTTAAGTAGACAAATATTTTTAGTCGGGCAAAGGACTAGAACAAAATTCTATATGATGTCATACCTTTTGGATGAACTTCTTTCCACAACAAAGATTACCAATCTTAGAGAATTTTCACCCAATAAAACTTAGGTAATTTCAAAATATCATTAAAAATTACACATATTCAAGTATAGGGACCACATCCACTTCATTTATGATTGTGTTTATCTAGCCCTAATTGAGGCCATAACTGGGAATCTAATGGTAAGAGTTAGTCCCTTGATCAAAAAGTGAATTGCATCTATGGGAGATACATGGTTATATCCAAACTCTATAATCATAATAATTGAAGGAATTCAAGGCCAACCTCTTAGGCTACCCATCCATGTACCTAATAAGCTAGTAGAATAGGATGTAGCACATTAATTATTCCATGGTATTGATGGTTTGTGCAAAATCAAGAAGAAAGGGATCCTCCAAAACCTCTTGATAACTATTAGGAAAACCATATTCAAATAATGGGAAAATTTTGAATCAACATCTAGACACAAGACATTTATCGATTTGTAATTGGATGAGCTAAAGTAGTGGAATCCCCATGATAGGGTTAAATGACACTTGAAAGCCAAAGTTATAAATTGGTCTTATGGATACTAGCCTAGCCCTTATGACTCAATGTACACAAAGGCATCTTCATTATTTGAATTAATAGGGAGATTGAATAAATACAACATCAATCTAGAGGCTAGGATGATAAGGGAGTAAATAGAAAGTGATGATAGATGGTAGTTAGGACTAAGACAATATCACTTGGTAGGTAGTACACCTTTTAGACCTCCACCATCTCAATCACAAAAGAGCCCAAATGTGAAGCATAGGTTGAAAAAAGGATATAAGAAAGTATTATTGATGAGATAACATCATCTTTAGCCTAAACAAAGGAACCAAGATCTCTAGTTGAGAAATTCATATAATAACATTAGACCCTAGAGAAATAGTTGAGGATGCACTCCAAATATTGTCTAGTGCTTATCAGTCTAATGAAGAGGAAACCTAGGTAGAAGAGTCAAAGGAATAAAATGGGAAAGAAGTGGCATTGTACCTAGTTCTTATGGACACCCCTAAAAATAAACCTAAGATTGTCATCATTCCAAGCACCAAGGCTAAGAGTACCAAGTTGATTTTCACTCATCTTTTGAGTGAAGTCAACCTCTTTAATGAGGATAACTTAATTCATGATTCAACCATTCATAAATGGTTCATCTATGGAAAATTATAGAAAATACCTACTATACACGATCCTTGGGCCATGGTCAAGACCACATGCGTCCCTTTAGAATAAGATCTCAATCCATGGATAGTCACCTTGAAAAATGAATAAGAGAAAAGGATAGTTACTTCAGGAGCTTTAAGTGGAACAAAAATGGAGACCCTAGCTCCGAAGGTGACATAATATTTAGTTGGTGTCAATTTTTAATAAATAATATATGGATTACTAAGAGTCATAGAGAAGAAGGTTTTGGTTTGTGGAGAAGAGTTCACTTTCCAAAAAGTGGAGCCTGTTGTTGGTATAACTCTAGTGGTAGGGAAAAATCTAGGAGAAATTACTATTTTAGAGGAAAATGTGCTTGAATTGATCCAATCATAGTTAGCATAGATACAAGATACCATCAAAGGCATGCAACACCAAAAGGATAATTTAGATAACAAAAAGGAAAATCTAGAGAAACAAACTATCCTATCAGTTTTGGTGGCTATGATGAAGATGTTTGAAGCCTCTTTATTTGATATGTTTGATTCTTTAAAATAAATAAAGTATAGGCGAAGTATATTGATATCGAAGGGTATATAATCCAAGGGCCTAATTCATGAATGGTAGATATCAAGGGGTAAAATAAAGAATTTGATCAAAATCTTGATAGAAGATCAAATTCTTGATTTCAAGACAATTAGCCTAGCCCATCTGAACAAGTCATGGGATTGCTTGTAGATAACACTAAAAGTTTTATCACATGGTCAAAGAACTTATAAAATATCCTTGATGATCATAATAAACTACAAAAGAGGACAGAATTTACTTGGGACCATGATCACTGAACCAACTGCACTTAATTCCCTAGGTCTTATCACTGATGAGGAGTTTAAGCACAAAACCACCCCAGTCATGTAGGAAGTAAGGAGCAAGATCCAAGGGAAAATTGGAATGGACAATAACAGGATCATGGAAATGATCATAATAGAAAAATATAATATTATTAAATCCATAAGCATCAAATAGGATTTAGAAAGAGGTAACAAGGACTTTAGAGGCTTGGGTAACCAAGAAGATTGATTCTTAATGGAGCTTGTGGTTAATTTGAAGCTAATATATTTTCAACATGAAAGGATAATAGAGTTCTTGTAATAGAAATAATAAGGCACTATATCAGAAAAAGGGTCTTAAAGTTATTTTAATTAGTAATATCCTTTTAGACTAAACATGTATAATATTTTGAAAAAAGAATATTCTTATTTCTAAATGCATGCATAGTTTGTAAAGCACATTTCTTATAGGTTAGTGATTTGGAAGGTTTAAAAGTTCTAGAATGATTCTAAAATGATAAATATCCTTAATACTTGATATGACTAATTGGCATACCTCATGAATTTTTTTATATAAAGAGGTATTTTCCATTGTAAAAGGGGAGGGATTTTTTGATCCAAAAAACTATTTGTAACTTTTGAGCAAATTAATATAAGCAAGGAGTTATGCAAAGTTTATTCATATTTGCTTGTGTGAATTAATATCATGGTTTATCTCTCATTTTCTTGGTCTTATTTTTATATTTGAAGGGTTATCATGGATTATGGATATACATATATGAATTTAGAGTTTCTATATTGTGATAATTCTAGATTAGTTGAAAATTTTAAGGTTTGATTCACATTATTTTCTCTTCTTGAGTCTAGGCTAATGTTATTTACTTGCAGGGTTAAAATTCTTAAATTAATCCTACTTCTTATTTGTATCTTTACATACTTTCCATATAATTTTGCTTGATGTGTTATAGGATTTTATATTATGCTACTTCATGTTATATATTAGTTAATTGCGTGTTTAGATGAAATTGAAATTTTGCCATAATATATTAATCAAAGATCAAAAATATCTCTTTTCTACCTTAGCCTTCCTTTTGCTCTTTTTTTAACCAATCTAATCTAGTTTAAATTTCCATTATGAATACTCATCTTAGATCATCTTTTAGACTTAGGTGTGATCATAATTTACTACTATTACTCAAAATTACTTCATTCTTTTCAAAGATAAATATAGGCCACAATGGCTCCCAACCACAAACTAATATAAATTTGTGAAATAATTCATTTGCTTTGCCTCTATTCTACCAAAGATAGTAGGATTATCACAATAAGCAAATCATGTATTGAATTCTTATAATTTAGAAATGAGAAGTGTTTCCTGAACACTTAGAGCCACCTATGATACACTTATAGGCATCAACAAGGAATGACTTCATTTGTGCTAGAAGAAGCGCCATTAGTTAAATCTTAGTATATTTGTAGTATATTTATTGGTTTAGTGTATTTTGATCAAAGATCAGTATATTACTTGCATATTTGTGTTTATTTTAGCATAATTATGTAAAGATCACCAATCTTCATGGCTTTAGATCAATCTTTGTGATTATTTAGAGAAAGAAAGATGTTATTTTAAGGTTCATGTAATATTATGGTAAATATATGTTAAGATTTTTGAATTCATCATATTTGAGGTTAGTAACATAAGTTTTGTACAAATATTGATTGAGTCTTTACAAATTTGAGTTTATTTAAAGTAAAACGAGTAAATATCACTCATACCAATGTGTTTAGATACATATTTGAGATGATTTGGTTAAATATTGTTGTCTTTAATCATTATTTATTCAAATTTATGAAAAAATTTCTTAATTTTAAAGTTTGATAATTGTTATTTACAAAGATAAGGTTTACACATTGTATTTAGAACAAGATTCAAATCTCACAAGTTGGAATTGTTAAGGATCAAGACCAATATTTCAAAGTCCCAACCAACTTCACATATACATGACAACCTTATCTAGGTATGTATTGGTTAGGTAGTTATTCAATCAATGTGCTAGCTATGGTACATGATCTTCCTTAAAATCTTGAAAAATATTTGCCTATTTATAGTCTTGATGGTGTTGTGACTAGTGAAGAGCACATTAGGAGTTTCAAAGCTACTTTAATACTTTTAAATTTTATTCATGAGAATGTTGCCTTTAAATTATTTCCATTTAAATTCAAATAATTAGAATATTAATGGTTCCTTAACCTTTCCCAAAACATAATTTCTAGTTGGAATAATTTTAATGATTACTTCACTAACCAATTTAGTAAAATCATTAGCCCACATGTCTTTACCAATAATTTACCATAGATAAGATAGATGTTAATGATTCGATAAGAGCCTTCAATGATAGATTATAAAATATGTTTATTATGACCATATGTTATTATATAACTAATGAGGATTTAGCCTTATAGTTATATAAATATGCTCTGGACCCCATGCCTTTTGTCTTTATTAAAAGATCTGCTCAAATCATTAATATATTAGCCTTGGCATATCTAAAGTTATGATCATTAATGACCATATGCAACCCTAGGGTGAAATGGCATATTCCATTCCTAATATACCCATTTTAACACTAGTGTTGAAGCAATTTCCCTTAGGTCATGCTCATCCTAGCCAAAGCTTATGGTTCTTAGATAACACTGCAAGTGGATATTCTCCATAAAATAATAGAGCTATATTTCCCATAGCCAGTAATAGAACTCAAGTTAATAATTATAAGTCACCCAATAATGAGAATTAATTTATCCTAAAAATGGTTGAAAAACTTAGCATTGAAATTCTTCAATTGTAAAAACTAGTAGATAATAATTGGGAAAGCTCTAACATGGACCATGTTTCTCAAAGGTTTAATAGACTTACAAATATGTTTCATGATGGAAGTAATAATGGGTCATCTAAGAACATATATGACATGAATATTCATAATATAGATCTAGATGATAATTGGAGTACATTTGAAACATCTCATCATGATGAAAGGGAGACATTTGAAGCTATGCATAATCAAGACAATGTTGAAAGAACATCTAGCTTTTTAGAGATATCTAAATTATTTAAATCCAATCTTATGGTAGAGGCTTTTGATTTTCCATTTGAAGAAGATAATGAACCTAAATTGTCATGTCCCCTTTTCAGGTGACATCTTTAGACTTGATGATTAGCCTATTATGCGACCTTCATAGGCTGATAGGATGGATAGAGGGTCATGATGGAGCTTGGCTTGGCTTTAATTAGAAAAATTTCTACAATTAGCTTTCATTTAGGCTCTTTTAGAGATGTTTGTCTGAGCTCCTATTATTTAGAGATATTTGACATGTAGCAGAGCACCCTTGTTTTGGTATGGTCATGTGCAGGATCACTCCCTAGTTCACCAGCTTCAGACGGTTTGAGGATTCGATATGTATTGAGGGAGATATTAATATTTGATAGATTTAATCAAATATTAATTATTTGGCCTATTTTTAATTAAGAAACCCTAATTAGGGTAAGCACATCTTTTTTAGAGTATAAGGGTTTCTCATGGGGAGAGAGATGAGATTATTATTGATTATGATTATTGATTTTGATATTGAAGAATTCTTCTGTGAAGACTGAGCCAAGGGTTCCAGGATTCCATTTGCATTGGAGAACATCCACTCTTCAGTGTGTACAATTCAGAGGCTATGAAATATCAGCTGATCTATTGCCAATTTGAGAGATAGCTTCATACATAAGTTATCACAGAGGTTTACAGGTTTGGGAGATAACTTCATACAGAAGTTATCACAGAGGTTTATAGGTATTTCTTTATTTAAGTTTTGTTTTAGAAATTGTATAGATTAAGCTTTTTTGTATTAGTGCCATATATCTTGAGATCTAGTATCCAACATAGAAGCTGCAACATATTATCTTACTTTTGCACAAATCTGTACCGATCTGTACAAATGTGTATAGTTTTGCATCAGGTCGTACAGAGACCGACATTAGCAGTCTAGAGACCGACATCGGTCAACTTCATACCGACGATGGTAGAGTAGATCACCTAACTAAGATCGATGTCGGTAGTATATCGACCGATGATGGCAATATAACTAACATTGGTGACTGTGTTTTGACACAGAGACCTGAGCCGTTCTAGATTTAGGTTTTTTCTAGTTTGCGAAATACTCAGGTTTTTAAGATCGTATTCGAACATTCTTTTATATGCATGATAGAGGACATCTATTGTAATCATTTGAGTGAATAAATAAGAGATTATACTATGATTTATTTATCTATTTGGAAATTATTTTTCAAAAATCACAATTTGTCCTTATTTCATACAAAAATTTAGAATACATAGAAAAGCAAATCAGAGCTTTTGTTTTTCTATAGTCCCTATTGGTTGGGGATATTATAGTGGTATCAAAGCTTTTGTCTTTCTATTCTCTATTGGTTGGGGATATTACAGTGGTATTAGAGCTTTTGACTTTTTATATTCCCTATTTAAAGGGGATATTACAGTGGTATCAGAGCCTTTGTTAAAAAAAGGAGCCCCTAAGAAAGGGATATTACAGTGGTATCAAAACCAAATTCTTGCCATCCTGCTGGGTAGATCAGAGCTAAATTCCTGCCATCTTGTTGGGCAAATCTGAGCCAAATTCCTACCATCCTATTCGGTAAACTAGAGCTAATTCCTGCCATCCTGTTGGGTAGTTTGGGTAGATTGGACATTCAATCGATTAGTAAATCATGATTACTTCTAGTACTCAGAAATAGTGGGACAATGATATGGAGAAGCTGAAACAAAGTTTGAAGAGGTTAAATAATTTTTTTTCAGACCCTACATTTGAAGACAAATTAACATGGAGTATTGCATCCATTGTTAAAGGGTCTAGGAAAAAGATTTGCTTATACTGCAAATGTCCATATGATGCCAATCACGATTGTCATTTGAGGCCTAAGGGCAAGGCAAATTATGTGATGTGGGCATATTGTGAGGATTCAGAATCATAAGATTCTGAACAGTAGGATATTTCTAAGGAGTCAGAGGTAGAGGCTTCAGAGCCTAAGGTAGAGGCAATGAAGGTGGCTCACCAGGATTTTGAGAGACATGTGGATGAGCTTAGTCATGGGGATTTGGACTCTTAGTTAGTTGCAGAGGACAAGGGAGTTAGAGATTATGATGATGAGATAGTTTTAGCAGCAACTTCTTTAGAGTTAGATGAGGATGAGTTCGATGCTGGCATTCAAAGTGTGGAGGTATACTCAGAGATCAATTGTGATGTTGGTGAGCCAACAGTTGGTTTGGTTCCTATTTGTGATACTACTCCTTTAGAGGTGTCTTTGGAGGTAGTAGTTGGTTCGAGCTTGGTTAGTGATCAGTTGTAGTTAGTTTCTTCTAGATTATAGTATAAGCTACTGATTGAGAGTGGCCCATTTTATCGACATTACACTATAAGTGCTTGTCATTAGTTATGGCATGTTTTGACACCATGGGATGAGAGTTGTGATAGACATAGCATGGTGGAATGTGTATATGGTATTTGCAACTTTGGCAGTTTGAGTTGTCCATTCTACTTGGGTTATGATACTTTGAGAGTTCATTTCTCATGTGTTCTTGACTATGGCAGTTGTGCTTTTGGAGTTTGGTTGAGTTTCATTAGCCAGTTTGATTATCGATTCCTCTTGGTCATATTTCAGAGGATATTACAGGAGCTTGTGTTGATTTTCATCAGTGTAGATCATGACTACATTTGGGATCTAGGTGGATCGAGTGGTTCATTATTTTGAGATTGCTTGGGGGCAAGCAATTTTAGGAGGGGCAGATTGTCATGTCCCCTTTTTAGGTGACATCTTCAAAATTGATGATTAGCCTATTATGTGACCTTCGTAGGCTGATAGGATGGATAGAGGGTCATGATGGAGCTTGGCTTGGCTTCGATTAGTAGAATTTCTATAGTTGGCTTTCATTTGGGCTCTTTCAGAGATGTTTGTCTGAGCTCTTATTATTTAGAGATATTTGACATGCATCAGAGCACCTTGTTTTGGTATGGTCATGTGCAAGATCACTCCCTGGTTCACCAGCTTCAGACGGTTTGAGGATCCGATATGTATTGAGGGAGATATTAATATTTGATTGATTTAATCAAATATTAATTATTTGGTCTATTTTTAATTAAGAAACCCCAATTCTAATTTAAGAAACCCTAATTAGGGAAAGCACATCTTTTTGAGGGTATAAGGGTTTCTCATGGGGAGAGAGATGAGATTATTATTGATTATGATTATTGATTTTGATATTGAAGAATTCTTTTATGAAGACTAAGCCAAGGGTTCCAGGATTCCATTTGCATTGGAGAACGTCCACTCTTTAGTGTGTGTGATTTAGTGGATGTGAAATATCAGCTGATCTATTGCCGATTTGAGAGATAGCTTCATACAGAAGTTATCACAGAGGTTTACAAGTTTGGGAGATAACTTCATATAGAAGTTATCACAGAGGTTTACAGGTATTTTGTTATTTAAGTTTTGTTTTAGAAATTGTCCAGATTAAGCTTTTTTGTATTAGTGCCATATATCTTGAGATCTGGTATCTAGCATAGAGGCCGCAACATATTATCTTGCTTTTGCATAAATCCATACCGATCCATGCAAGTTTGTACAGTTCTGCATCAGGTTGTACAGAGACCAACATCGATAGTCTAGAGACCGACATCGGTCGACTTCATACAGATGATGACAAAGCAGATTGACTAACTGAGATAAACATCAGCAGTATATCGATCGATGACGGCAATATAACTGATGTTAGTGACTGTGTTTTGACACAGAGACCCGAGCCGTTCCAGATTCAGGTTTTTTCTAGTTTACAGAATACTCAGGTTTTTAAGATCGTATTCGAACATTCTTTTATATGCATGACAAAGGACATCTACTGTAATCATTTGAGTGAATAAATAAGAGATTATACTATGATTTATTTATCTATTTGGAAATTATTTTGCAAAAATTGCAATTTGTCCTTATTTCATACAAAAATTTAGAATACACAAAAAAGCAAATCAGAGCTTTTGTTTTTCTATAGTCCCTATTGGTTGGGGATATTATAGTGGTATCAGAGCTTTTGTCTTTCTATATTCCCTATTGGTTGGGGATATTACAGTTGTATCAGAGCTTTTGACTTTCTATATTCCCTATTTGAAGGGGATATTACATAAATATACTCTATGAGAAGGAATATCTTCTCAAGACAAATTCCCCCATGAACAAGATTAGATACAAGCTGACCTCTCTTTTGAAGATAGATATGAAGAAACAATTATTAAAATGGAGGATACTACCAAATAAGATGACCATTGGTATATTATATCCATATTTCTTATAATAAATTGAAGTGTTCCAAGAAATCAATGTTTCTTTGGAAATCCCAAATCACAACGAGTTAGAAATTGATTGGATATAAGAAATGCCATTCTTCACAAGTGATGAGGATGAAGCAAGTGTAACAAATCATGAATTTTCATATGAATCCATTCAAAGGCTAGAGGCATGGGATAAAATATTAATAATGGTAAGACCCTAGGTGAATTCTAGTTAGTTAATCATGATGAAGAAACCTTTTGGGGTGGATTGGAATATTTTTATGCAAAGATTGGCAGTCCATTTCCCCCTCAAATAGAACCTAATAAGGGAATTAGTTTAAGTATACTAGCTAAGTTTTCATCATTAAATGAACATGATGTGAGTCATTATCTATATATTAATGAAGGATAATTATCACTCTTGATTCAAGATAGAATAATTTTTGAAGAAGATGATTAAGATTTAGACCCATATCTTCAATATATGTATTGGAGAATGGAGATGAGAAATAAAGATACATCACATAGAAGACATGAACATACAATTCCATTATGTGACTGAAGGAAACATAAAAATAGAGTCACCCTTTAATGTTCCATGGTAGATTTAATATTTTTCCATTTGACCCTAGAATATGTAAGTTCAGTAGGTAAGCTAGGTTAGTTTCTTTCTTGCTCTTTATTTCCTGTTCTTTCTTTCCTATTCCTTATCTCTACATAGTGTTTATATATATTTGTTTATTTATTTCTTTAGATTGTTGTTTGGTGTGTTTTTTTTTTCTCTAATTTGTTCATTTCCTTTAATAAGTATTTTTCAAGATAGCCTCCATCTCAAAATTCACCTAACTTGCTCAAGAACTTCACAATTCAGGAATGTAGGTATGAATCTTAAGCATGTGATGGACCATGGGTTTTAAATATGAACTTGTTGTTCTAGTTTTTAGAAACTAGTAAATATTAATGGATGGGTTAAGTATTCCCTAAAATCTTAAGCCTTATTTTGATCTAATTTTGATTTTGATAAGGATTACATATGTAGGATGAAAGTTTGAATTATTAGAACATAGTCATCTTTGTCCTTAAACAACATTCTTGCCTATGACAAAGGTTTCAACCATAGGTTATTATATAGAGATCAAACACATGACCAAATCCTAAAACCTGGCTATTCTGGTCCCTAATCTTTGATATAAAGTCAAAATAGTTTGGAAAAATAAAAAACTAAGAACTTTATTGAAAAATTTGGAGCTTTTTGAAGAAAGGTGATTCTGGTAATCTCAACTAGAGATATGGATGCTAGGATGGTAGTGGATCAAGGCCTTTATTGGATCCAAAGGTATCTCTATCAAGGTTATGGATGCTTAGCTGGAAGTAGAGCAATGCCCAAGCCTTTCCTGAGCTAAAGCATGATGCTTAATAAACATCTAAATATGTTATAAGTCAGTGTTAATGGTTAAAGTCATGAAATTTGGAAGTTATTCCAAAATCCCATGGCAAAAAATAAGTGGAATCAAAGCACACACACACACCATGATTGAGTTTTGATGTTTGTATCTAATTTTACATGTGTAAGTCTTATTATAATTATTAATTAATATTACTAATGGTACTTGACCAAGTGGAATAAGTAACCTAGTTATTTGTCTAAACTAGAGTCTTTGAATTCTAAAATATTGCTATGTGCCCCCCAAAAGTCACCATTTTTTTAGGTTAACATACCCCTATTTCTTAAAAATGGGACCCCTTATTTTACAATTTGTAAAATTTGTTCATTAATATAAAAATTCACTTGATTAGAGTGCCACTAGCATGTTTGCTCATTATCCTTATTTTTAATATCATCCACCATGATTGAATTGGCATATTTACATATGATCCTAGCTTGATCTTATCTAATATTATTAACATTGAATCTCTATGATTAAGGTTACAGGGTTAATGGAGTCCATTTGGACCAAGACATGTTTGGGTTTCATGATTTAATGTTAATTGGGTCTTTTACTAACCTTTGGTCTATATAAAATCAAATTGAATTCATGTTTAAGCATTTTGAAACCCTTATTCCAACTACCCTAGCTTAAGTCCTTTTGAATTAAAATTACATAGGAACAATTTTCATAGGAATGATTAATTAAGTTATAAACCTAGTTTAATTTTTTATACTAAGGTTCAATAATGTTTATCAACATAACCAAACCTTAATATAAAAATTTACACTTGGTCCGTTATGTCCTGATCCCGCTTTATCCCTTTTATATTCACATGGTTTAACTAATTCATCGTCATTTTGTTGTAAATCTTAGCATAAAGCCTCACCCTAAAGTTTTATCATATTTATTAATACAACAAAACCTTAGGTTAAAAATTTATGTCAAGTCCTTTGATTATTCATGGGTGAATTTATTATGTTCTAAAATTAGCTTAATATTTTATCCTAAGGTTTTAATTCATGTTTATTAAACATGAATAAAACCATAGTCTAAAAATATTTAACCTAAGCTATTTATATATTCCTTGAGCCTAACTTAAACATGTTGCATCTCCACAAGATCAATAGTATGTGTTTACTTAAATGGAGATGATATAATGGAGCATATAAATTTAAAATTTCAAACATCAAGATCAATGATGTGCATTCACTTAGGTAAGGATGATCTAATGGTGCATGATCAAATTTGGAAGGTCAAGCCATGGGCCCCAAGTTAAATATTGAGCATGTCCCTAAAGATTGATGGTATGTGACTAAGCATACACATTTTAATTGATGGTACATAATAATTCAAAAATTTAATAGAGCCCCAAACAAGAAATAAGATAACAAATGTAAAAATTCTAACAAAGGAACATAGAGCAGCTAATGGCATTCAACCATACAGATCAAGATCTAATAGACCACATTTTATCAACCAAACAAGATTTTATGGTGAATAATATAAGTTGAAATGTCAAATGTTCTATGAATAACCATGGAGATGACAAGTGGAACATCTACGCAACACTTAATTAAAATTTGAACATCTTCCAAAGATCAATGGTGCATAGTTGAGTGTACATATTCTAATCGATGGCATACAAAGCATAAGGCATAATCTAATGGATCAAGATATTTAGTACACATTTTCTCAAATAAAATATGATCCAATGGTGAAATATCAAGGTATACTTTTCAACAAATAATGTAGCCAATGGTGTTGGATCTTTTAGATCGAGATCAATGGTATATAGTGATCTATGCAAGGATAAATAGACAATGTGAATTAAAGGTAGAATTTTTGAAGGGAAATGATCCATTTTAAATATTAATGAGTAGGGTGCCATGAAAATTTCATGGAGATGCCATGGTGATACAACATAAGTACCACATTAGATTAAAGGATCTTACGAGCTCAGAAAAGAAAAGGTATAAATATGAGGGCCCAAACCAAATATAAGGCATGAAATTAATATAAGTTTGACAAGATACCACCATTAAAGATCTATAAAAACCTTTAAGAAATACCTAAATATTTAAAACATCCCTAATTTGACCCTATGATCACTATAATGAAGCCAAAGAAGATTGAATTATAATATGGGCAATGATAATTCAACTTGGGACTGAATTGTGATCCACTAAAAAGAAATTTGACCAATTCACAAGTCATGGTAGATCAAAAAGGTATCTCAAAAGAGGATATGGATATTTATTTAACCTTGGATGTAAAATGGAGAATCTTCAAAGATATAGAATTTGATGCCACCATTCTAAACATTGAGGACAATAATTGGTTAAGGTTATTCTAGACCATTAAAGATCAACCATCCATCACTTGAGAGGAAGAAAAGAATGTGTTGGAAAAAGGGATATACTAAGATATATTTTCCATTCAAATTGTGGGTCTCTATTATGCTACAACAAAACCTGAGGTACTAAATTTATAGACATTCTTTATCCTATTTTCAAGGATGGTAGGATTGATAAAGGAATGATAATCAATGAGCACACTCATAAAAATATAGCTTATATCTCTATTATATATTTTTATAACAATTACAAATTACCTAAACCCTAAGTAGACCAAACTACAAACAATAACTGGGCTAAATAAAATGATCTAAAGAACATCTTTTCCCTATGGTTGTATTCTAGAAACTAGGCATTTTTAGACTTTAATAACAATATTCCCATCAACCAATTTAGACCTGAGATTAGAATGATCATGACCATGATGAATAGGCTATGTGGGAATTCAAACACCATAAATGTGTATATAATTTGGGTACCCTTAGTATATTTTATGGTTGAGAAATGACTCATCCCTCCTTTAGGAGAAGTAATTAGCACTTGTTTGAGTGGATAGATCTTTGAAGTTAGGAAAAGGAATAGAACCTAATTTTATATGATGTCATACCTTCTAGATGCCCTTATTTCCACAAAAATATTCCCAATATTGGAGAATATTCACTCAATGAAACTCAAATAATTTCATAATATTATTCAAAATTTCACATATTCAAGTATAGGGACCACATCCACTTAACTTATGAATATGTTTATCCAACCCTAACTGAGGCCATAACTAGGAATCTAATGGCAAGAGTCAACCCCTTGATCAAAAATTAAATTAAGTCCATGGGAGACATATGGTTGTATCTAGACTGTACAATCATAAAAATTTAAGGAATTCAAGGCCAACCTTTAGGATACCCATCCATGTACTTGATAAAATAGTAAATCAAAAGGTAGAACATCAATTATTCCATGGTATTGATGGTTTATGAAGAATCAAGAAAAAAGGGCTCCTCCACAACCTCCCAATAACTATTGGAAAACCCATATTCAAATAATGGGAAAATGTTGAAGTAACATATAAACATAAGATATCTTTCAATTTGTAATTAGATGAGCTAAGGTAGTGGGATCCCTAGGATAGGGTTAAAGGACACTTGAAAGCCAAAGGAATAAATGTGTCTTATGGAAACCAGCTTAGCCCTTATGACTCAATGTACACAAAGGCATCTTCATTATCTAAAGTCATGGGGAGATTTAAGAAATAAAACATCAATCTAGAGGCTATGATGATAAGGGAGAAAGAGGGAAGTGATGAAAAATGGTAGCTAGGACCAAGATAATATCAATTTCTAGGTAGTACACCTTCTATACCTCCACCAACTCAATTATAAATAGAGCCCAAACATAAATCATATCTTGAGAAAAGGCTAGAAGATAGGAGGCCTAATGAGATAACATCATCTTTATCCCAAGCATAGGAACCAAGATCTCTACTTGAGTAAATTCATATAGTATCATTACACCATAGATAAATAGTTGAAGATACACTCTAAATGTTATCTAGTGCTTATTAGTATAATGAAGAGGAAACCTAGGTAGAAGATTCAAAGGAATAAAAGGGGAAGGAAGTGGAATTAGACTAGTTCCTATAGACACCCCTAAAAGTAAACCTAAGATTGCCATCATTTCAAGAGAATCAAATTTAATTTCACTCATCCTTTCAGTGAAGTCAACATCTTTAGTGAGGAAAACTTAATCCATAATCCAACCATTTCTAAATGGTTTGTCTATAGTGAATTAAAAAAAATACCTATTATGAACCATAATTGGGCCATAGTCAAGACCATGAGCATCCTTTTAGAATAAGAGTTCAATCCATGGATAGTCACCTTATAAAATGAAGAAGAGAAAAGGATATTTGATTTAAGAGATTCAAGTGGAACATAGATAGAGACCTCAACTCTAGAGGTGACACAATATTTAGTGGTCTCAAGTTTGACCCAATAATAGTTATATTACAAAGAGTCATATAGAAGAAGGTTTTGGTTGGTGGAGAAGAGTTCACTTTCCAAAAAGTGGAGCCTTTTATTGGTATAAATCTAATAATAAGGAAAAATCTAGGATAAATTCCTATCTTTGAAGAAAATGTGCTTGAATTGGCCCAAGCATAGTAAACATATTTGCAAGTTGCCCTCAAAGTCATGCAATAGAAAAAGGATAATTTAGAGAATTAAAAGGAAAATCTAAAGAAATAGACTATCCTATCAGTCTCAGAGGCCATGATGAAGTTGTTTGAATCCTCTTTGTTTAATATGTTTAATTATTTAAAATCAATAAATTACAGGCAAAGGATATTATGCCAGCAGGGTGCAACAACTAAGGTCCTAATTCACTAATGGTAGAACTCAAGGGAAAAAATAAAAGATTTGATCAAAATCTTGATAGAAGATCAAATTCATGATTTCAAGACAATTATAATAACCCATCTAAACATAGTCATGGGATTTATTGTGGATAATATTAAAAGTTTTATCACATGGTCAAAGAACTTAGAAAATCTCCTTGAATATGACAAGAAGCTACAAAATAAGATGGAGCATTTACTTGGGACCATGATCACTAAACCAATTGTAATCAATTTCATGGGTCTCATTACTAATGAGGAGTTTAAGCACATAACCACCTTAATCATGAAAGAAGTAAGGAGAAAGAGCCAAGGGAAAATTGGAATGGACAATAGTAGGATCATGGACATGATCCTAACATTAGATGAGAATATTACTAAATTTAGAAGCATCAAATAGGCTTTAGAAATAGGTAACAAGGACTTTAGAGGCTTGGCAGACCAATAAGATTAATTCTTCATTAAACCTATGGTTAGTTTGAAGCTAATAGATAAGTAACATCAAAGGCCAATAGAGATCTTATAATAGCAACAACAAGGTACTGCATTAGGAAAAGGGCCTCAAAGTTAGTTGAATAAGGAATATTCTTTTAGACTAACATGTATAATATTTTTAAAAAAGAATATTCTTCTTTGTAAAGGCATGCATAGTTTATAAATAACATTTCCTATAGATTAGTAATTTATAAGGTTTAAAATTTATTTAATGATTGGAAAAAGATAGCTCTCCTTAATACTTGATATGACTAATCGAAAAACTCTTTGTAACTTTTGAGAAAATTAATATAAGTAAGGATTTCTGCAATGTTTGTCCATACTTGCTTGTGTGAATTGCTATCATGGCTTCTCTCTCATTTTATTGGTATTATTTTCATATTGGAAGGGTTCTTATGGATTTTGGATATACATATTTGAATTCAAAGTTGCTAATTTGTTCTAATTCTAGATTAGTTGAAAGTTCTTAGGTTTGATTAACTTTCTCTGCTCATTTTGCATCTAGGCTAATGTTATTTGCATATAGGGGTAAAATTCTTAAATTAAGCCTAGTTCTTATTTGCATCTTTACATACTTTCATTAAGTGTTCACCTAATATGTGATATGATTTGATCTTATGCTACTTCATGTTACATATTGGTTAATTGCATGTTTAGATGAAATTGGAACTTTTCCATAATGTCTAAATCAAAGATTAATAGCATCTCTTTTCTAACTTACCCTTCCTTTTTCTCCTTTTTTAACCAATCCACTCTAGTTTAAATTTCCATTGTGAATACTCATCTTAGATTAGATTTTAGACTTAGGTGTGATCATAATTCACTACTATTTACCAGATTAATTCATTATTTTCAAAGATAACTATAGGCCATAGTGGCTCCCAACCACAAACTAATATAAATTTGTGAAAGATTTTCTTTTCTTTTCTTATATTCCACCAAAGAGAGAAAGATTATCACAATAGGCAACTCATGCATTAAATTCCAATAATTCAAAAATGAGAAGTGTTTCTTGAACACTCTAAGCCACCTATGATACACTTACAGGCATCAATGGTATGATGTAATTGAATATCCAAAACATTTTATAGGATTATTCCACCTATATCTCACCTAACTCCCTTAGTTATTTAACCACCCATAATTTATTACTTAAATTGCATTTGAGCTATATTTTAAAAATTTAAATGATTTAAAACTCTTTTTAAATTTGTGAGCATATGGTAGAAGGGAAGGGGAGAGCTTATTGAATGGGTTACTACTCATAGGAAAGGAAAGAGGTTGTCAAAATTGAGGAGGATAAATTTTCACCTTATAAATGTCTTTGTTGTCCATATCTATAGTGGACAAATAGCATCAAAATAATAACAAAGGATATGTCTTATCTAGTAGGGATAGAGAAGAGAGAGTGAGATATTCAACCTAGTCTTAGAGGGAACTAATCTTAAAAATAGACATGGATATTGTTCACACTTGAGAGGAATAACACATATTTAAGAAGAAAATGGGAGGATTTTCTAATATGGGGAATTATATCAATATCTAGGAGGTTGAGTGAATCTAGTAGATAAAAAGATATGTTATATATGAGATAGAGCACATAGAATAGAGAAATCCAAATGTTAGATATAGATAGTAAAATAATCTCTTGTAGGTATAATTTATTTGCTATATATAAGATATACAAGCTACTAAATGTACAGGGCTATGAGCTAACACAATTTTCAAGGTCCAATGAATGTAATGGAATTGACATTTTTTAAAGGATTAAGATATTAACATGGTGTGAGGTGTATATGTCTATGTTTATCCCTAGCTATAATTAAGTGTTTTATCAATGGAAAACATTATAATATTATAAAGACTATGTTTTGTTGAATATTAACAACATTGTTGAAAATAGGGTCGCTAATGCTTGTGCCAACCTTGGTCAGCAATTCTCAGGATGGAGGGTATGGTGACAAGGGGTGCATATACCCCCAAACATTAGAGAGATCATTCACAAGGAGATGATAGAGCATGAATGATGCACATTGATGACAAAGATAGATTTTAAAGGTGGTCCATGTGGAGAAGGCCATTACGGATCATGGAAGCAGTGGGTAATCTAGGGAATGCTGACAATGCAGCCAATGAGAATCTTAAGGATCTTATTAATTCTATAGTTATGTAGTTTCATCCTTTCTGACTCTAGTCTTTCTAGTGTTTTTTTTTGCTTCTGACTTTGTTTCTCAACTGTGCCGTTGTTTTGGTGCTGGCATCTTTTGTTTGCTAGCCTTCCTATCTTTTTTATTGTATAGGGTTCGGTCCCTGGTTTGCCGCCTTAATCAAAAACAACATTGTCAATTATGTTGTTGTGTGGGAGACTAATATGTATCTAATGTGTTTAGTTTTTAGCTAAGGTGTGTGTGATGGAAACTTAAACTAAAAAGTTGATATTCTATTCATTTAAAACCTATATCTCATCCACATCATGAAGCATAGGTACATTAATGTCAAAATAAAAGTGTATCAATGATAGAAAAATTAATTTTGGAAACACTGTATAGGTCAAACTTAGTCACACAAAGATAGAATTGATAAGTGTGATTATAACCAAGTTGAGATTAGACAAGACAAACACAAACATTGTACATTTATGCTTAGTAAAAGCTATAAAATTCTATGTTTTAGGAGTAAGATCTATAAATTCTAGATTTCTACATATCGGGTTTCCAAAATAATAAATAGGTGTGATCATTCCTTAACCTTTTTTTACTTTTTTCATATTTTTTTTCATTTTTTACTTTTTTTGTTTTTAATTGAGCCCATCCAGTTAGATACATATTAATTTTATAGTTTCATGGATATATATTTAGATATATTTAATTTCAATTAATTTAATTGTATCTTTAAGAAAACTATAATTATGGTAAACATAAATGGTGAGTCCTAACTCATTCAATCTAAGGTTTTTATTAACCCTATTTATTCTTAGGGTTTACTATTTAAAATTTTATCCTTTTTTAGGTGTGTTAGGTTTATATTTACTACATTTTTGTGCTTATTTCTTGATTTTTATTATGATTTACATTAGCCAAACTAATGAGAGTACAATGTCTTTCTTGGATGCAAAATTGCATAAACTTACATTTTACAATGATAAACACATTAATGAATGCTAATGAATGAATTGATAAATATTTTAAGTAAAAATTTATTTCAAACCATACATTCATTTATGAAATGGTACACAAAGCTAGAAAAGTCATAAATTCACATATTTCTAATGTATACACCACTATGGTTAGTACATGTGTTCCTATTAATTCTATGTTTTTTAATGAGTGTTTAACTCCTACTCTCATTCAAAATAGTGTGCTTAACTCCATCATAAAGGTAATAATAAATATTTAAATGAACCCATCAAGAGTAAAACCATTCTTGCACATAAGATAACTATTAAGACACATGTTATCAATAGTTTTCAAAGACAAATGTATATTTTATCCTTAGAAAAATAAAAAATTAAAGCTAGCATGAACAAAAAAATAATGCCTCATACCCATATATAAAGTGACATTTATTCCATGCCTTTTTTCATGAATTAATTTTTCCAAAATTTGAATTATTTTATAGTCATGGTGATCCTCAAATACATGTTTGTATAATGTTAACTTATATAAAAAATTATGAGATTTGTCCTTTGCAGATACTTAAGTTATTTCATAGAAATTTGGTTTGTTATGCCTTAAATTAGTTATATTATTTTCTTGGTGGTTCCTTGGATTCAATGGTATGTTTACAAAAAAAAATCATGGATCATTTCATTATAACTAATGGACCTAAAACTAATTCAAAATCGTTCAATGTTATAATAAATGCCCTAATGATAAAATGGATTATTACATCTTTATATTTCACTATCATATGATCTAATTGATATATAAACCATGTGATATTAAAATACAACATATATTGATCAATATTATGATTTCACCTCTCAATAACAAGCTGTTTAACACATCTCATACATCATTCAATTATATTGCACATAAATACATTGGTCTAGAGAAAGAACTACTCAAACCTAAAAACCAGACATCAAAAATTAATTAAATAAACCTAGTACCCATAGTTCAACCAAGGTTTCATCTACTAATAAATTTAAGGAAACCAAAATTCACAACATGGACATCTTCACAACTAGATCTACATTTGTTTTCAAAAATAAATAAATTATATTAAATGTCCTATTAGACAAAAACTTAATTAAATTGCCTTATATGCATAACTAATTTTCAAACCATAGCCAATACCTTACGAACACATACTTTTTTTTCATACCATGCAAAAATTGACGTTTAAAAAATAGATAAATTGCTATAAAATATAAAATTTGAGACCTAATTAACTAAGACAAGTTCATGTTTCCTTGTCAAACTTCCTTAAGAAAGGGTGTTATTTACAAAAAGATATCCCCTAAAAGATGCTTCAAAATCAAAAAACTTCAATACTAATGAAAAATATCAATGCAATAAAATCTTAGATGACAATGATCATTTATTTTAAGATGAGACATATTTTGGGTGTCCATATGATATGCACCACATGGACTAATACCTCATAAGGGACATCATGGGCTTCAACACATACATCTTATGAAATTTATTCTACTATACTTTTTCTTTCCTTTTTTTTCTTCATAATTTCAAAAAACATGGTCATATACTTGAGAATTTTATCACATCTTTGGAGTTATTTGAAGTTATCATCGTCTTTATGCCTAATAATTTGTGGTGATCTTCTTTCTCATTAAATAGGTTTCATTACTTATTGCATGTTTCTTTTGACACTTAGTCAGTTGTATATAGACATTGATGACTATGATGCTACATATAGAAAATACATTATTATATACATTTACAATAGTCATACATATATTTAGTGTTTCATTGATACATTATTACACATAACTTCTTGTGTGCATGAAAAGTCAAACTAAAAAAATAATTTAAAATATAAAAACATTCATGAAAGATGAGTTCAAAAAAAATATGCCTTTCTCTTAGTCATATTATGCATATTACTCATATTATAAATATATTATAGGTTTTTCTATATTCATTTTCCCACACATACTTCTTATGGTATACTTTACTACATGAGATGTAGGATATTCAAGTTGTATATAGTTTTAGACTCATTCTATTCACTATAAATTATTATAGAGAAACATTTTTACTAGTCTTTTCTCCATCTACCATATTGATCCACATTACATTGATCATGCACCTTGTGTTTTCCTTCACATAAAATATAAAAATTTAATTTTATACATATATATCTATATGAATTTATATGCATATCACTATTAATTTAGATGGGTATATTTTATATCAATTTCCTTGGGTTTAATATTTATTTATACATTAAACCTTGGAATCATACCATCCATATTTTTACAACCAAGTTTAGTCCTTATCAATACATCATTATAGTTCCATAGTCTTATACATAGATTTATTTTTATATATGTCATGCCTTACATGTGTCTTTATCATAGAGATTATTTTTATTATTCTATCTTATTGATTTCACATTGGTGTTTGTTATATATTATTTTATATTCTTACAAACACTTATTTCAAATTATTTATTATGTTTCACTAGCCTTGTCCATTTTATTTTTGATCCCATTTTCAATTATTTTTTTTCTTCCAATGATTATAACATATCTACTAGGTCCTTCAATCACAACATGCATTAAATTTTTAGGGAAGCCATAAGTTACTTAAATTTATCCTCATTATTTTTTTCTAGTTTGTGATCCTTGCTCCTTTATTTTTCAAGTACAACATTGTGTATTATTATGTCACTTTCACATACACACACACACACACACACACACATACACACACACACACACACACACACACACACACACACACACACACACACACACACACACACACACACACACACACACACACACACACACACACACACACACACACACACACACACACACACACACACACACACACACACACACACACACACACACACACACACACACACACGCACACGCACACGCGCGCGCGCGCATGCATGCATGCACGTGCACACACACACACATGTCGCGCGCGTGTGCGTGTGCGTGTGTGTGTGTGTGTGTGTGTGTGTGTGTGTGTGTGTGTGTGTGTGTGTGTGTGTGTGTGTGTGTGTGTGTGTGTGTGTGTGTGTGTGTGTGTGTGTGTGTGTGTGTGTGTGTGTGTGTGTGTGTGTGTGTGTTTAGTTATTTGAGGATGGAGTAGATCATATCAATTGTTAGATCTCTCTTATCCTAATAGTTGGATCCAAAAAAGTTAAGGAAATACTAAGAATACCTAAGGAAGGTAATAAAATTTTCAATATTCACTTTCTAATTTAAAAAAATCATATTTAGTGAATGGAAAAGAAGGTTTAGGATATTATTAGTCCATAATCACACCTCTCCACATTCCTCACCCTTAGATGACTACCATTAATAGGGTCTATAATATTTTTATCATTTATCATTTTATTTCATTTTAATTTTTTGCCTCAATACAAATTTTTGATTAGTGGATTTTATAAGTTCACAGCTTCTAAAAATGCTTCTAGGAGGTCTTAAGTTCTCACGGTTCTTAAAAATTTGATTAGGGGATTCAATATCTTCCAAAACCATTAATCACTACCTATGTCTAGGTTATGAATAAATTAATACTCATTTTTAGTTTCAAGTCTTGAATTTAATTTCATGTTGTAGAGAGTGAAAAATTAATAAGGGCTCTTTTTTGAGTCATTACATTTCAAGGCTTATAAGATCCCACAAAATCTATTCAGGATAAACATGTCTCTCCTTGAATACTTGAATGATACTAGGTTTTAGGCCTAATTTTTAGGCCCTAAAACTACTTCCATATAGAAGAGGGTGAAATATTAAGAGAAGGTCCTTTACTAGTCACCCCACCCTTGGGCCTTCTATTTTCCTACAATGACTGTACAAAAAATTCATAGTCAAGGTAAAAGTTTTGGTTTGAAACTAAAAACATAGAATAAGCGTCATAAAATATTATTATGAAAAATCTAAAATACTAAATATAAATATAAAAATAAACATTTTCTCCTACTTACAAAGGTTGGGTAGTTAACAAGGGAGGTGATGGTTAATATAGTTGACCACCCCTATATATATGTAGAGTGATGTGGGTGGATGTTGGCTTAAAATCCATGTCATACCTAACTTAAAAAACACAAACTTATTTTGTCTCTCACATAGTGTGAGCCTACCAAGACTGTTGTGGTCTATCCACACTCACCTACCCCCTTAGGTCTTCAACCCTTAGTCATGTCATCACATGAAATATTGTTAGATCTAATTCTAACTACCCTACGAAAAGGGTGTTTCCATAAAAGAAAAGGATTTATGTAATGAATAAGTTCCCTAAAAATAACTAAAATTTCAAAAATTCTCCATGGGCTTTATATAGCCATTAAAATTTTGAAATGAATTCTTATAGGCTCCAAAATTTATTAATTTAAATTTAAAATTAAATTTATCACTTAGCACCCTCCTAATTACATGAATTAATTATTGAAAGTACATACTTTTTAAAAAATTATTTGAGGCCATTTATGACCTCTAACTTCAGATTTTAATTAAAATTAAACCATGGATCCTAAAATGATTCTATAAAATGATGTGGAGTCGTGATGGAGTCCACCAAATATAAAATTATTTTTAAATATTTAGTTGAGTTCTAATTATAGACAAAATTGTAGAAATAAAATTAAGGACTTAGGTGTTTCAAGTAATTTTTAACACTTAGATTAAAAAATAAAATAATTTTATTTTCACCATTTTATTATTAACAAAAAATATCATTTTATATATAACATTTATTTAAATAATCCATTGAAATAATTAATTCCATAAGTTAAAACTAAACCTTACTTAAACAAGGGTAAAAGAATGAGTGTTAAAATCTTTTCAAGATCAACAATTTACATATTTCTCTTTATATGTATTAGCACTTATAGTTGGAGTAATATCATTTTGTATAGCTTCCAACAATGAACCAAAATTTTCATAAAAATTAACAAGAATAGGTGTATACTAATCTTCAATTTCATGTTCCAAATCAACCTACAATGCCCAACCAAGGAAAGGATATCTTCCCAAACATTAATAGAATCATTAGGTGACTTACCTATGCACCCTTCAATCCAAGGACTCCCATATCCAAGCATAGGTAATACCAATAAGTTTTAGGTAAAGTAAAATGTGGCTAAAATAATGTGGAAAGCATAACTAAATGGTTTATCCTATCAATATTTCTTATAATAAATGGGATCATACTACCACAAATCAATAAACATGTTAATCAGTATAAAGAAATATAAAAACTAAAATAATTTTAAGCATAAGGTGACCACAACAGCTTTCAAAATTTATCAAGACTTTTGTATCACCCATATGGATGAGAATTAATACTCTTCACTTAGTGGGTTGGGAGGATAGTTTGTGAGATATATCCTTTCCCAAACCCTTATCCCATTACCTAGTGAGGGATTTGGAAAATTTTGGTTTTCTATTAACAAACCCCCATGAAATGATTCATGTATGGGTATTTTAGAGAGACTTTTTCTCATTCCCAAACTCTACCAAGGATGGCATAGAACACACACAAAAAATAAACCCATTTTGGCAACATAACAATATTGTTTTAAGTTAATAAAATGGTTCTAAAAAAAGAGAGAATATGTGGAGGTATTTTTCTTCTTCAATAACTAAGAGGACCAAAAATAATATAGTGGCCAAAGGCCCAACCATGGCAAACAAATAATCACAAAGGGGCAAGCAAAATGGCCATGCTAACCATTTTAAAGTTTCAAAGCAATAATGGAATAAAGATTCAAAAATAAAACAAAATAAATAATTTCATAGGTGTAGTTAGGTATCCTACCTTGGTTCCTCCACTTGATCATAAGTAAAACCTCCTTCCACTATGCCTTGATACAAGAAAACCTCTTCTATTTCAAGTTTTTTCTTCCTCTTAAAACTCAATATCTCCTCTAAAATTAAAAATAATGGCCAAAAATGGTTCCTAAAAATAAATATTCCACTTATATTATATAAAAATCACTAACATCAGCAAATGTTTGGAATTTATCCTTTGTCATTTTGTGTCCCTTCCTCATAAAAGTCTTTATATGCCTTTAATGCACTTCTAAACCCATAAGGGAAAGCATGGCTCTCCCATTTTTATTAGTATCCATTACTTTATTTTTCATAAATCATGACATAAGTTGTCATAAAATATCTTTTAAGACTACCAAAAATGTCCTAGTCCATCTTTTTGGTCAAAAGGCCCTAAATTCACTTAAAATGTATGTTTTCCACTTTATACAACTTTCAAAACTTTGATATTTTTATCCATATAAGTTTTAGAAAGTTATGGTGTCCCCAAAATTTGACACTTCAATATTTTTGGGAACCCCCTTTTTGATTTTTTTTAAAAAAAATTTTAGCCTTGTGGTGTTAGTTGTACTACTTGAAGTCAATCTCTTGAATAAATAACTTGGGTTCTACTAGTGTTGTTTTTCATTTATTTTCTAATTTCCTTAGGTACTCCTAATTAATTCAAAGGATTAAAGGCATTTGATTTTAAAAACATCACTCTAATCCATTTAGTCATACATTTTAGTATATGGAGCAATCTCAGGGTGACTTAGCTCATTTGTAGTGCAAATTAGGTTCTCCAAGTTACTTTACTTCCATGAAAATAAGTTAAGTTGTCCCAAAAACCTAGTTCACTCCCCATAGACCAATTTAGGTTACTCGAGTTGATTTACTTCAAAAACTAAAAGGAGTTAAGTAATTTTTTAAACCCAACCAACACTACCTAGTTTTAATTAGGATTAAGAGAGTGATTTAACTCATTAAATTCATAAGTAAAAGCAGTTCTAGGATGCAAACCCAAAATACTCACTAGACCAAATTGAGATTGTGAAAGAGATTTACTTCATTACTTAAAATAAGTAAGGTAGTCCAAAGAGCCCAATTAAAAAGGAAGTAAGTGTTGATGTGGATTTTACACACTTGTAATAAATGCATTAGCAATTATATAAATTTTATGAGATTCCACCTCAGTTCTACTTGTCAACCAAGTCATTGAGCCAAGTAATCACACCTACAAATCCTAAGCCAAGCCACTTAAATCCTCTAGAGTGATTTCAAGTGATTTTATTCTTGACCAATTTGCATTTAAGTTAAGTAAATCATTTTTAGACCATTTTCAATTTCTTATTTTCTTTTTTAAGTTGTTTTCCCTTGTTCTCTCTTTCTCATACCATCATGGTTTTTTTACTATTGAAGTTGTTTTGTTCTATTTTTTCTTTCAATCTTTTGGTGAAAATTGTTGTTTTTAACTGTAAATTTGAAATTTAAATCTCTTATCATGTTTCATTCATGTTAAAACCCCAAAAATTTGAAAAATTTCATGCAAATCTGGTTTTAAAATCCCCTTACCTCTTTGAGTTTCCAAACCCTAGGAACTTTGGACCTTTGATCCCAAGTAACCACCCATTGGAACCCTAAAGTCTTGACCCTCATGAAACCTAAAAAACACTTGTCATGACTACTCCAAGTTTCCATTCCCTCATTACTACTTTGGGTCTCCTAATCTTTATTACTTTAGGATTTTGAACTAGAGTAACTTGACTAAGAAAACTTGAAGTCTTATAACTCCATAAATACAAAGTCTTGTGTTTGAGAGAAATCAAAGTAATCCATTTTTGAAAAACTGAAGTCATCTATTGTAAAGAACCCAAAGTTGTTTGCTTTTGTAAATCCAAAGTTATTTAATATGAAAAGTCTTAAGTTACTTGCCTTTAAAGACCAACCCAAAGTTATTAGATCCTACTACTTAAAAGCAAGTTACTTAAGTTTTTAAAGATGTCAATTCCTTAAAAATTTTATCTTTTTTAGAGATAAAGAGTTATAAGTTAACCTTATTTCTAAAATTTCTAAATTAGTTAGAATAGTTAGTAAGTGTTTTTTAGCACTTGTCAAGGTTTTTCAGATTTTAAAAGTGTAAATTTCTAGATCAGAGGGATTAGGAAGGTCAGAGGAAGATATAGTAGAAATAGGAGTACAAGGCAAGATCATTGAGGAGGACCCAAAGTTAGCACTTAAAGAGATTCTAAAACCAAGAAAAAAGGGAATAACAAAGGTAAAGAGGGTCAAAGTTCAAGAACCAAAAATGAAGTATGAATACAAAGGTTACCCTATTGAGTCATGCATATCATAAAATCTAATAGAAATAAGTGATACAGATATGGGGCACATATCTATGATTGATATTTTAGAATGATCAAGGGCCATTGTAAAGACTCCACTTTTACACTCCATCACCAATAATGGGATTCTTCAAGTTGTAGGTTTACCAATTTCATCCCAACTTCCTAAGTTTGTGTTAGCATGTGCTAAGTAATATAATTCTTTGACCAGGGTGGTAAGAGATGTTATTGGGAAAGTGGTTGTGAGATTAGATGTTTAATATATTAACAAATATTTGAAGACTCCAACCTCACCAAAAGTGATTGATATTTCAATGGAGACAACTAAGAAATAATGGGAAACTAAAATAATAGAGTGTATTAATATTATGAATACATATTACTGAAAGAACCTAAAATAACCTTCAAGGTTCCCCAAGCACATTATCAGATCATATTTTGTTCAAGAGGGAGATGATATCATTAATCTATTATTCATAATCAATGGAAAAAAGAATGCCAAATGGTTTTCACCCTAGATGTATACCTATATTAGAACCATTGATGTAGCTCAAAATTCTACTAAGATTGACTAGGAAAAAAAGGTCAGTGAAAACATGGATCAATAGTTGAAAATGTATTGTATAATTTTAATTTCAAGATGACTTCGTATCTTGTATATATAATAGCCTCTAGTGGAGCTTTCTTAAGGTTAAGGACAAATGGTACACTATTAACAGTACCAATATATGAATATCATCCTTAGTTGGTTTTTGAAGAATACTATAAGAACTAAACTGTATTAAATGATGGTTTCTTCTATGATCTTATTTTCAAGTTGGAGACATCTTTGAAACATATAAGAGTATTAGATGAGGCATGGGATGCTATCTCACTATATGGTTGCATTTTCATTCAATTTTTTTATTCTTCATATCTCACAGTAGGAGGTTTCTCAAGAGCACCTATCAAGATGCCAAAATATCTAAGTGACAAGTGGATACTTATGGAGATGAGTAGGAAATTGGTTGAGTTGCATGATTTTTAGTCTAAGGCTCATAAGGTAGCAATTAATTTTCCTATTGTAATTGGTCACTATCATTATCCTAGTATTTATAAAGCTAGGAATGTATAGAAGGAAATGTATCACCATTACAATCAAACATATTTTGATGTCAAGGAAAATTTTGATTGCAAAGGTATAATGTAAAGAAATATTTCACTTGAGTATATGCATATCCCTACACTTGAATATTTTTGGATGGATTCCAGGGATGAATTTGAAATAATAAGGGATAATAGGAGATTAATGATGGAGTAGATTTGAGCATTTGATTTATCCTATATTCCCAAGGATATGAAAGATGATGATATTATTAAAAGTGATGCATTTCATGTAGTAGGAGGATATTGTGCTTCACTTCTACCAATCATTTTTGGAGATGATCATGATAAAACAATTTTAGAGAGAACTTCAAATGTCTTGGCAATGACTTCTAATTAGATTCTTAAAAAATGGTATTACATGAAGGAATTAATAAGTGATACCACCCATGTGGGATATAAAATAAAAGAGATGGTTAAAGGATAAATTAGCCATGGTACCTTAAAGAAATTAAAGCTGAAGAAGAATGTTGATGATACTTTCTCAATAGTGAAAGATAAGGAACCAACTCAACCAATTTTTTTCACATCACCATTGGTCTCTTCTACCATCATTACTTATTTCATTCCAACTTATGCTCCTCCCACTACTTTTGACCTAGACCCTTGAATTCTTACACCACCTCCTAGTGTTTATGTCACTAAGTCTTCCAAGAGTCCACCTAGAAAGAGGTGAGTCCTCCTCCTCTTCCATATATTCCAAATGCTATAATGCCATCACCTCCTTTATAAGAACCACCTCATATGGAAAAATAGCTTGAAAAGGTATCTATTGAAGAGGTACTACCATCACAATAAGAAATATTAGAGAAGGAGAAGGAAAAATAAATAGCAAAGCCTAAAAAATAGTTAACTAAAAAGATGGTAGATGAAGGGATAGATAAAGAAAAAAAGGAAATAGATATAGAATCAGGAGGAGATAGAGTTGAGACTATATAAGAAAAATAAACTAAGAAATAAAAGGAGGTAGAAGTAGAGGTAGAGAGAGATTCAACACAAAAAATTCAAGATGACACTTGGGCATAAGGAGTCTCTTCACAAGAAGTTGTTTTACAAGAGATATCAATTAGAAATGAACAGCAACAAATGGTTACTCATTCAATCACTTTCACTAACATTGACTTCTCATCTTGGATAACTTTGCAAACAACTCTAGAATCAAAGGAAGTGATCAATCTTGAGGAGATAGATTTGTAATTGTTAAAAAGTCTTGATAAAAGGGGAAAGAAACCCAAGCAAGAAAAATTCACTTCAAAATTGATAATTAAATCTTCAAGATAAAAAGTTATAGAGATAGTAGTTCCCACATAAGGAGATAATAAAGGAGAAGTTAATGATGAGGATTTAGCAATTATAAGGGTGTCTCTTGGGGAGGTTACTACTGAAGGGTTAAAACAAGACACTCAAACTTTAATTGACTCTCTCTTTAGGAAGATGTATGAAGAGAAAGATACTAAATCTAAGTTGAAGGATCAAAATGATTACTTGTGACAAATAATTGCCAAAGTGATAAAATCTACTCATCAATATGTATGACTTTTAGAAGTAGTGATTTATCAACAAGTGATTACTGAAGTGGAAGAGACTAGGGATAAGGCTAAAGATATTGAAAAATGTGTTGTCAAAATGAATTAAAAGGCTCAAAAATTCTTCCCACTCATTAAATATGCACAAACTAATATTTTGAATAAAATACTAGAAGTCAGAGCAATAAAAGCTGAATTAGAAAATGAAAATGAATTTTCTTAACTTTAATAGGAAAGTATTCAGGGAATAATGAATTTAGATGATAAAATTTTGATTGAAGAATAGATTGGCCCTTATGCAAAGAAGATAAATCAAGAATAATATCTCATACCCTTTCATTTAAGCATTCTACCAGACATAGGAGAAGAAATGGAGAATCTATAAGAGGATGCACATGGTGAAAATACTAATATATAAGACTCTCTCATTGATCATAGGTATATGGTAAAGTAATGTCCTAAGAAAATCTAAATAGTTAGATGAATAGTTCAAATAGAGGATAGACAAAGCCATGACTCCTTTCATTACTAAATATATCAAAGTGTTGATCAAGTGTCAGGAATAATTGAAGAGACTTGGGCTAAATATTGATAAAATTAAATCTCATTACAAAAGTATTGAAAGAGATATGCTGAGATTGGAAATAAAATGATATTCAAGTGTTAAACCAAATGATGCAATAATCTAATCAATGATATCTCAACACATCAAGTAAAGAGAAAAATGTAGGAGTTAAATTCATGTAGTAGATTAATTTTGCCTTGAATCTTGAATAAATTCTTCTTCTTATATTTTCTCTTCTTTCTTTATAAGCACTCTGCAAATAATCTTATTTTCAGTAATAACTATGTAAAAGTAATATCATTTTATGATTTACTTATGAAAGTGAAATTACTTTGTAAATTTCAATGTCTTAAGTAACTCAGATAAAATGCTATTACTCAAAGTTGTTTTGTAAAAGTGAATTAATTTATCTAACTTTTTGTTACATGCAAATTGTTTATAATCAATCCAAATAAGGAGTACAAAAAAGAATTACATGTCATTGATCATTGCATGCCATGAAAGAGAGATTTGAGAAAGGTGTTATTCAATGGTTTCCAATTTTAACCCAAACACATATGGGTTGAAGAAGATGATTCTTATTATAATTTTGTATCTTGAAATTGTATAAATAGATGAGTAGGCTTACATGCCAAAGAGGATGATTTTTATTTTGGAAATTGTACAAGTGGTTTAATAAATCCAAAACTTTGAGTTTGAGACAATTAGATTATTTTGTATGATTTTTGTCAAGAAATAATAAGAGAATTATTTTTTGGAGAATTATGCATATGTGGAAATCTTGATGTGAGTTTGATGAAGATATATTTATAATCTTTGAGTTATCTTTAAAGATAAATTGAGTTCATAGTATTCTTGAGTATTTATTAGAAAATTAATCACATACTATATGGTTATTTTTTTTTTCATATATGCAATAAACTTTGCAAGTCTATTTATTGTGATATACACTTATATTATTATTTCTCATCATAAAATGTAACAATTTGATTCTTCTTTTTCTACATATCATAGATTCAATCTACTTTTCTAAAACAAAATAAATGCTTACTTACTGTAAAGTCTCTTTGTTATGGTTCATGAACAAAGTAGTTAAAGTAATATCAACATCAAATCAACCTGCACCTAATTTGTATATTCTTGAATAACTCTAAATAGAGAGTAACTAGAAGTAGATAAACATAAGATTACGAGAGCTTCACCATTAATTAAAGGGGATTTAATCCCATGACTACCTAGGTAGTTTTGAATCCATGCAAAATATCTAGCCAATAGTTTTTGGTGACTCTATTGGGAAATGAGCTATAAGTGTCTGACTCTTAGAATCAATCTAAAAGTTACCTCTAATTTCCAAAATTTTTTAAGAGTTGATCAAAAGTTTACATGTTTTGGGTAATGCACTGGTCTATTTTCAATTCCTAGCTAAGATTAATTACTCTTGCTTTAAACAAAAATCATCTTTTCAAAGTTAGTTTCATGTTTTTTACATCTTTAGTTTGAAATCCTAGTTCATTACCAATTCATTTTTATTTAAATTTGTTACATGCTAAGTTGATTTATAATTAAGCTTTTGTCCATCAAAATTATTATAAAAGTGTGATACTTAGAATATTTTTCTACTTTTCAAACTAGCCAATCAACCTTTCACTAGAGCAACAAGAGCATAGGGACAAGTAGACCAATTCTTCGAGCTATAAGAGAAATTTAATTTTAGCTTCCTTATTCAAGATAGAACCAAAAAGTCTAGTCTCTCACCTGTTAAGCAACCAAATCCTCATATGCATCAAGTTTAATAATAATTACTTTGGAATAATCCAATCAACTAGTTCTTAGTTTTTGAATCCTAGAAGAATGGAGCTACCACATCTTGTCCCATGGGGACCAGTCATTGGTCCATTGAATTTGACACCTCCTTTCCATGACCTACTAAAAGGCTCAAGGATTAATTTTCCTAAATTTACTTGTGATGGTAAGTAAAATATGGATGAGCACTTAGCTACGTTATTTATGGCATGTGGATTAATTCATGTAAATCATGAAGATATCTCTGTCAAGATCTTTATTCAAACCATACATGACTTAATAACAAAATGGTTTTATCATCTGGCTCCAAGTACTATGACCAATTAGGCTATTATGCATGATCAATTTGAAAAAAGATTTAAAGCTACTGAAGATGCTCACATACTACTCACACAACTAACTCAACTTAAAAAGGAACCACATGAACACATGCATGATTATATTTACTAATTTAATAGACTAATTTATAAGATCCCTCAAGCTATGTTACCTAAACTAGATAATCAAAAATGTTTTTTCATCAATTCTCAACTCCTAAAAGTCAGTTACCAACTATAGAGAACATAACCAAATGATTTGATAGTATCCCAAAATTTATCTACTAAATTTGAAGATGATTTGATAATGGTTGGGAAAATTAAGAAAATTGTATCTGAGGGAGAATCATCTAATTTGGCCATACCTCAGACTAGAGATCCCTTATTTCAAACCCTCTCTAATGACGTGATTTAAGTTAAAAGACAAACTACTCAAAGAACCCATACTACTAAGAATGTTCCTGTACAAAATTTCAATAATCAAAACAGGAAATGAATTTTTGGTCCTCAACAAAGATTGGCAATTGAAGATGTTCCCAAAACTCATGCTGAAACGAGTGAAGAAGATCAATTAACTGATGGTATTGATCAAAACATCAATGAAGAAGATGATTTTTTTGATCTTACTGGTGACTCCAACTGTCACATAGAATATGAATCAGAGACTAACTATGAAGAAGTGCTTCATGAAGATCATAGTCAATCTTTTGAAATATTTACAAGATCTCAAACTCAAAAATATATGGAGAAGTCATTGAAAGAACAAGAGAAAGGGAACGATAAATCCAAATATGATGTAAGCATTCTTAAAAGAGGTAGTCCTATACCTTCTTCTTTTGTTCCTAAAGAAAAGTATGTTCCTTTCACTTCTCAAACTTATAAGCCATTTATTCATATAGTTGAAGTTAGTTCTATCTTGCATGTGCCTATTCCTTATTTTGACATAATTAAACATATAAAGAAAACTAAAATTCAGATGTTGGAAGCTAAATATTTAAGGTCTTACCCAGATTAGCTAGATAGATTAGTGAAGTATGTTCAAAGTAAGGGGTCAAGTAATACATCAAATGTATAAAATGGTATTATATATGTTCCTAGGTCAATCCCTTCTCATAATAACTCTGTAAATGCTTCACGCTCATATACCCCCATATCAGAGAGAATATAACCATTTTATGTATCCCTTCTAATTAATGGGTATAATTTAAGCAATTACATTTTAGATTTGAGAGCCTCTGATAATATTATGCTATCCAAGGTAGCTAATACCCTTGGCCTTACTTTGACTAAGTCTATAGGAAAATCTTATTCAATGGAAAGATTAGTTCCCCTGATCAGATAGATTAAAGATGCTCAAGCTATCATAGTAGCCTTCTCAAAGAAAAGACTTAAAATGACAATTAAAATAGTAGACATCCTAGTCCCATATAGAATACTGCTAAGTAAAAACTTTTTTAAAGAGTTGGGAAGAGAATGAAGATTGACTAGTCATGTGCGCATATCCTAATTAAAGGGATGAATCTTAATCTAGAACCTGAGAAGAAGTCAAACTACATAGTTTCTAAATCTAAATATCCAAGGTCACAAATTCTCTTTTAAGAATCATACCATGGAATTTACTTCCTTTAAAAAATCAAAGAAACTAAAGAGAAAAAATAAAAGGATGAAGACAAAATATAGATCATGGAATTTGATGGAAGCTTTAGTTTTCTTGGTTAAGGTGAACGAGTAGTGTTTATTTCTCCTATTGAATTTTTTTTTCCCTATACATACAACCTTATGTTTGAAAAAATAAATAACATAGCTAAATATGAAACACTCTTAATAGGGATTGAGTAAGCAAAGGAACACGGATTAAAACTCCTTAGATTTCAAGGAGATTCTAAGTTAATAGTTAAACATATTAGAAGACAATATCAAGTGAAGAAGATAAGTTGAAACACTACTATAATAGATTTATAAGTTCCATTCTTGATTTATCTACTTTTTTGATAAACTCAATTCCTTAGGATTAGAATTCTAGAGCTATTTCACTCATTGTAACTGCATCTTTGCTTATGCTAGAGCAACAACTAACAATCTTTAAGGAAGGTAACTATAAAGTAGAAATGGTTTATTGCTCGAAAGCCCCAGATAATGTTGAACATTGGAAATTTTTTAGTGATGATAAGTAAATAACTACTTTTTTAGAGTAGCAAGATTATTTTTAAGGATTATACTTTGAAGGAAGTAGTTCACATCCATATAAAACAATAATATGTATCACTAAAATTGAACTCTCCCATGATCAAGCCATAATTTAACTTAAAGGAAATAAGATTCATAAAGTTTTAGTTTCATTATAAGAGATATTTGATTAACATGATAAGTTTTTGAAGAAAAAGAAAGAATATGCAGAAGCTTCTTTCATAGAAATAGATCAGGTCAACCTAGGTAGTAAATAAGAGCTCAGGATGATCAACATTGGCAAGTGCTACTCACAAGAGGAGAAAGAAGCTTTCACTAACTTCTTACATAGTATATTGACTTGTTTTCTTGGTCCTACAAAGATCTCAAATCTTTTTAGCTAAATGAAGGATAGCACTATATTTCACTTTAGCTAGGTATAAAGCCTTTCAAGAAAAAGTTATGACATCATAATCCAACCATTTTAGGTATAATTCATGCTAAGATTTAGAATCTCCTTAATTCTAAGATCATCTATCCAATCCATCATTCAGAATGGTTAGAAAATATTGTCTTAGTAAGAAATAAAAATGGGGAGATACACTTATGTGTTGATTTCTATAACCTAAATCAAGCCTCTTTGAAGGAAAATTATCCTTTACCTATTATGGATAATATCTTGTAAGTATTTATAGGGTCAAAAATGTTATCCATGCTACATGGATTTTCTAGATATAATCAAATAAAAGTGGCTAAGTAATATCAATACAAAACTACTTTCATAACACCGTGGAGGACTTTTGCTTATTAAAATATTCCCTTTGGGATAATTAATGTTGGACCAAATTTTTAGTGAGATATGGACCTAGTGTTTGTTCATTTGAAGAAAAATATCATTATGGTATACCTGGATCACTTGAAAAACTTTTCCAAATAAAGAGGTAATCATTTAGCTAATCTTGAAGAGGTCCTAATTAAATGTAGAAGACATGGGATTTATTTAAACCCAAATAAATCCATATTTTTTGTAACTAAAGGTAAGCTCCTTGGGCATATAGTATCAAGTGAAGGAACAAAAACTGATCTAGAATGGGTAAAGGCTATTCAGAGTGTGCCTATGCCTACATCTAAGAAAGGTGTGCATTCTTTCTTATGAAAAGTAAATTTCCTCAAAAGGTTTATTCCTGATTTTATTGAGTTAACTTGCCACATCTTGGATATGATGAAAAAGAAACCAAACTTTAAATGGAATGCTAAGGGTAAATTGGCATTTGAAAGAATAAGGTCAGTAATAGCTGAAGCCCTAGTGCTAGTTTCTCCAGATTTTGGTAAAGAATTTATTCTTTACTATTACTCTTCAAAGCATAATATGTTAGCTATACTCATGAAAAAAATTGATGGAGTTGAATCTCCTATAGTTTCCATGAGTCAACCATTGATGAATTCAAAATTAAAGTACTCAAAGATGGAGAAACATGCTTTTGTTGTGGTCAAAGAATGTATGATTTTTAGGTATTATATCTTATCATCTCATATTATGGTATATGTCTTGGACACTTTTGTCAAGTCAATTATAACTCAACAAGAGTTAGGATTATTCAGAGGCACTTGGGTAGCCAAGGTGCAAGAGTTTGATTTTGATATCAAACCCACAAAACTAATAAGAGGTAGAGGCCTATACCAATTGATGATGGAAAGAAAGCCTGATACTATAGATATAATATCACTTTTAAGCCAAGATGAAACAAAAGAATAACTACCCATGGTACTTTTTGTTGATTTGGTTAATGAGTGGTACAACAAGATTACTTACTACTTGACTTATGAGAATATTCTAGATAATCTAACAAGAAAATAAAAGTGAACCATCAGGCTAAAGTCAAAGGATTACATCTTCTAAGACAATGGTTTGTATAAAAGAGGTATTGATGGTGCTTTCCTTTGTTGTGTAGATAAATACCAACAAGTTGAACTGTTAAAGGGATTTCATGACAAAGCATGTGGAGGTCACTTTTTTGCAAGAGTCATAGTGCATAAAATATTATGAGAAAGGTATTTTTGGCTTAATTTTTTCAAGATACTTTAGAATGGGTTGCTAAATGTCAGGCATGTCAGCATTTTATAAGACAAGTCAAGCTACTAGTTTTGCCACTAAAACCAATAATTATTAATGAGCCTTTTCAATAATGGGGCATGGATTTTATTGGTGTATTGAATACTCCATCTAGTGTTATACATCACTATATTTTGATAGCTATTGATTATTTTAGTAAATGGGTTGAATTTATTCCTGTCAAACATACCATATTCGAAGTAGTATGTGATTTCATTAAAGAGAATATTATTATCAGGTTTGGGGTACCACACATAATTTTGATAGATAATGCAGTTAATTTCTCCTCTATGGAACTCACTAAATTTTGTTACTCATATGTAATACACTTAGTTCATGTTTCAAATCATTATCCTCAGGGTAATGGACAAGCTAAGTCAAGCAACAAGAATTTGATGAATATCATCTGAAAGTTGGTAGACAACAATCAAAGGACCTGGTATAAGAAGTTGTTTGATGCACTATGGGCTGAAAGGATTACTCTAAAGAAAGCAATAGGTATGTCTCCTTTTTAGTTTCTATATGGAATAAATATTAAAATATCAATAAATCTTGAATTACTTGCTTTACAATTGTCAAAAGCCATTGGAGATGCTACTTATCAAGATTCACTTTATAAGAGACTCATGTTTCTCATTGAGCTACAAGAAGTCCATGTTTAAGTTGTTGATAGGCTAATATATCATAGAGAAAAGGTAAATAAGATCTTTGATAAAGGAGCTAGAGATAGGTAATTTGAAGTGGGAGATCTAGTTCTTCTATGGGATAAGTAGAATGATAAAAAGAAAAGCATGGGAAATTTGATTCTTTATGGAAGGGACCCTTCACTATACAAATCATTTCTAGGAAAGATAGTTTCTTCCTAATTCATTAAGATGGAATTGCACTACCATTTCCTTTCAATAAGAAGCACTTAAAGCTCTACAAGAATTGAGTAATAGGGTAACTCTTGCATGTACATAAAGAAAGATTTTTAGAAACCCTTTTTATTTATTAGTCTTTATGTTTTTTTTCTTGTCTAGTAGTTTGTGTGACCAATTTTATATAAGGACTCCATACCCAATAAATAGAATGCAAAAATAGAGATACTGAGATCTCACCTTTGTTTCTTTCCTTAGGGTAGAAACAAGGATACCCCTTGTCAGATCTAGATGGTGTCTCCAAAATTTGACACTTCAATATTTTAGGGAACCCCCTTTTTGATTTTTTTTTACATTTTGGCCTTGTGTGTGTCAATTGTACTACTTAAAGCTAGTGTCTTGAATAAATAACTTGGGTTCTACTAGTGTTGTTTTTCATTTGTTGTTTGCTTTCCTTAGTTTCTCCTAGTTACTCTAGAGGATTAAAGGAATTTTCTTAAAATACATCACTAAAATCCCTTTACTCATCCATTTTAGAAGATGGAACAAGCTCAAGGTAAATTACCTCATCTATAGTGTAAATCGAGTTCTCTAAGTTACTCTACTTCCATGAAAATAAGTTAAGTTATCCTAAAAACTTAGTTCAGTCCCCATAAACCAATTAGGGTTTCTCAAGTTTCTTTAATTCAAAAACTAAAAGGATTTAAGTAGTTTTAAAAACTTTACCAACACTCCCTAGTTGTTATCAAGATTGTGAGAGTGCTTTACTTCATTAAATTAATAAGTAAATGTGGTTTTAAGACGTGAACCTGAACTACTCATGAGCCTACACCAAATTAGGATTGTGAAAGAGCTTTACTTCATTACTTAAAATAAGTAAAGTAGTTCAAAGAGCCTAATTAAAAAGGAAGTAAGGGATGATGAGTCTTTTCCACACTTGTAATAAATACATTGGACCTGCAAATCCTGAGCCAATCTACTTAAAGCCTTTAGAATGATTTTGAATGATTTTATTCTTGACCCATTTACATTTGAGGTAAGTAAATAAATTTTAGACCATTTTCAACTTCTTATTTTCTTCTTTTAGGTCATTTTTACCTTGTGCTCTCTTTCTCATACCACCATGGTTTTTTGACTGTCAAATTTGTTTTATTCTATTTTCTCTTTCAATTTCTTGATGAAAATTGTTGTTTTTAACTATAAATTTGAAATTTCAATATTTTTTCATGTTTCATTCATGTTAAAACCCCAGAAAATTAAAAATCTTCATGCAAACCTGGGTTTTGAAATCCCCTTACCTCTTCAGGTTTCCCAACCCTAAAAACTTAAAACCTTTGTCCCAAGTAACTACTCATCAGAAACCCCAAGTCTAGACCCTCATCAAACCATAAAAACACTAGTCATGACTGCTTTAAGTTTCCCTTCACTCATTACTTCTTCAAGTTTCTAAATCTTTATTACTTTGATATTTTTAATTGGAGTAACTTAATTAAGAAAACTCAGTTTTATAGCTCTATAAATCTGAAGTCTTATGTTTGGGATAAATTGAAGTAATCCATTTTTTATAAACAAAAGTCATATGCTGAAAGGAACCTAAATTTATTCAATATGAAAAGTCTGAAGTTACTTTCCTTTAAATACCAACCTAGAGTTGTTAGATCCTACTACTTAAAAGCATGTTGATTAAGTTATTTAAGATGTCAATTCCATAAAATTTGGAGCTTGTTTAGAGATAAAGATCTATAAGTTAACCCTATTTCTCAAATTTCTAAATCAATTGGAGTAGTCAATAAGTGTTTTTTAGCTCTTGTAAATGTTTTTTATAGTTTAAAAGAGTAAATTTTTGGATCAGAGGGATCAGGAAGGTTAGAGAAAGAGATAGAAGAAATAGGAGTACAAGGCAAGATCATTGAGGAGGCCCCAGATTTAGCACTTGAGGAGATTATAGAAATAAGTAATAAGGGAAAAGAAAAGGCAAAGAGGGTCAGAGTTTAAGAACCAAAAATGAGGTATGAATACAAAGGTTACCCTATTGAGTCATGCATATCATCAAAGCTGATAGAAATAAGTGATATGGATATGGGGCATGTATCTATGATTGAGCTTTTGGAAAGATAAAGGGCCATTGTAAACACTCCACTTTTACATTCCATGACCAATAGTGGGATTACTCAGGTTGTAGCTTTCTCAAATTTATCCTAGCTTCTTGAGTTTGTGTTAACATGTGCTAAGTACTATGATTCTTAGACCAGGGTGCCAAGAGATGTTGGTGGGAATGTGGTTTTGAGGTTGGATGTTCAATATCTTAACTAATATTTGAAGATTCCAACCTCACCAAAAGTTATTAATATTTTAATGGAAACAACTAAGAAACAATGGGAAACTAAAATAGTAGTGTATTAAGATTATGATTACATATTAATTGAAGAAAATAAAACAACCTTCAAGGTTCCACAAGTACATTGTCAGATCAAATTTCATTTTAGAGTTAGATGATATCATTTAGCTATTATGAAAAATCAATGAACAAAAGAATGCCAAATGGTTTTCACCATGGATGTATGCCTATATTAGAGCCATTGATGTGACTTAGAGATTTGCTAAGATTGACTAGGTAATAATGATTAGTGATAACATGGATCAATAGTTGAATAATGCAATATAGACTTTTGATTTAAAGATGAATTCATATCTTATATATACAATAGCCTCTAATGGAGCTTTCTCAAGGTTAAGGACTAATGGTACACTATCAGCAATACCAATATATGAATATTATCCTCAATTGGTTCTTGAAGAATACTATAAGAATTACATTGTAGTAAATTATGGTTTCTTCTATGAGCTTATTTGCAAGTTGGAGACATATTTGAAGCGTATAAGAGTATCATATGAGGCATGGGATGTTGTCTCACTATATGGATATATTTTTATTCAATTTTTTTGATTTCTCATATCTCAGAGTAAGAGGTTTCTCAGGAGCACTTGTCAAGGTGCCAGGATATCCAAGTTACAAGTGGATCCTTATGGAGATGAGCAATGAATTGGTTGAGTTGCATGATTTATAGTTTAATTCTCATAAGTAAGCCATTAATTTTCCTATTATAATTGGTCACTATCATTGTCATAGCATTTATAAAGCTAGGAATGTATAGAAAGATATGTATCACCATTACACTCAAACACATTTTGATGCTAGGAATTTTTTTTTTGTTAGAGGTGTAGCAAAGAGTATTGTTTCACTTGAGTATATGCATATCCCTATACTTGAAGATTTTTGAATAGATTGTAGGGATAAATTTCAAATAATAAAAAGGGATAAGAGTAGATTAACTATGTAGTAGATTCAAGCATTTGATTTAGCCTCTATTCCTAAGGATATGGTATTATTACAAGTGATAAATTTCATGTAGTAAGAGGAGATTATGCTTCACTTACAATAATAATTTTTGGAGATGATAATGATAAAAACAATTTAGAGAGAACTTCAAATGTCTTGGTAATGACTTCTAACTAGCTTCTTAACAAGGGGTATTGCATGAAGGAATTAATAAGTGAGACCACCCATGTGGGATAGAAAAGAAAGGAGATAGTTAAAGGATAAATTATCCATGGTCCCTTAAAGAAATTGAAGTTGAAGAAGAATGTTGATGATACTTTCTCAATAGTGAAAGATAAGAACTAAGTTAACTAATTATTTCCACTTCACCATTGGTCTCTTCTGCCCCATTACTTCTTCAATTCCAAATTTCACTCCTCCCACTACTTCTACCCTAGACCCTTCAATTCTTGCACCACCTCCTAGGATTTATGTCACTAAGTCTTCCAAGAAGTCCACCCAGAAAGAGGTGAGTCCTCCTCCTCTTCCATCTACTCCATGTGCTATAACACCATCACCTCCTTCAAAAGAACCACCTCATATGGAAAAAAAACCTAAAAAGGTAACTACTAAAGAGGTACTCCCATCACAAGAAGAAATATTATAGAGGGATAAGGAAAAATAAGTTGCAAAGCCTAAAAAAAAGTTACTAAAAATATGGTTTATGAAGGGATAAATAAATCAAAAAAAGAAATGGATATAGGATCAGGAGGAGATAGAGTTGAGGCTATAGAAGAAAAAAATTGAGAAATAAAATGAGGTAGAAGTAGAGGTAGACAGAGATTCAACAAAAAATTCAAGATGACACTAAGCCACAAGGTGTCTCTTCACAAGAAGTTCCTTCATAAGAGATATCAATTATAAATGAGCAAAAATAAATGGTTACTCATTCAATCACTTCTACTAACATAGACTTTTCATCTTGGTTAGCTTTTTAGACAACTCTAGAATCAAAGGAAGTGATCAATCTTAAGGAGATAGATTTGCAATTGTTAAAAAGTCTGGATAAAAGGGGAAAGAAACCCAAGCAAGAAAAATTCACCTCAAAATTAATAATTGAATCTTGAAGATAGAAATTTGTAGAGATAGTAGTTCTCCGACAAGGAGCTAATAAAGGAGATTTTAATGATGATAATCTAGAAATTACAAGGGTGTCTCTTGGGGAGGTTACTACTAAAGGGTTAAAACAAGATACCTAGACTTTAATTGACACTCTCTTTAGGAATTTTGATGAAGATAAAGCTGATAAAGCTAAGTTGAAGGAGAAAAATAATCAATTATGCCAAATAATTACCAAAGTGACAAAACCTATTCATTAATAGGTATTACTTATAAAAGTAGTGATTTCTCAACAAGTGATTAATGAAGTGGAAGAAACTAGGGATAAGGCTAAAGTTGTTGAAAAATGGGTTGAAAAAATGAAGCAAAAAGATCAAAAATTATTTCTACTCTTTAAGGATGCTCAAACTAATATTTTGAATAAAATAGCAAAATTCAAAGCAATGAGAGTTGAATTAGAAAATGAAAATGAGTTTTCTAAACTTCAACAGGAAAATATTCAAGGAATAGTGAATTTAGATGAGAAAATTTTGATTGAAGATTAGATTGCCCCTTATACAAAGAATATAAAGCAAGAAGAATATCTCATATCCTTTCATTTAAGCATTCTACTAGACATATGAGAAGAAATGAAGAAGTTAAAAGAAGATGCACGTGGTGCAAATACTAATCTATAAGACTCTCTCTTTTGGCTCATAGGTATATGGTCAAGAAATGTCTTAGAATAGTCAAATAATTAGACAAATAGTTTAAATACAAGATGGACAAAGCCGTGACTCCTTTCACAACCTAATGTGTCAAGTGCTAATCAAGTGTCTAGAATAATTGAAGAGACTTGGGCCAAGGATTGAGAAAACTAAATCTCATTATAGAAGGATTGAAAGAGAGATGCAGAGATTGGAAACATAAAGATAGTAAATTGTTAAATCAGATGATGCAACAATCCAATCAATGATATCTCAACACATCAAGTATAAAGAAAAATGTAGGAGTCAAGTTCGCATACTAGATTAATTTTGCCTTGAGTCTTGAATAAATTCTTCCTCTTATTCTATTTTATCTTCTTTCTTCATAAGCACTCTGCAAATAATTTTGTTTCAGTAAAAACTATATAAAGGTAATATCATTTTATGATTTACTTGTAAAAGTTAAATTACTTTTTAAATTTCAATTTCTTTGTTGTTCCCCAAAATATCACTCATTTTTGGGAAAACATTTGAAATATTTTAGTCTTATAGACCAAAATTATCTCTTCCCTTTCCAAAATTTGTCTTGGGCATTCAAATTCCTCATTTTTCAATATTTTTAGAAATCTACAGACTCTACAGGCTTAAATCTATGGACTTTGTAGGCTTGAATCTACAGACTCTGCAGGCTTGAATCTATGGACTCAGTAGGAAGAGGAAATCTACAAACTCAGCAGGTCAAGTTCAATGGGCTTTTCTAGGTTGAAATCTATGAACTCTTTCAAGGTTAGAGATAACTACAGACTTCATTTCTATGGACTCTGAAAATAGGCTCATTTCTACAAGTTCAATGGGCTTCATGGCTTTTGCAGGCAGGTTCAACCAAAAGAATTAGTTTCTAACACTTGGTCATTTTCAGGATTGGTTCATCCTTTGGTTCAATCAAAAATGTCTATTGGCAAAGCATTCAAGAAAAAGAGGCTTGAACCATTGAAACATTGAACCACTTTGGTTCAAAGGTTCAATGAGTTCAAGGTTCAATCAGTTCAACGTCAAATGTTTAAAAGGTAGGTTCAATCAAGCAGTTCAATGCTTTGATTCATCCTTTGGTTCAATCAAACAATTCGTTAATCGGTTCAAGGCTTTGTTTGAACTATTGAACCAAAACTTGGTTCAAAGGTTGGTTTAAACACATGGTTCAAAGACAAGTTCAATGTTTGTTCAATGCTTAGTTCATTGACTTGGTTCATTCACTTGAACCATCAGCTTGAACCAAAAATTGGTTCAACATCTTTGTTCAACAAAGAGGTTCAATGTCTTGGTTTAGACAAAGGGTTCTTCGACTTGAACCATTTTGGTTCAACCAAGTGGTTCAACATTTGGTTCAATCAAGCGGTTCAGTGGAATGGTTCAATAGTTGGTTCATCACCAAAGTTCAAAGGGGTGGTTCAATGCAAAAGGAAAAAATCTTCCCAAAGGGCAAGTGTCCTTGTGGAGGAGACTTGATCAATGAAAGTACCCTTCAGAAGGGTCATTTGCAAAGGTAATTCTTTTGAAATTCAAAAATGACTAAGGAGAATAAAGGTAGTCATAATTCTTTTAGACTTTTGTCTGAAGGAATTCCTTCAGACAAAAAGTCTAAAAGAATTCAAGAATCGGCCACGGGCACAGGAAAATTTGAAAGACTTGACAGAGGCAAACAATTTTCACAGACTTTTTGTCCACGGGAAATTTCCATAGACAATTTATCTGTAGAAAATTTTCCATAGAATTGTTCGTAGGGAAAATACCTGGGGAAAAGCCTAGGGGAATTTGTGAAGGGCCATCGAAGGACCTCGAAAGTCAAGTGCCCTTATGAGGGACTCTCGGCTGCCAATTTGAAGGACACTTCTTGACTCCAAAGGGTCACCTTCCCTTCAAGAAGGATGTAAAACAAAAATCCCAAAGGCCATTCAGGGATCATTTCTCAAGGACCAAAAGGGCAAGTCCAATCTGGAAAAGTGCCAAGCAGAAACCTGAAAGAAGACCAAGGGGTGGCATGCCTGAAGACGTCAAATTCAACATAGTGAACTAGCTATTGAAAACATAATGATGGGTGCGTGAACATCAAATTTAAGACAACAAAATAATTGTTGATCCTTTAAACCTACAAACTAGAATTCATTCACAGACTTCAAGGCCAAGACTAACAAAAAGTGAGGAAAGAATAGAATAGCAAATTAAATCCTGATTTAATTAACCAGAAAAGGAGGAATGATGAAGGTAAGATCAGATCACCAGGTGGACATTGAAAGTTGAAAACTTTCAATAAGCATGACTTGTTTCCCTGCATTGATAAAATCAAATGGGTAAAATGCCCCTAAGTTCTAGCCTATCTTCTTAACAGATTCCAATGCAACATGATGTATTACTGTTCCTGAGTCCTTCTTGAAATGGCTATATAAGGGACTCTCTTCTATTGTAAATGGATCTTTTTTTTGACAATCAAAATGAAACTCTACCCAAATTGAAAGGCACTTTTGAGACTTGAGCTCAATTTTTTGATCATATTTTGTTACTGGAATAAGAAAGCAAGTGATTTTTTAGACTTTGTGTTGTGATATCTTTGTTGTTGAGGAAATTGTTCTTATGTCTTTTTCCTTGATTTATTTTTTGTTCCTTTAATTCAACAAGCTAGATTAGTGAAATTAGTCAGAAAGGTGTCCTGAAGAGTCAACAGTGGACATACTTTGTGCCCCCATAATTGCCTTTCAGTGTGTTTTCTTTTCATTTTCTATGTAAAGGACTTTGGGATGACTGTGAGCCCTCATTGTCCTTCCTCTCTTACTCTTGTGCAATTCAAGTGAAGACTTTGTGTTGCATCTCGATTTTCTGGTTACTACGTCCTTTACTACATTTTGCATTTACTAACAAGAGTATTCTTGTGGTTTGTTGAATAGTACTTCTAAAAGAAGAGGAGTGATGTCTGTTATTTCCATTGAGTTTTTCCTTTGATTTGTACGCATCATCTCTAAAGAAAGAGAGATGGATGGTTTGTCCTACCCTTGAGTATTATTTTCTATTTATATATATATATATATATATATATATATATATATATATATAGAAAATAATACTCAAGGGTAGGACAAACCATCCATCTCTCTTTCTTTAGAGATGATGCGTACAAATCAAAGGAAAAACTCAATGGAAATAATAGACAACTCTCTCTCTCTCTCTCTCTCTCTATATATATATATATATATATATATATATATATAATACCTACAGGGAACCTCCCCTTGATGAGAGGAGAGATCAATGTCTTTTTGATGTGGTAAACCTACACATTTGGATGACTAATCTTCCTACTTTAGCTGATCAGACCTATTTTGTTTATCAGTACACTGATTGACAAAATATTCAACCAACAGTCTTAAGTAACTCAACTAAAATGCTATTACTCAGAGTTAATTTTTAAAGGTTAATTACTTTATATAACTTTTCACTACATGCAAAGTATTTGTAATCAATCCAAATAAGGAGTGCAAAAAAGTACTACATGTCATTGATCATTGCATGCCATGAATAGAGATTTTAGGAAGGTGTTATTTAATGGTTTTTAGTTTTAATGAAACACATGTGGGTTGAGGAAGATGATTCTTATTAAAATTTTATATCTTGAAATTATATAAATAGATGAGTAGGCCTGCATGCCAAAGAGGATGATTTTTCTTCTAGAAAGTACAAGTGGTTTAAGAAATCTAAAACTTTGAGTTTGAGATAATTAGATTTTTTGGAATTAATTTTGTCAAGAAATAATAAGAAATATAATTATTTTTTGGATAAATTTGCATCTATGGAAATATTTCTATGAGTTTGATGAAGATAAATTGGTAATCTTTGAGTTATCTTTAAAGTTAAATTGAGTTCATAGTATTATTGAGTATTTATTAGAAAAAGAATCACATACTATATGTTTATTTTCTTGCATATACGTAATAAGCTCTATAATTCTATTTATTGTGATATGCACTTTTGTTATTTTTTATCATCCTAGAATGTAACAAGTTGATTCTTCCTTTTCTAGGTATCCTATATTCAAACTACTTTACTAAAACAAAATAACTCCTTACTTGCCGCAAAGTCTCTTTGTTATGGTTCATGAGAAAGTTGATTATAGTAATAAAAACATTAAATCAACCTGCACCTAATTTTAATATACTTGAATAAATATAAATAGAGAGTAACTATAAGTAGATAAACATAAGCTTACAGGATTTTCATCATTAAATTAAGTGGATCTAATTCCATGACTACCTAGGTAGTTTTTACTCCATGAAAATTATCTAGCCAACAAGTTGAAACTAAATTTGACTCCCTATTAAAATATTTGAATTGATAAAATACTAAATAACTCCTAAGACATGGGTAAAGGGAATATGAATAGTGTTAGATTATTCTAAAATGTAGAAGTTTGAAAATAGTCAATACAACATAACTGAGTAGACCTTAATTAAGGGTGTCATGTAGAAACCTACTCATATAATACATGAAGTAAAAATATGCTTAGAATAGTACCAAATATTTTTCATGGCATCCTATAATCTACACATCATTTTACACATAAAATTAATTTACCCTATGATAGAGTAAGTAAATGAATGTAACAATTTCAAGTAATAAGCATCAACTCACATCATAAACATAAAAACATCTCAATATCATAGTATGTTAATATCATATTGTCAAGATTCAAGAATCCATATATTTAATTAACATAATGAGGAATTACTAGCTCTATTAGTGAGATCACATGATTGGGCATCTCAAAGAGCAAATTGAAAACATCTAGATCTATTAGAGTGTGAATAGTACTCATGTTAGAAAAATAAGAAATAATATATTATATAAGTAACATAGTATAAAAATAGGCATCTCATGCCTCAAATAATAAATAAATTTGACATATTAGGACAAGTAAAAAATAGTGGAAGGTCTAAAACTATCTACCCCCTCACCTTATGTAGGCTTCCTCTTGGAATTCAATGAAATAACTAGGGATATTGGACTTTCAAAGGTATTGCATCCTCCCAAGTAGAATAAACATATCAATCCCACTTGACCCTAAACAAGTCTAGTTATTAGCCTCAAAGGCTCATCGGCATACATACTATAATTTGTAAGGCTCTAAATATAAACTCTCATCCGTATCTACCTACAATGTCATCCAATCCAGAATATGGGTAGTGTCATATATACATTAACATAAGATAGAAACATGGAACACATAATTAACACATGATAGGATAGGTGAAATGAATAGATGATAAGTTGTGAATTTGATGGTCTCCAAAATCTCAAACATCCCAACAAAAGAAGGTGCCAACATAAAACCTTTTACATAATGAATATGGCTCTTATTGGGGTTCATTTTTAAAAACACCTTGTCACCCACTTCTAAGTGTCAATCAATCCTATTTACACCTACATACTTCATTTTCCACTCTCATGCCTCATAAAGTTGTAATTAAGTATAAAAAACCTATTGTTCCATGTTCTCCAACATGGCAAGACCAATGACAACTCTATCATCATTGTGATTCCAATGTTTTATCATATTTGGGGAACTAGGATAATGTTAGACCTTAATTAGACAAATTATTGTGAAAAATTAGAATGTTACAAATAAATAATAAATAACACAAATTGATTTAGAAATTACTAAATCTATAAACATACCAAATATGGAAATCACAAACAAAAATATAAAATTAGCTAGAAAACTAAGATGTGAATTGTCTCTGGAGATGAAACTGATAGAGAGACTATTTTGACTGAGTGCAGACCTAAATAGGAGTTGGTATAGATTCTAGATAGGATTGTTGTAACTAAATATTAGAGTAGTGCATTCTTTTTACCTAGGTATCATCAGTGTCTGGCAAGTAGAAGAGATATTAATTTTTTTGGTAGGTTCACATTATCTTGTATATTCTATGGACTATGTGTGAGATTTTGATATGATGAAAAAAAAACACTATGTATATTATTTTTCACCTGAAACCCTAGCTCAATGATATAGGAATATGAATATAATCACAAAGTAAAAATTGGTTAGTGGTTGAAGTTTTGTTTGACATCAACACACCCTGTGTTGAGCATTGTCTACATACCAATACTTTGAAGATGGATCAAAATCCATGTAGTTTTAGCATGTTATGGTGTTGTATGTGAAATAATAGTGTAAAATTTTAATGATGGTGAAATTTTGGTGTGGTTAAGTGTTTCAACCATGACTTGTGACCTTGGATGTGTATTAAAAATTTAGATCTAGGATAATATGATTATATTTAATCAAATTTGGGAGAAATATAGAAATTTATCTTAATGTGTAATTATAATTATGATATTTTTTAGTGTGAAAACATTTCATGTCCAAAATGGTTTGAAATTTGGATTTTTAGTGGTATTTTTTTTATTTCCTTCAGATGAGGCTCTAAACTTGTGGTCCAACCCTTTCATGAATTTTAATTTTATAAATTAGCCATTATTTATTAGGAGGACAAGAGTAGTGGATCTGGACAAGATAGCAGTGTGTTACTTTCCAAATAGGGTTGTTGTTGTCTAAGGAAAAAACACCTAATATGGGTACCATGAATAGTCTATGGGTGATATTAAAGTACTTCACATGAGGAATATAAAAATTATAGGGTCATTTGTTTTCTTATAAGAATGGGTCATCCACATGGAAAGTAAAGGAAAGTGGTCAAAACACCCTAGAATAAGTCATGAGATAAGTGTGTAAAAAGGGTGGTCATAAGTGCATTGTTTTAGCTTAAATATTAATTTATGTGTCTACATTTTCCCCCTTTTATTTTAGTAATGTAGAAAATATAAAGCACTAGAGTAAAAGGAAAAGTTTGTACCTAAACTTTCCTATGAATTGCAATCTTGAATGTAGGTCACAATGTTGAATTGTGTTTGACATGAACTTATAATAAAACATGTATAAAATCAATCCTTACTTAATATGAATATCAAGAAGTAAATACAAGAAACTTATAGATATAATAACAAGGAATGCAAACACCTGATTAGGTAAGTGAAGAATTTTATTTTTATGGTGGAGAAAATGGTTATTGTAGAGGGTAGGACCATTGGAGATATCATTTTCATTGAATAGATTAGATTGGATTGGATTATGCATTCCCAAATCATCATTGATAAGAGAGAGTGATTTAGAAATTAGTGTGTGTTTGACTCCATCTTGTCATACCCAATGTAGTGAAGTAGTTTAGAATCCTTATATGAATTCCAATAGATTTTCATAGTGTGAAATTTGGTGTAAAATTAGTGCAAAAGGTTGAGTCAACCTTTGCAGATGGAATAAGGATAATTTTTAGTGAAAATCTGATGAAAATTTTAGTATAATTTAGGTATAGTGTATACAACATGGATAGTTGCAAGCATTGTTATTTCATTTGAAAAATTGGTGAAAATTGAGTAATGAGAAATTAATATGCCTCATACATGCCTCCAAAATTAATATCTGGTGTATATGGATTATGAAACTAAGTAATAACCATTTAAATTATAAGTCATAACATGTGTGGTAACCTAGAATACATGTTGCACTTGATATTACCAAACCAAGTAAATCTAAGACAACCTTGACTATTTTTATAAAAATTGTGACTGTAAAAATGATTCCAACTATTTTGTCCTACCTAAGATTCTAAGATATTATGAAAGTGATTATTTTTTTGTCTATTTGGAAAACACACTATTTTGGATAATAGTTTGGTGTACCTTTGTCCAAATAGAGTGATATTGTTCAAAATGGTGCTTTGTGTGAGTTATATGTATGTTTTATGATCCATTGTGTGATCTCTACATAATTTCATCTATGTATTGTATTATAGGAGCTTAGTGTATAAGACAATCCACTGTGTATGCCCCTTATTTTGAGGTGAGTTATTGGCCCTATGTAATAACTTAAAAATAGAAAATTATATGATAGATATTATGTAAAATACATAAATACAAGCAATAGAGATAACGTGGAGGAGAGTTGTATCATCATGTATATAAATTGAGCATAATAGTAATGTGAGATACATGTAAAAATAATAATACATGGTGATATTGTCAAGATAAATGTTAGCAATTCAACATAAGTGATTAACATTGAGTACTAAAATCTAAATAAAAATACTTGGGCAAAGATGCATGATATACATCATGGCATTAAAGGGTTAGAAAGATACATGATATCCATCATGGCATAAGAAAATGAGTAAATTGAGAAAACAAGTGTCATGGCCATGATGCACAAAGACAAAGAGTACACACAAATAACACAAAACATTAAATAGAATGATAATAGAACACACACAAGGGACATGTTTGAATTTTAGTCACATGCATAGAGACATATAATGAAGGGTTAGAGCCACATACAAGGACATGTTCAAATTTCCACAAGCCAAACAAAGATTACATACAAAACATGAAGTAGGAAAGAAAATTTGAAAACCATTCGTAAATACATATAGTTGATCAACATAAGAGATTCACAACATGAAAAATATCTGGTAAATTTAGTAACTAGTAAAATATCAGTATGTTAGTAAGTAAGCAACATCAATAGATGTTATTCCATATAAACAACTAACACATGACCAATTAAGGATAGCCAAAAAGGGATAAAACCTATGTATAATATGCCCCTAGTGAGATTATTGATGTATAGATAAGTTGAAAGAGGTATGTGTCTATTTTGGATTTGACAACTGATAGCTTGTACTCACTAAAACAAAAGCATGGGAATGGGATAACAATGTGGTGCAATTCTATGTTAATTGAGTGATATTGTCTATTTGTAGCTTCTGAGTTTGAAATAATGAAATAACCAATTGTGTCTAGGTACGACATCATGTTTATTCTACACTCACTCATGTACACTTATGCCGCACATATGATATGAAACTGGATATAAATAAATAATAAATAATTGTGCACAAATTAGATAACATAAATAAAATAAAAATAATCATGCATACGTCTTGATTTTATAGTTTTATATAACATTTTTTTTGCATATATGAGAAAATATGATAATATTACAAATAGAAAAGCACATCCACAAGATGTGGATAGTCAAAATGTGGATGTGGTGGAAGATCATTGAGTGATGGATATTGAATATTTTAAAACTCTCATAGATTATCATCATTTTTTTCATCATACCATTCATGCTCTATAATTTTAGCCTTATCTTTGGCATTGTTTTGAATCTTGTGCATCTATATAGTATTTTATTCTATTGTATAATAGGCCTCATGTGTGTCTTTTGGATTAACCAAATTAATTAATGTTTATCCTTCTATAATTTTTATCATCAATATAATCATGAAGAATTAAAATTATACTATCCTCAATTTTAAACATGAGACATTTTTGTAATTTATCAATTATATCTCCCATGTTTGAAACCATTATTGCCCCAATGTGGTGTTCATCTAATTTAATGTGTCCATAACAAAGAATAATGTATTCAAAACTTTGGAACGCACACGAATAGTACTATAATGTGTCTTATTAAATATTGAAAATATATAACATTTTGAAATGCATCTCAATTATGAATTATGTGATAAAAGAATGCAAGTGTACATACATTCAGCTCTATGTCCTCATCTATTACTATATGTTGTATATATTCATTCTCATTAAAAACCTAAATAGTCAAAATATTAATCCCATAATGCTTGTAATGTCTATGTGTACTATATTTTTTTGGATCCTTAGGAAGTCATGGTATGGGTTGTATAATTTGAATATTTCCTTGAGCATTATATTTTTGATTTTTTGATATAATTTTAAATAAGTATCTATTGTATGACTTATTATTCTATGAAACTAACAAAATGGTTTGCCCTCTATATTTTACAATTGGCTAGTAGATATATGTTGTATTATTGGAAAGATGATTAATTATTTATCAAGTAACATATGTAACATCACATGTGGTTTATCTTTTGAATTCTTAGCCTATATCATAATAATTGACTCAATAGCTATAAATTCTACATTTTTTACTAAATATATGAATGGTGACATATTTTCATGTATAGTGCATTGATCAATATATTGCGCCTCCTATGATCTATAAATGATAGATTTTTAAAAAATGATAGTCCATGGGACACTTGATAGAATTGTATGTTGTGTGTTTTCTATGTAGTGATAAATATTATTTACCTTATCCATAGCTGAAGTGATTATTTTTCATGTATCTATACGTAATGATATGATTACCTTATAATCATTTATGTATTCCCCTAGGCCAACTATTGTGAAATTCAACACACATTAATATTCATCAATTTTAATTAGTATTTCATTATTATCATCATCATAATTAGCATTAGAATCATCATCAACATCCTTTATAGATATGAAATTTGGATCTTTCGAATTGATTAATAAAGGTAATTTTTGTACATGTTCCTCATGGTCTATGTTTTTAGGTGAAATATTTGGTTTTGAGTTATCTATGTACTATGGTTTGTGATTATTTTTATTAGTATCACCAACCTCATGTTTGTGCATTTATTCTATAAGAATGATTTGTGGTGATGTCACTATAGTATATTTAAGTGTCTTGAACTATGATTTACTCTCAATAAGAGGCTATGTAATCTTATGATATATTAATTATTGATTATTGGTTGGGCATGTATATAAGTATCCATCACATAAAATTTTGACACATCTATATATAGTGGAGCATACAAATTCCATGGCATGTATCCATGGTCTACCTTAGATTAAATTTTAGTGAAAATGATTAGACATTACTTAGAACTAAGTGGTTAGGGTTTTAGGCCCTACTATAATATCCAAAGTGATAAAACCCAAAGCTTGGTGAGGCACATAATAAAATCCTTTGATATTATTATGTCTTTTAAAGAGTATACATATTTATACATAGTTTTTTTAATAATGTGATATTAAAAATATTCAACCTTGAACCATTTTAAATTAAAACCCTTTTGAATGTAATATTTTTTATTTGAACTTGTGTGATTAAAGGTAAATTCTAATCAATAGCTGGTTGTGAAGGTAAATTTTCATTTCCAAACAAATAACATATTCAATATCCTTCAAAGTTTTTACAACAAATACAAATTAGCAAGGTTATGTATTACGAGTCATATGTGTCTAATTTAATACTTGGTATAGAATATATTTGAAAATAGTATCATTTTGAAATTATTATAGCATGTAAAAATGAATTAGTGTGTTTCTTAACTACTCAACAATATCATATCCTCTAGATAGATGAATAGGTCCCATGAGATTAGGTTAGGGATGAAGATTAATTTATTTAATTCATTCATCCTTTCTTGGTTGATGAGTCACCCAACCTCATCTAGAAACAACCTCTAATACTATAGGGTCTAATATAAGCCTAAGGTAATTATTAAATGTTGTTTTAGATGTTAAATCTAGATTTTACATGATAAACTAGTCTTGTAAACTTGGAAAACATTATTCATGACTCAACCCTTCAACTTAGAATATTTTTGTTACTATAAGGCTTACATTCACCAACTCACTATGCCTTATTGATTATCCTATAGTATGAACCTAATATTATAATTACCTAGATCACTTTTTAACCACATTATGCTTAAACCTTAATAAACATTTTAGATTTTCAATTACAGATCTTCAACAATTCTCTATCCTCCAAGGCACTACCATCCAGACTAGGACACTAGTATTGATGCTAGTATCCCAGATCTAATGATAACGTTTATACCTTACAAACACTCAAATTTGATTTTTTTATATATTTATGAGTTGGCCTATTTTTATTAATTAAACCTCCCATGAGATATTTTTAAAATGTTTGGTATGAATACAAAACAAAACCCACTCATTTATACATCTATAAACTACCAAAAAATCACCTATAAATTTCACTAAATCATTCACATAATTGAGTTATACTAACCTATTATTCCATATATATATATATATCAATCATACTATTAGTCTTATTATAGGTTTGAAGCATTCAAAAAGAAACCCATGGGTATTATTTTCAAAGTTCAAGTTAGGTCACTACATACACTCACATGGTTATTCACATAAAAGCACACATCTGGGGAAAAACCACATCAGTATAACTCTCTCGTCAAATTATATGTAGATAGTGCTAATTTACATATGTGTTTTTTTAGCTTATCTCAGCTTCACTTGAGCCCACTAACCCTTGTTTTATAAGATCACATGCCCTAATTGGAGGTCCTAGAGTTTTAGCTACATAATAACATTTAAAACATGTGCAAAAAATTCAAATAGAGAATATGCAAGTAGACAGTAAGACCTAATATGCATAAGTGGAATTTAAAGAAAAATAATTTTACTTCACTATAGATATAAGCATCAAAATAGGGACAAACGTGTCAATGCTAGTGTCTACATTCCAATGGTAGTGTCTGTATTGATAGAGAGCTAATGTGAAAATTTTGATGAATCATACTTGAGCACCATCTTGACTATTTCTACACCTCCATTTCCTATATCTTCTTAAACATAAATGAAAAATCTAATTATTATCTATTCTTCATGTTTAAGTAATCAAATTGCTATTTGGCATTACACCTTCTAAACTTAGCATATTACCATAATTTGGCACTATAATTAAAAATTAGAAATATAAATTATTTAATTGGATTATTTATATAATAGTCTATTCATTAATTTATTAGTATATTCTCTTTACCCTTATTTCCAAAAAGGTTAATATGGTGAATAACCTTTGAGTATTTGAATGCAAATCCTATCTTACTCTAGGATTTTAAACCTTGTAAGGTTGTAAATTGTTGTAATTATTTAGTTTTGAATTTTTCAATTATTATTGGCATTAAAATCTTAATTTAAAATTGAAAATGTAACAAAATATAATTTTAAAATCTAATATAAGGAGGCATTAATCAATAATTTGCATGTAAATCAAGAATTAATTGATGCATTATTTGTATATCACATGAGATGAAATTAGTAAACATGATAAAGAAAATGAATCCACATATAGTAATGATGAACATTTAATTGGTACTATTACCAATTCACTCCCAATATCCCTCCTTCAGACACATCATTGATTTTTACAACTAGTGGGGGCACATGATATGTTTTCAAAACATTATTCCCCAAAGATAAAATAAATGTTGCTACATTCTCCATGGAAAAAATCAATAATTTAACTTAATTACATGTTTCAATTCCCATATCAACATAATTCATGTTTGAATCCCCTTTGGTGACTTCAAAATTATCAAATCTTAATCCCAATGGATCTATTGTGTAAAAACTTCTCCAAGTTATTCAAGATTTGGAAGCTAAGGTTAAAAATATTGAGTAGAAAAATTCAAAATAAACTCATTATATTGATTCAAAAGATGTACTACATAATCCTATTACACCAAAGATATATTTTCACCCTTTACCAATTGGGTTTTTATCACCCAAATTCACACATTATAATGGTAAGGGTGGCCTTAAGTAAAATCATCTCTTTCTATGCAACATGTCTTCATTATGCTTACACTAGTAAAATTTTTACCAAATAATTAACAAGAAGCCTCAATAACTATGCTTTTATATGGTTCTATGATCAGCCAATATAATTGATAAAGGCATTTAAGCATCCAGTATATCAATTTATAGCACATTTATCTATCAACAATATTAAAAAGATGACATATGCACAAATTTCAAAGATAAAAAAAGAGTCCAATGATCCTTATAACAAACATATTTTGAGGTATAATATAATTTTGTCCAAAATGAAATATTCAATGGAAGATAAATATCTTAAAGATATCTTTAAGCAAATATTGATTACCTCATTACATGAGTCTATTGTCTTCAAGAAAATTAAATATTTTGATGACATATGCTTTATTTTTTAAATTGGTAAATTTAATACATTAAAAAAGCTTAAGTATGTATCCAACACACCAAATACATCAAATAAAAAGTTTCATATCAAACCAATTGATATTTAAAACCTTCATAAGATAAAAAAGAAGTAACAACAATGATGATTATGATGTCATAATAACCTAATAGGCTCATCCTATCCAATGAACTTAAGGAAAATTTACATAATTTCCCAAGTCTCCAACATTTGTCCTTAAGAATCTAGTGGAGTATCATCTCATATCTCTCCTTCCTTTAAATATTGATACAAGTTAACCTCTACCAAAAGGATATGATGCCAATACTTACTTTGAATATCACCGATGTGCTGGGCATTCTAAGAACATATGTTATAATTTGAATCAAAAGATACAAGATTTAATTGATAGTAAACATATCACATTTGATGATGTTGAAAAGGATTTAGGATCATAACATGGTAATAATCAAAATTAGACAATATTAAACAATTTTATATAAGATCATTCTAAAGAAACATCAAAAGTGAAAATGTAGTATAATTCACATCCTTCTCCACCACATTATATGCACCCATTATATGATATTAGTAACACACCACATAAGAGATACCTCCTATGGTTCATATGCCTTCTATTAAATTTAATGATAGTGAGATTATGGATGATGATTCAAATCTTCACTCATTGTTTATTAAAACATGTATTAGTCATTATCATATATAAAGTGTTATGATTGATAATGGTTATATTAATGATTTTTTGTACCATGACATTACTCACACATTTGGGATATACACATGATGATTTATATCATTAAACCAAGACAATCGATATATTTGATGGAAAATCACAATAGGTGTTTGGTGAGATTGATTTACCTTTATAGATTGGTCCAACACATGTGACCACACATTTTTTAGTTATACCACATACATGAGTCTTTGATATGATCCTAAAATGAACATTTGTTCATAAGCTCCATGAAGTACCCTCCATAATGCATAAATGTCTAAATTATATTAATTACAATGGGGTAATCATAGTTTTATGGACTCAATCTGAACATCCATTACATCATGAACTTAATAAGGATGCAAGGATAGTGATAGAGTTGTATTTTAATTTATTTTACCTATCTAGAGCATCTCCTAAGAGTGTTTTATCCAATATTTTGGTAGTGGTAAAGGTATTAATCTTAACCCAATATTTATAAAGGCTATCAAATGTTTTTTAATCCAAGGTGGGATTAGTATATCTATTATAGGTGATGGTGGGGGTGAAACCACATATGTAAATGTTATAAATTTTAGGTAGTAGAGGTTAATTTTTTAGATGTTTGATGGTTTTATTGATGAGTGGTAGTTGTGGTATAAGATTACCATGGTAATCCCTAAGTAGTGGGGGATTAGGATTTTTTTCTCCCCATGAAACCTAGTGAAGTTGGTTTTAGAGATGTATGCGATGGTTTTTCATTTGAATTATCTAATTTTCATTATTGGTTTGAAAAGTATGCAATTGGTTAAATTTTTTTAATAAAGTTGATTAGTTTTAGTAGAATTTTGACTAGCAGACATAACACGTGATGAATTAGTAATATGAAATGTATTATGATACTATGATGAACTATGGGTGTGTGATGATGTAGTGGAATACACAACACTAATAGAATGCATAACATTAGTGGAAAAATAAGCATTGTTAGCATGGTCAAGGATGTGGGTGTTTTGAAGAGGCCCACTAGAAGTTGAACCTACCATATTGGTAAAAATACTTGGCATGGAGGTTGAAGAAGACATAAAATATGATGTCATGGTATGGTAAAGAGAAATTATAGAGGGGATATTTTGTGATGAAAATAAAGGGATTACCTATAATATATGGGAAAATGTAGGGGAGGGTGAATAAGGTTCTCATATATGAGGTCCCATCATGAGATTATAGATGGTCTTAGGATCATTTCCTCTATGTTGAGGGTTTTCATTAATGTAGAAAAGAATTTATATGGTGTATTCAATATCATTCTCATGTTATAAATAAAATAAAGGGTTAATTGTTGAGGAATAATGGGGATGAGTCCCATAATTGGTGATGCGAGTAGTAACGTGGATATTGCTTTGATCCATGGTGGGTGTCATAAGATGTGTCTTAGGGAACCTATTGGGGATGGTAAAACTCATCATGTTTGATTGATTCAGTTATATATTATCCTAAAATAATAAATTCATGATGAAGTAGAGAGATTAAAAATTGGCAAAAAGAAGATCAACTAGTAGGATATAGGGTTGAAATAGTTTATATTGTCTTATAGGATAGTAAATAGAATAGGTTATGAAAGATACAGTTGAATTTATCGACTATGTTTTACATATGGTAAACTAGGAGAGTCTGAAAGACACACAATCAGATAGGTTGATTATTTGTTGAAATAAAATAGAAAAAGTAGTCTATAAGAGACTAGGTCAAATAAAGTGACTATGTTTGGTGGGAAAATAGAGATTGCAAGAGACATAATCGATTAGATTAATTGTGTGTTGAAGGTAAACACAAGTGTTGACAATTATGACGATAGATGATTTAGTTTGATTTTATAGAATATTTGAAGGAAACACTAAAACAACTATATCGATCAATTCGATGTAATTATGGCACACATCATTAACCTTGCACCAATGTTGGATCATACAAATTTTAAAATACAACATACAATTAGAGAGTAAGAAAAAAATATAAATGGTAATATAAGTGGTCATTCCTAAGTGTTTTAAGTTATAATAATTTTTGAAATTAAATGTGATAGAGAGATGGCTATAATAAGGAACTATACAAGTAATCTAAGAATGGTTTCAAGTTGTTGAGGCTGAAATAAAAATGGATCTGTAATGGTGATGGTATTGGATTGGTATTGGGGCCTACACCCTCACTTCATAATCATGTAATGATAAGGGTATCAGGTGCTTTGCCAATATATACCATCAACCATGTGCTTATACTTGTCCTAAAAATAATTTATATTTCCCATTGGTGGTGAAATCTAAATAGGTATACCTTGGGTAGAATTTGTTCAATGATTTTTGATGTTATGTGGTATAGAAGTGTGTGAAAAATAAAATAGTGTGACTAAATTGATAAATTAAAAACCTCCTATTTAGTTTATATGTGTTACTCTAAACAAGCAAGAAACAAAAATGAAAAGTGAATTAATTGTTGGAAATATTTTCTATGATGTCAAAAGTGTATGGATAAGAAAGTCATTGATGTTAAAGGTGTATCGATATTATCTTCATTAATGTCAAAGGCATATAGATTAAATCATATAAAGGCCAAAGGCCACTAATCATTGTCTAATTTCATGGCATCTAAAGACACATTATATTGAAGAGTATTGGTTGACCCCTATTTCTTATTGGTAACACAAATTTAACTTGATCTTCATAAGGATATCAAACCCTCTCCTTCATTAGTTCCCAATACAAAAATTAATTTTAAAAAAATGATTATTAATTATGGGCCATTACTCTTTGGAATAAGCCATGTCTTCTTAAAAGGTTATCTTTATTCAAAGGGATTCCTCCCTTTATGAAGAGGCATAAGGAAGATATAAATGTATAGATAATTTGAATAGAAAGTATGTAAGTTGAAGTGTGAGATATGTGAAGATTAATAAATAATAGAAGGAAGAAAGTGTGTGGATAAAAAATAAGATATATCATACAAACACACACAGACTTGAAGAAAATAATTAATTATTTATATCATTATAGTATAAGTAGTTTTTTGTGGAAAAGAGGGGAGATTGAATTTGCCATCATTTATTGATTAAGCAGAAATAATGTGTTGAAAGATTGTTAAATGGAGGTTAGTGCCTTATAAAGAAGACATTGGTTTCTCTTGCTAAGTTGGTGATTAGAGATGAGGATTAGTGTCTCCAGTAAGTTGGTGCCTATAAATTGTTTAACGATGGGGATTGGTGTCTCTATTAGGTTGGTACCTAAAATTTTTGTAAGAATAATTTTATTTTTGGCTAGATTTGGATAGTATATCCAAGTATTCCTTTTCTCAATGGTTTTCTCCTGAAAGAGTTTCCACGTAAATCTTGTGTTCTTAATTTTTGATGTGTGTGATTGATATGACTATGATTATCAACTTGAAAAATTAAAATCCTACCTTATATTGATTCATCCTTCCTCTTAGTATAATCATGTGCTCATTAATTGGTATCAGAGAGGGTTTCTTATAAAATATTCTAACCACTAGAAGGTAGATCTTGGGAGTACACATGGCTAGTCAAAAAGGTTTCTCCATAAACAAAGCTCCATTGTTTGATGAAACAATCTATGCCTTCTAAATAATAATGATGCTTACATACCTAATGGATCTTGGCTTTCATATTTGGAAGTCAGTTGTGAGAAGATATGTAACTCCATCATCTCCACCAATAGATTTGGTAGGAGAAAAGGATAGAGAAAATAATACAAACACTATGAATGCAATTTTGTGTTGTCTATTTAAATCAGAGTTTGTCAAAGTAATGCACTATGAATTATTAAAAGAGATTTTAGATAAACTAAATAAAATCTATGAAAGATATGATAGGTTAAAGAAATCTAATATTCAAACACAAAATATAATTTAAAAGTTTGAAAATGAAGGATGAAGTAAACATTACAACCTATCTTCTTCATGTGGATGAAATAATTAACACTATCATAGGTCTTGGAGAAAAAGTTGAGGGTGAAATGATTGTGTATAAAGTATTAAGGTCTCTTCCATTGAGGTTTAATTCCAAAGTCTCTTCCATAAAATAAATGAAATGTCTATGTAATCTAATGATGGATGAATTGCATAGGATCCTCATGGCATAATAAATGAGGATCAAAAAGGAGAAATCATCTAAATGAGAGGCAGCCTTCAAATCCTAAAATAAAATGAAGAATAAAGACCCCAATCCAAATGATAGTTCCAATAATTGACTAGAAAAGGAATAATGTCATTTTTTGAGGAAGTTGAAGTAAAGATCCGACAAGAACAAAGATAAGTTGCCTTTAAAATGCTTTAACTATGGAAAGGTAGGACATTTTATGGCCAAATGACCATATGCATAAAATGACAATAGTGATGATAAAAATAAGAGATTTCACAAGCACAAGAAAATCCTCAATTCAAAAGAGGAAAGTCATTCATCCTAAGAGAGTTTATCCACTAGTGATAGAGAAGAAATCTTATTCATGAAAATAGAAACAAAAAATGATAACTTGGAAAGTGAAGATTGAAAAAGAAGAAAAGGATTAAAAAGAGGAAGAGAATGTCAAAATAGATGGAGATGTATATTTGGAAGAATAAATCATTTGTGCCCTAAGTGAAATTAAGAAACTTAAGAACTTGAAAAAAAATTACAGTTTCAAGAGGACTATGAATTTAAGGCAAAAATGTCACAAAGTCTTGAGGAATCAAAAAAAATGATAATAAATCTCAAGATTAAAATTAAATAAGCAAAAAATATAGAAGAGAAGGTGATAATCCAATTAAACAAAAAGGAAGAAAAATATGATAGATTGGAGTACGAAATTGTTTCCTTGAGGAAGGTGTTAGAAATTTGGCTTGTCGACGCCAAATACCATCCCATATAATTGAAAACATTTCATGTTCATCATAGTGTCTTAACTTTCAAGTGAATAGTTATTTGTTTAGTGTCATGTTCATAGTTTCAAGTGTTATTTTGAGGTTTTAATAGAGTTTCAAGTGGTTCTGTGATGTGAAAGTGCTTTGATGATGATATACAAAAGGTGGTAGCTGATGATTCTCAAGTATACTCAGTATGTTCAAGAAAAAATATTTATAAGACTTAAATAAGAGGTAATTAACATACATAAAATTTTCATGGAGATATTAATTGAAAGTGATGAGGTTCTTTTTAATGTTATTCATTAACATCTCCTTATGAAGTCATGTGTATGAGGTCAAAAGTGAATATTTTATATTTAAAATGATTAAATTATAAATTTTAAGGCCATTAAATCATTAAAAATACTTTTAAATACATTTAATTACATGTAATTACCTTTATCATAAAGTTTTATGTTTTGAAAAGGTCATTTAATGTAATTTTAAGCTTTGAAAAGGTTTTTTAGAGCTCACACATGCCAAATTTGCCTATTAAAATATGAAAAAAGATTATTTTTTATTATAAAACATCATTTGACTCATTTTATCCTCTTCACACCCTAAAAGTGGTGGTTAAAGACATAAGTTTTGAATAAAAGGCAAAAGCAAGCCATTTTTAGTGTATTTTTCATGCAAAGTATAGAATTGTAAAAATTTTCCATACAATTAAGTCCAAGAGAAGGAATAAGAGGTAATATCAGGTTTTATATAATAATTTAAAGGAAAGGGGATTTATAAAAGTCCCAAAACTAGTTCCCTCTATTCATCTTACTTTTTTGCACACAGGGAGAGCCCTTTAGGTTTGAAGGTGGTACGACCATGAGAGAGAAAATCCATGTCTAAAATTTTGGCCAAATAAAATAATATAAAAGAGATTTTATATATGTAAATTTGTTCTCAAATTGGTCCTACATTATTCATGAACCATGTATTTTAATTCAAAGCACTCATTATGACTCCTTCATCTAAGCAGGCAGTTGGTTTTCCTAAATTTCTCTTCATCAGGGCATCATGAGAGAAAAATTCAAGTTTATAGGGCCTATAAAGAACATAATTCACCTTTCCATGAAATACATCAGTTATATTACACATGTGTGACTGTAAAATAGATATCATTATGATAAAGGAGTGAAATTCTATAGTCTAAAAGATTATGAAGAAGAATTGTATGTTCTAGGAGAGAGAAAAGGTTTCAAATTTTGGTTAGATTATTATTTGAGAATGTTTCCTTCATGTTTATATAGTTTCATTAAATATTATAAAAAATTTACTCAAAATATTCATATAAATAATATCACCAATGTGCTCTCAATAGTTCTCAAAGAGTCACTATTTAACAAATGTTAAGGTTTTCTAGTATTTATTAAGGTTTTTTTGTAGACTTATAGGTTTCAATTTCACCCTATTATCCTCATTTAAAGGAATCTAAATTGATATATATCTTAGAGGATAACCCTATGTATGCATAAAAACTTAAAAGTGGTTCTAATATTCACATTTCATGCTCTTATCACTCCATATTGGTTAATCTCCATCATCACCATCTTTCACTACCATTCTCATTATGATCATGCTTCATTTTCCTCTATTAACATGGTTTTCAATATTCCTTTCCCATCATCCTCCATTCTATTCATATCCACCTAATGAATCTATTATAATTAAAATTCAAGGACTGTTGGGTACCCTTTAGAACAACAAATATGCTCTGGTACCAATTGTTAGGATCTTGCTCCTCAGAAAGAGCACAATATGATTACCAAACTTAAGCAATTAAACATGCGGAAATATACCAGAAATACAAGTAACTAGAATTCACCAATAGCACAGAATATGAGAGACAATATACACTCTTATATATTAATACTTGTACAGAAAAGAATAAAATAAAGAGCTGCCACACTCTTCCACCTTACAGAGGCTTCCCACACCTCAAGTGTACAATAACTCTTCTTCAAAACACTCTCCTATCAAAAAATGGTCCCAACAACCAACTCACACACAAAATTGGTGTTCACCACTCCAACCAGTCAGTAATAACCCTGCTAGTACACCAAGAACTCTATAGTACTTCAAGTTAATCTCCCATGAACTTGCAACCTAAAATTCAACAGACCATACTCACCATGGAAGGATCTTCCTTGCCTTCCTTTCTAGCTAGGAGGAACACACACTTTGTTCTCTTCACTAGCACACTTTACAATACATGCCAATGGGTCTATAAATAGATCCCAGACTTAAACAATAACTTAGACTTATATTTTACTAATAATAGACACATAGCTCAAGACTCAAATAGCTTTTACATGCAAACACTCCATTCACTAAACTAACTGTTCTTGCAACGAACAGTTCTTGAACACACAGGTGACTGACGTCGGTCCCTGCTTGCCTGGTGCTGCTGACATTGGCTGACTTCCTACCATTGCCAGTTGCCTTCTGCACTAATCATGACAAACATCGGTCATGCTGCCAACACTAGTTCTTTTGGGTCTTCAGCAACCTCCTTTTTTATGTCTGCAACAAGTTGAAGCTTTTAGCTCCACAATCTAACAATATCCCACTTGGAGATAAATAGTTGCAACTGTACCTATACTTGTACACCATCTAGTTTGTTCCCTTGGCTCTGTATCCCTCTTCAAGATCACCCCTGAAGACTACCCACCACAAAACCTATAGTGCAAACCCTGTCATCCAAATTCCTTGCCACATCCACATATACAAACCCATGTAGAAAATAACTTGAACCTACATAGCATGTGCACCTACTGCTGGTCCCTCTAAGAATCCACTGAACTACCCTCCAATGCTTCTTTCCCAGATTGGCTCCAACTTTCTGACAACTCCCACTGCTTGGGAAAACTCAGGCTAGTACATACCATGCACTTAACCTCATTATGTGAATTAAGACACCTGTTCTGTGAACTATCCAACCATCGGCGTGCTAACTGGTCTCACACAATCATCCTGAAATAAAGTCAACATATGACCTTCCATGTCCCTATAACACACTCATGCCAAAGAATCTTGCTGCTCCCAGACTCTCCATGACACACCCCTAAACTAGCTTTACTTTTAGTTCAACAATACCTGTATATGTAACCCTGCAACAAGAACATCATACAGTAATAGGATAATGTAGCTAATATTATCCAACTTGGTAAAGAGAAACACAATGATCAAACCTCCATTGCACTGTAGCTTACTCAAGACCATATACCCTGATCTTCTGTCTCACGTATCCATTCCCGCTCTTCTTCATCCTAAACATCCATTCGTCTCTCAGTGCTTACTTCTAGCTAGCAACTCTACCAACAAATCCCTATTTGGTTCTTTTCCAAGGAATCACATCCTCATCCATGCCAAGCTCCCATTATTTCTTGGATCTACCTGTTCTGCTTCTTTAACAACTTCCTAGTTCTTTACCATTAGTGAGCAACAAGTAGTGTAAAGAAGGGAGATGATGAATTTGAGGCTTACCTACCATTTAAGTCCTTCATATGGGTGCTTGAGACTCCTTGACAGCTTCCTGTCCACCCAAAATTCATCTCAGTGACCAATGCCGGTCACATTCCAGTCTATACCTGACCGATGTCAGTTCCCTGCGACTGCCTCATTGCCAATGTTGGTTCTTTCCTGACCGATGCCGGTGTTTATCTACCCTGAGTCACCAACGTCAGTCTACACATAGCCGATGTCAGTCCCTATCTAGATGCTGACGTCAATTTTCTTGCCGACGTTGGTCTCTGTGTTTTGCTTGTGAGAGCTGACTTCTACCTGTGAGCTCCTTTTAGATCAAACCCTTGTCCAAATCACCCTTGCTCTGCTCAAAATTCCTCAGCCTTTGTGACTGATACCTATCCATCATCTTCTCCTTAAAAACCAAGGCTTTCTTGCTCTTGTCATGAACATCAGATTCCTCAAGAAACGTTACCTTCTTCTTTTGCATACAGAAATCTCGATCTATACCCTTTGGCTCAAAAACATGCATCTCCTTCTTACTCATGTGACCAAGCCTACAAAGCCACGTCTTCACAACAGAAGAAGAATCAGTAATATAAGCAAGTAGATAAAGAGTACCTACTTTCTTACCACCCACTAATTCAAGTGCATCCACTGTGAGAGTTCTTGTGCATCTCTCATCACCCAACTTTCCTAAAGTAATTAGCCACATCTCCAAGACTAGGACTTACATGACCTACTTTAGCACCCATGTGTTACCTGTCTACAATCTCAGCTTCACATTCCCTTTGCCTATCATCTGACAAGGCTTTCCATCCCCTAAACAAATTTCTCCAAAGTCTCCCTGGACATACTCATGAAAAAATACCCTATGTAGGGATGCATGAAAAGAGGCACCAGAATGTAAAACCCTAGATTCTAATTTATCCAAAGAACATACCAGAGTATCCTGTGTAATGAACTCTACAACACCTGCTTATTCTTCATGTCCTTCATGCTGATCTGCTACCAACCAACAATCTTCTTTTCTTTGCTCTTTCTTTCCACATCTCCAGCAAGTTATTCTGCCATTCCTGAACTTGGATCTCCTGCTATTAAACTTCTCCATTCGTAGTCTACTGTCTTCTACCATTACTTTACTCCCACTCAAACAAAAACCCCTACCAGTAATCTGTAATCAAAACACACTAACCAGATCTAATCCAACCTATTAGTATCCCAACCAAAAGCTCTGATACCACTTGTTGGTATCAAGCTCTGAACCTACAACCAAGGCTCTAATACCACTTGTCAGGTACCCTTAGAACAACAAACATGCTCTGGTACCAATTGTTAGGATCTTGCTCCTCAGAAAGAGCACAATATTATTACCAAACTTATGCAATTAAACATGCAGAAATATAACATAAATACAAGTAACTAGAATTCACCAATTTCACAAAATATGAGAGACAATATACACTCTTATATATTAATACTTGTACAAAAAAGAATACAATAAAGAGACACCACACTCTTCCACCTTATAGAGGCTTCCCACACCTCAAGTGTACAGTAATTCTTCTTCAAAACACTCTCCTATCAAAAAATGGTCCCAACAACCAACTCACACATAGAATTGGTGTTCACCTCTCCAACCAGTCAATAATAACCCTGCTAGTACACCAAGCACTCTATAGTACTTCAAGTTGATCTCCCATGAACCTGCAACTTGAAATTCAATAGACCATACTCACCATGGAAGGATCTTCCTTGCCTTCCTTTCTAGCTAGGAGGAACACACACTTTGTTCTCTTCACTAGCACACTTTACAATACATGCCAATGGGTCTATAAATAGATCCCAGACTTAAACAATAACTTAGACTTGTATTTTACTAATAATAGACACGTAGCTCAAGACTCAAAATAGCCTTTACATGCAAACACTCCATTCACTAAGCTAACTATTCGTGTAATGAACAGTTCTGAAACACAAAGGCAACCAACACTAGTCCCTGCTTGCCTGGTGCTGCCGATGTCGGCTGACTTCCTGCCATCACTAGTTGCCTTCTATAATGGTCATGACCAATGTTGATCATGCTGCTGACGCCGGTTCTTCTAGGTCTTCAGCAACCTCCTTTTTTATGTCTGCAATAAGTTGAAGCTTTTAGCTCCACAACCTAATAATATCCCACTTGGAGATAAATAGATGCAACTATACATGTACCTGTACACCATCTAGTTTGTTCCCTTGGCTCTGTATCCCTCTTCAAGATCACCCCTAAAGACTACCCACCACAAAACCTGTAGTGCAAACCCTATCATCCAAATTCCCTGACACATTCACATTTACAAATCCATGTAGAAAATAACTTGAACTTGCATAACATGTGCACCTACTGCTAGTCCCTCTAAGAATCCACTAAACTGCCCTCCAATGCTTCTTTCCTAGATTGGCTCCAACTTTTTGACAACTCCCACTACTTTGGAAAACTCAGGCTAATACATACCATGCACTTAACCTCATTATGTGAATCAAGACACCTGTTCTATGAACTATCCAACCATCGGTGTGCTAACTGGTCTCACATAATTATCCTGAAACAAAGTCAACATATGACCTTCCATGTCCCTATAACACACTCATGCCAAAGAAACTTGCTGCTCCCAGACTCTCCATGACACACCCCTGAACTAGCTTTACTTTTAGTTCAGCAATACCTGTATATGTAACCCTGCAACAAGCACATCATACAGTAATAGGATAATGTAGCTAATATTATCCAACTTGGTAAAGTGAAACATAATGATCAAACCTCCATTGCCCTGCAGCTTACTCAAGACCATATACCCTGATCTTCCGTCTCACGTATCCATTCTCGCTCTTCTTCATCCTGAACATCCATTCATCTCTTAGTGCTTACTTCCAGCTAGCAACTCTACCAACAAATCCCTATTTGGTTCTTCTCCAAGGAATCACATCCTCATCCATGCCAAGCTCCCACTGTTTCTTGGATCTACATATTTTGCTTCTTTAACAACTTCTTGGTTCTTTACCATCAGTGAGCAACAAGTAGTGTAAAGAAGGGAAATGATGAATTTGAGGCTTACCTACCCTTCAAGTCCTTCATATGGGCGCTTAAGACCTCTTGATAGCTTGCTGTCCACCCAAAATTTGTCTCAGTGACTGATGCCGGTCACATTCCAGTCTACACCTGACCGATGTCAGTTCCCTGCGACTACCTCATCACCGATGTCGGTTCTTTACTGACTGACGCCAGTGTTTATCTGCCCTGAGTCACTGATGTCAGTCTACATATAGCCGATGTCGGTCCCTGTGTGGATGCCGACGCTGGTTTTCCTACCGATGTCAATCTCTATGTTTTTCTTGTGACAACTGACTTCTACCTGCGAGCTCTTTTTGGATCAAACCCTTGTCCAAATCACCCTTGCTCTACTCAAAATTCCTCAGCCCTTGTGACTGATACCTGTCTGTCATCTTCTCCCTAAAAACCAAGGCTTTCCTGCTCTTGTCATGAACATCAGATTCCTCAAGAAATGTTACCTTTTTCTTCTGCATACAGAAATCTTGATCTATACCCTTTGGCTCAAGAACATGCATCTCCTTCTTACTCATGTGACCAAGCCTACAAAGCCACGTCTTTGCAATAGAAGAAGAATCAATAATATAAGCAAGTAGATAAAGAGTACCTACTTTTTTACCACCTGTTAATTCAAGTACATCTACTGTGAGAGTTCTTATGCATCTCCCATCACCCAACTTTCTTGAAGCAATTAGCCACATCTCCAAGACTAGGACCTACATGACCTCCTTTAGCACCCATGTGTTACCTGTCTGCAATCTCAGCTTCACTTTCCCTTTGCCAATCATCTGACAAGGCTTTCCATCCCCTAAACAAAACTCTCCAAAGTCTCCCTGGACATACTCATGAAAAAATACCCTATTTGGGGATGCATGAAAAAAGGCATCAGAATCTAAAACCCTAGATTCTACTTTATCTAAAGAACATACCAGAGCATCCCATGCAATGAACTCTGCAACACCTGCTTCTTCTTCATGTCCTTCATGCTGATCTGCTACCAACCAACAATCTTCTTTTCTCTACTCTTTCTTTCCACATCTCCAACAGGTTATTCTGCCATTCCTGAACTTGGACCTCCTGCTATTAAACTTCTCCATTCGTAGTCTACTATCTTCTGCCATTGCTCTACTCCCACACAAATAGAAACCCTTGTGAGTAACTTGTAATCAAAACACACTAACCAGATCTAATCCAACCTGTTAGTATCCCAACCAAAAGCTCTGATACCACTTGTTGGTATCAAGCTCTGAACCTACAACCAAGGCTCTGATACAACTTGTCAGGTACCCTTAGAACAACAAACATGCTATGGTACCAATTGTTAGGATCTTGCTCCTCAGAAAGATCACAATATGATTACCAAACTTAAGCAATTAAACATGTGGAAATATACCAAAAATACAAGTAACTAGAATTCACCATAGAATATGAGAGACAATATACACTCTTATATATTAATACTTGTATATAAAAGAATACAATAAAGAGCCACCACACTCTTCCACCTTACAGAGGCTTCCCACACCTCAAGTGTATAGTAATTCTTCTTCAAAACACTCTCTTATCAAAAAATTGTCCCAACACCCAACTCACACATAGAATTGGTGTTTACCTCTCCAACCAGTCAGTAATAACCCTGCTAGTACACCAAGCACTCTATAATACTTCAAGTTGATCTTCCATGAACCTGCAACCTGAAATTCAACAGACCATACTCACCATGGAAGGATCTTCCTTGCCTTCCTTTCTAGCTAGGAGGAACACACACTTTGATCTCTTCACTACCACACTTTACAATACATGCCAATGGGTCTATAAATAGATCCCAGACTTAAACAATAACTTAGACTTCTATTTTAGTAATAATAGATATGCAGCTCAAGACTCAAAATAGCCTTTACATGCAAACACTCTGTTCACTAAACTAACTATTCGTGCAATGAATAGTTTTGGAACACACAGGCGACCGATGCCAGTCCCTACTTGCCTGGTGCTACCGACGTCAGCTGGCTTTCTGCCCTCACCGGTTGCCTTCTGCACTAGTCATGACCGACGTCGATCATGCTGCCGATGCTAGTTCTTTTGGGTCTTCAGCAACTTCCTTTTTTATGTCTACAACAAGTTGAAGCTTTTAGCTCCACAACCTAATAATCTACCACTTAGAGATAAATAGCTACAACTGTACCTGTACCTGTACACCATCTAGTTTGTTTCCTTGGCTCTGTATCCCTCTTCAAGATCACCCCTGAAGACTACCCACCACAAAACCTATAGTGCAAACCCTGTCATCTAAATTCCCTGCCACATCCACATCTACAAACCCATGTAGAAAATAACTTAAACCTACATAGCATGTGCACTTACTGCTGGTCCCTCTAAGAATCCACTAAACTTGCCTCCAATTCTTCTTTCCTAGGTTGGCTCCAAATTTCTGACAACTCCCACTGCTTGGGAAAACTCAGACTAGTACATACCATGCACTTAACCTCATTATGTGAATCAAGACACCTGTTTTGTGAACTGTCCAACCATCGACGTGCTAACCGGTCTCACATAATCATCCTAAAACAAAGTCAACATATGACCTTCCATGTCCCTATAACACACTCATGCCAAAGAATCTTGCTGCTCCCAGACTCTCCATGACACACCCCTGAACTAGCTTTACTTTTAGTTCAGCAATACCTGTATATTTAACCATGCAACAAGCACATCATACAGTAATAGGATAATGTAGCTAATATTATCCAACTTGGTAAAGAGAACACAATGATCAAACTTCCATTTCCCTGCAGCTTACTCAAGACCATATACCCTGATCTTCCCTCTCACGTATCCATTCCCGCTCTTCTTCATCCTGAACATCCATTCATCTCTCAGTGCTTACTTCTAGCTAGCAACTCTACCAACAAATCCTTGTTTAGTTCTTCTCCAAGGAATCACATCCTCATCCATGCCAAGCTCCCACTATTTCCTAGATCTACCTATTTTGCTTCTTTAACAACTTCTTGGTTCTTTACCATCAGTGAGAAATAAGTAGTGTAAAGAGGGGAAATGATGAATTTGAGGCTTACCTACCCTTTAAGTCCTTCATATGGGTGCTTGAGACTCCTTGATAGCTTGCTATCGACCCAAAATTTGTCTCAGTGACCGATGCTGGTCACATTCCAGTCTGCACTAGACCGATGCTGGTTCCCTACGACTGCCTCATCACCGACGTCAGTTCTTTCCTGACCAACGCCAGTGTTTATCTTCCCTGAGTCACCGATGTCAGTCTGCACATAGCCGATGTCGGTCCCTATCTGGACGCTGACACCAGTTTTCCTGCCGACGTCGGTCTCTGTGTTTTACTTGTGAGAACTGACTTCTACTCGCGAGCTCCTTTTCGATCAAACCCTTGTCCAAATCACCCTTGCTCTACTCAGAATTCCTTAGCCCTTGTGACTGATACCTATCCGTCATCTTCTCCTTAAAAACCAAGGATTTCCTGCTCTTGTCATGAACATCAGATTCCTCAAGAAATGTTACCTTCTTCTTCTGCATACATAAATATCAATCTATACCCTTTGGCTCAAGAACATGCATCTCCTTCTTACTCATGTGACCAAGCCTACAAAGCCACATCTTTGCAATAAAAGAAGAATCAGTAATATAAGCAAGTAGATAAAGAGTACCTGCTTTCTTACCACCCGCTAATTCAAGTGCATCCACTATGAGAGTTCTTGTGCATCTCTCATCACCCAACTTTCCTGAAGCAATTAGCTGCATCTCCAAGACTGGGACCTGTATGACCTCCTTTAGGACCCATGTGTTACCTGTCTGCAATCTCAGCTTCACTTTCCCTTTGCCAATCATTTCACAAGGCTTTCCATCCCCTAAACAAATTTCTCCAAAGTCTCCCTAGACATACTCATGAAAAAATACCCTATTTGGGGATGCATGAAAAGAGGCACCAGAATCTAAAACCCTAGATTCTACTTTATCCAAAGAGTATACCAGAGCATCTCGTGCAACGAACTCTGCAACACCTGCTTCTTCTTCATGTCCTTCATGCTGATCTGCTACCAACCAACAATCTTCTTTTTTCTACTCTTTCTTTCCACATCTCTAGCAGGTTATTCTGCCATTCCTAAACTTGGACCTCCTACTATTAAACTTCTCCATTCGTAGTCTACTATCTTTTGCCATTGCTCTACTCCCACTCAAACAGAAACCCCTGTGAGTAACCTGTAATCAAAACACACTAACTAGATCTAATCCAACCTGTTAGTATCCCAACCGAAAGCTCTGATACCACTTGTTGGTATCAAGCTCTAAACCTACAACCAAGGCTCTGATACCACTTTTTAGGTACCCTTAGAACAACAAACATGCTATGGTACCAATTTTTAGGATCTTGCTCCTCAAAAAGAGTACAATATGATTACCAAACTTAAGCAATTAAACATGCAAAAATATACCAAAAATACAAGTAACTAGAATTCACCAATAGCACAGAATATGAGAGATAATATACACTCTTATATATTAATACTTGTATAGAAAATAATACAATAAAGATCCACCACACTCTTCCACCTTATAGAGGCTTCCCACACCTCAAGTGTACAGTAATTCTTCTTCAAAACACTCTCCTATCAAAAAATGGTCCCAACAACCAACTCACACATAGAATTGGTGTTCACCTCTCCAACCAGTCAGTAATAACCCTGATAGTACACCAAGCACTCTATAGTACTTTAAGTTGATCTCCCATGAACCTGCAACCTACAATTCAACAGACCATACTCACCATGGAAGGATCTTCCTTGCCTTCCTTTGTATGGTTGTTAAAGAAGGACACAATCATTTTTGAAGGTCAACATCATGGTGAAAATGTATGAGTGAAGGTTGAAATGATATGAAGGGTTTTAAATCCATATTATTTATTCATTCATGGAATAATACCAAGAATAGATCAATCACCTTGCATTTCAGTGTCTTGTAAGACACTTACAAGCCTATTTGCAAGGTCAAAACCTACAGTAATTGTCTTGGCAATCTAGTCTAGAAGGCATATATAAGATTTCAAAGGATATTTAAGATAAATAAGTGAATAAAAAAATATATTTATGACCTAAATAATGTGTCTAAATAATAATTCAATTTTAAGTTCCTGAATGACTCAAGTAGCACAAAAAGGACCTATAGTCAACAAAAGCACAGTTAAGATTAAGAGTATGAGAGAAAGTCCTATTTTTAAGAGGATGAAATGAGATGTATAAAGGATAAAATGTTTTAATTTAATTATTACAAATTAGTATTAAAGGTAGACACAAATATGGATTTAATTTAAATAGGCTACATTCCCAAGAAAATTCATACCTACAACTAGGGAAAGGACTATTCAAGCATGCTTATAGTCAAACATCAAGATTATGAGATATTATAATTTTCCTTAGGTTTATAAGGTTTATTACATGATTAATATTATCATATAATGGTTTCAATGTTATATCAATCTTTAAGTTCCAATGGCACCAACACTCAGTCATATTCGTCATGAAAATCATGCCTACAACCATCATCTACAAGCTTGTCTCCAAGCTTATGAAATTGATAGCAAATAGTCCATGATGGATTTTAATGATCATATAGAGGGGATAGTTCATGGTAATAATATATATATATAATTATTAAGAGGATGAATATGGGGCTCCAAGTACTTAATAACATAGTCAAGGTCAACTATATCATGTACATATATAGCCATATAATGTTATTTCCTCTCTAGCACAATCATATGCCCTCAAGATGCAATAAAAGATATATTTAAATCAAAGAGTGAAAATATGAAATGAATTATATAGGTAAATTTATAAATTTTAATATCCAAGACTTATCAAAACTACTAAAGCACTACCAAGAGCATGAAAATGAAGGTACACAAGTATGAAAATAGGACTGTGTGTAAGAGACTAAGAACATTATCTAAGGAGTAAATGCACTAAGAAGGAGATAATTAGAAGGTTTTAAATTATATTATTGGTATTTAAATAACCTATTTATGATTATATGGATACTGAACACCTCTACACCTTCATCAACACCATCTACAATAGTGATAACATACAGTCATAATGAGGTTCCTTAAGAAGCATGGTATGGTGATAGGTTGAATAAGTCTGAAAGGTAGCCAATGGAAGATGAGACCATTGAAAGGAGGATTTTAATTAAATATGAAAATAATATTCATAAATATAAATAACAATCCATGGTGAAAAATAATCATAGCTCTTATTATACAAGAAAACGCAATCATCTCAAGATAAAATTTAGGAAAATGCATCAACATGGCACTATTGCATGATCCAAGCATGAAACATGGTAGAGTTGGTCATCATGATTACTATAAATATCCATAATATTTTTTATGTCAATTAATAAGGGTAACTATTCATTATTTTTTCACAACCAACCCCTTGTCTATTGACAATCATGATACAAGTAGGCAGACTTCTTGATGTGTATACAAGTGTGTTAGAGGGTTGTAACTAAATTAGAGTGTTTTATAATCATGAAATACTGAATTTAAATTTAAATAAACCTATTTAGGGGTGAAAATAATCCAATTTCAATTTAAACCATGCCTTTGAGTGTTACAACAGGATGACATGCACTAAACCCTCAAGAGATAATCATTATTTTCAAATTTTACATGGACTAATTATTTATTTGGTGGACATGGAAATAGTTGTGAGGATAATTTAAACCTTGAAATAGATATTAGAGTTAATTAAATGAATAAATATAGTTTTTTTAGACCCCTCAAGCTCCTCCAATTCACACACAATCCTCCACAGCCACTCAAAGCCCAATTTCATCATATAGAGATATTAATGTGCCTTCTTCATGGGATCTCTATATTTTCATGGTTGATTATGGGGTTATTATAATTTATTTTCATGTCAAGTGGTTTAAAATTAGAGTTACATATTCTATGAACATTAATTAAGAAGTTATGGACCTCTAAAGCCCTTATAAATCCCTCATAACTAGCCAATGGAGAAAAGAAGCCAAATTATGCATATAGATAGTATGTTTGATCCATGAAATTAATTTTTTTGTCCTCTCAACTCCATTGATCACCTCCATGATAAATTATTTGGCATTTTTAGTACCTTTACTATTGGACTAGGTAAAATAAGTCAATTTTGAGCTAGAAAGCAAGGGAATAAATGGTGAATACACATTAAAAGGATTGAGAACAAATATGGGGTCTTAAAATCCCTCAATAACACTTCTAAATCCATCAAAAAATATCCTTTGGGTCACTTCCATAGGTAGATAGGTTTGTAGGTCAAGACAAAGAGTTATTTACATGCATATGAAGAATAATGTCTTGATAAAGAAAATATAATGACTCCATATAATCCTCTATAGGATATTAATGTTGTAAATAGTAAAAAAGAGCTTTTGAACTCATCATAAATTCAAATATTAAATAATGTTGTGTAGATACATGTGCCTGTTCTTGACATCACTAGATAAAGCCATCAAAAAGGACTAAGAAGAGCCAAAGCAATGTCATAAGGGAATTATAAATCATAATGAACATCATCATAAGGTCATAAGAGAGATTTATGCTAATTTTGAGCCATAGGGGAGGACTATAATTGATCATCTTGGCCAAAGAGAATGAGACATTAATTAAAGAGATTGTTTTCCACTTTTAAAGGAGATTTCACATGCTCACATTGATACACACCTTTTTCATGGGAATATATAACTTTTATGGAGTTATATGTCCTAATACACTAAAATTTTATGGCATTGGTTTAGGTATTTAAGGCCCAGGATTTATGAATAATCATTAAGAACCCAGAGCACTCTTAAACACTTAAAAACCCTACTATATACCTATTTGTGAAGAATTGGATAAATATGCATCAAAAATAATTTAAAACTATTTAATATCACCTATATAATAAATTATAATCTAAGAGCTCCATGTACATGGCCATTGGTTATATGTATGTTGTACAGACTTGGCATAAAATAGGTTTTTGGGAGAAAAAACACAAAAGGAGAGGTACAAGGTGGTTTACAGAAGTTAAAATAAATTTTAATAAAATATTTAAAATTTTTATTCATACTAAAATCATTATATGATCATAAATATTCCTAAAATTTCCCTTGGGATCTCATCAAAAATAGCTAGTCTGCTGGAATTGAAGTAAAAGCTAGCTAGTCAACTAGTTTGTCTAATTTGTAGGTGTTTCTTTCCAAATAGGAATATTTTAATCATATAATACAATGGTTAACATATTTAATTCATCATATTTTTAGGTTTTCAATTTTATATCTAGGTACTATTGGATTCCAAACATAAAAGGTTAGCATACTAGGTCTATTTTAGCTTAGTAGGCCTAGTTACTCAATGAAGTGAAGAAGGATGGCATATAAGATTATTAATAAGAGTTAATGTGGAGTTTTCATGCCTATTAAACTGATAATTTATGTAAAATACATGATTAATTGATCCTTTTGATGAGTTAATTGGGCTTCAATTACTTCAATCACATGCATAACTCATCTTGAGTTCCAATTCATGCGTTAACTCACTTCAATAGCAGTTGTCTAATACGAGTGTGGCATAGCATGATAGAAGAGGATCTTGGATAAGATAAGAGGTCAAAAAACCTTGTTTTCAATTCCAAGAACATCATGCAAGCCATTAGACACAAGGATAAGTCTTAAGGACTATTATTAGTAGATTGTAAATGAAAATTGACTTGAGTTAATGTTGATATTTCTTCCCCTTATCTACTCTATGACACATGGGATAAATCTTATTCATTTTTATATATACTAAGGCCTTTAGTACATTTTTAAATATCCCTCTCTTGGACATGATGAAACTCTACCAATACTAAGCTTTGTAACCTTTTCAAGTGAATAAAATGACTATTTCAAATTCCTATATATAGGTTTACTTTGTTATATTAGTTTGATTTGCACGTTTGGTAGTATTTTCTCCCTTGGTATGTCTCAATATCACCTAGTTACTAATATGTCATATTATTTAGGTCATATACAATGTTTGATGTTGAGTAATTAAGATAATAGTGGATATATTGACTTGTTAGTGTCTTGAATTAGGCCTATTCCATCATTGCCATCATGTTTTGATCACTTTATGGAACCTTTACATGAAATTATATTGCATAAGATTCCCATGGAGTTATTATATACAATGTTTTTTATTGATTATGAGTGTTTTAATAGTTTAAATAGAGTGGATGAATGAGCTATATATGTGTATCACCATCAATAGTGTAGATTTACCTTTTAATAATCCTTTTAACTATTTTTATCCCAAAAAAATAAACTATATTTTAGGAAATTGAGAAAAGTTGATATATTTAGAGGAGATGGCCTCATAAATCTAGAGTTTTGGTATAATATATAGGTGTCCTCTAACCATAGATCATTCCAATGTTAGTCTATGTTTGAAGGAGATCCAAGCAATCTGCTTTCAATAGGGTGCAATCTGTGTTACTAACAGTTTTGGCACACCCAATGGGACTAATTATTCATAGGATTTGAAGAATATATATGTGTATTTGAGTATAATAGTTAGTTTAAAAGGTGTCAGAGTTAAATTTACCTATATTTCATGCCACCAAGAGTGCTTACAAGATCCTCTTCAAAATTAAAAGAGATGGATTTTTCCTAGTTGTCTTTCCAATCAACAAAGAAAAAAGAAGGCTTCTCAGTCCAATCCAAATCATACACCACCTATTTATCCTCTTTTTTTTCCAAATAACTCTTCATATTCAAACATGTATTGTTTATCCAAACATTCTTGTGAATCCCACACCCCAAATGGCTATTCTTAGAAGACTATATTTTGTGCCTTTCAATGGTGGCAACCCATTAAACATCAATTAATTTAATGATAGTCTAGTTGTTATCCTAAGGAGTCGTCCTTATTTTACAAAATAAAATATCATTAGTCCTATTGAAAATATTTCATATATAGCTAATCTTTGTTCAGTGCATAATGTAACATAGGAAAATGTGGCTATGAGGTTGTTGGAAACTTTATTCAAAGGCAAGGCACTTCAATGGTATAGAGGATTTATACCTACATCCATTAACACATAGTATGAATTTGGAGATGTCTTGTGCAAGAACTTTGAGGACAAAAGTGATCATATTTCATTGGTGGGTAAACTTACTACAATCAAATAATTTCCTCATGAATTCATGGTGGATTTTAACTATAGGTTTCATAAAACCTAGAATAGGATTCATCTAATTATCAAACCCACTCTAAACTATGCATTCTTGTACTATCTAAAAGCTCTTAATTCAGATGTGGTGGTTATGATCCAATCCATGGGAGGGAAAAAAATATCATAGGCTTATGAAGTATCCATAAGGTTTTAAAACTACCTAATACAAGTAGGTAAATTGTCTCCAAGACTACCTATGCCTTTGTTTCTAGAGATTCATCATCTGATTTCTATTGTTGCTCCAATAACATATTCAACAAGTGTATAAAATAGAGGGTAATCAATTAGACATATTGGTAAAGATTAAGAGTGCACTCAAGGCTTAGAATAACAAGTTGGTTATGTTGGAGAGGTAACAAGTTCGAACTTATAAGCCTTACCAAGATCCCAATCAAAATTATTAGTATAATAGGTATTCTTATTAGCCTAATCATTAAGGACAAATGAATAATTATCAATCAAGGAAATACAATGCTTACAATCCCAATGCTACAATAAATTATATAGCCTTAGTTCTAACTCAAAGAAACTATTATTAGGAAGGAAAATGGAATAATCAGTGGGATCAAACAAATAAGATGGTAATGGTTCTAATTGGTGATAGTTCTCAACAATATTCTATGCAAAAAGGTTTAGCTCTTACACCACATGATAATCAACCACATTCTTAACTCAAGGAAGCTCCTCTACCACATGGAAACATTCCTTATTTCACTCAAGATGAGGTAACAAATTAGAAATGAGAAGGTGGTATCAAACCACCTACTAAAACTACATTTTTTAACTTCTAGGAAGGTGAGAATTCTTTTGATCGGATGGTAACAAATCAAGGCCAAAAAATGTTGAATGTGGATAATTCATTTGTATCCCATACAAGATCCAAGAGAATGAAAATTGGTGAAGGTATAAGTTTTTAAAAGGTAGCTCCTCTTCCTTTTCAACTACCTCAAAAGATAACTACTTAGGATGTGCCTCAAAATAAATCAACTTAGAAAGTATAATATGGTAAGGGGAATAATTTTAAGGGTCCTTTCATTCCATAATTCACACAACATTTGGGTATCACTTCTAATCATAAATTTAAGCCTTGGATATCCACTAATCCACTTAGTATTTTTTATCAAATTAATAAGGCTTCTATGTCTATTTCTATGTGGGATACACTACTGATTTTGGGTCAAAATGACCTCTTACAAGAAGAGATTTCAAAGCTACATGTCTCAGATAAATAACTAGAAAGAATAGGTGTGGTTTTAACAAATTATAAAAATTTATTAAGCTTCAATATCCAAATGTGATTAATCCACCTCCCTTCTATCTTTTAGTTGTCATACGAGATTGTCTGGCTCATAATTATATGATTAACAGTGGGGTTACTACCTCTATCATGCCTAAATCAATAGATAATAAACTATGACTTTAGTATGAGGCTCATGAGAAAGGATTATTTCAGTTAGATTTGTATCCTAATAATATTATGGGTGTTCTTAGATTTCTTAAGGTCATACTCGTATCTTGTTCTAATTTTACCATTTCACAATATGTAGTTGATTTACCTCCTTACTTTGCATTATGCTTATCTAGAGATTTCACTACTAAGATAGGGGGATATATTTTTTCTGATTGATCCTACATGTTTTTTATAACTATGTATGAAAAAAAATTCACTATAAGGTTTTAACCTATATCCAAAGTCCATATAGAAACTTACATGCTAAACTTGTCAAATGTGAATTAATAATCCCAGAAGAAGATGAACATATCAGTAATCAATAAACTTCTAAGTCACTTTAAGGCATACCATATCTATTCCTTGATGAGTGGGTATATAATAATCATGGATAAAATACCTAAAAAATTATTAAAGAATCATGTTTTGGTGTCTAATTCATGTATGAAGAATGTGACTTAATGTGTAGTCTCACTAGCTCAATGCAAAATCAAGGAGTGTAACATTTATAATTTGATGGATCTAGATCAAAGAATGGAAGTGGGGATGGTGTTATGATTTTTTTTACTCAAAATCAAAGGTATTACTCTTATATAATATTTAAATTCATTTTCACATCTAATATTATAGAATATAAGGCTCTTATTCATGGTTTATAGTGGGTAAGAAAGAGGGGTATTAAGCTTCTGCTAGTTAAAGGTGATAGTGAATTGGTAGTGAATCAAGATATAGGTATTACTTCAGCTAATAATTCCCTTATAAATTCATACAAACATAGATTTTTTTGACCTTATCGAATACTTCCAAGCATTTTACATTCATTCCATTCCTAGAAGAGCCAATTAGCATCCAAATAGACTAGCTACCATTGGAACACAATATGACATTGTTGATCAGATGAAAGATACTAAAGATTAGTCCCAAATAAGGGTTATATGTAGGATTTTATTTCCAAATAATGAGGTAAGTTGTCAATTTTTTTATAGTGACAAACATATTACTTGCCTCTTATAAAATGAGGCAGAATTCTGGCCAAAGAAACATGACAAGTTGCAAGACCAATATGAAGATTAGATTTTTCAATTAAGATAAAAAAAAAGTTACCTAAATGTTTGGTGACTTTATAAATAATATTTTATGAGGATGATCAGCTGATAAAAGACAAGGTAAGCATCTCTACTAGAAAAGAACATTATGAGAAAATTGCAATAGCTGAAGGTAAGCTACTCAAGTTAGGAAAAGTAAACACTAATAATGAGAGAGAAGATTTAATAGAATTATGTAAGGAGTTCATTTATTTTTTTATGGTAACATCATGATCTGAAAGGTTTTGATCTTATGTTATCACATCGTATAATTGAAATTAAATAATATTCCAAACTTGTGAGATAGAAGCAAAGGCCAATAAACCCCAAGGTTGAGATCCTCACGAGGAAAGAACTTACTAAGTTGATAGAATCTAATATAATATTTTCTATAAATAATTATACGTGGGTTGAAAATATTTTACATGTTATAAATAATAATGGAGAGATAAGGTTATGAGTAGATTTTAGAGATCTCAATAGAGTGTCATTGAGAGATCACTACCCTCTCCCCTCCATGGATCAGATTTTTCAAAGAGTTTCAAGTTCACAAAGGTTTTCTCTACTAGATGGATACTCAGGTTATAACTAGATATTTTTGAATTAGTAAGATCAATACAAAACTACCTTCACAACTAAATGGGGTACCTATGAATATAAGAAGATGCCATTTAGACTCTCCAATGTTGGAGCTACTTTCCAAAGGGAAATGGATGTTATTTTTCAGAGGATTTTGAGTGAAATGGTTCTTGTTTATCTTGATGATATTCATATATTTTATAAATATCCTAAATATCATCTAAGACAATTGAGATTGGTTTTTGATAGGTTTAGATAATTTAGGGTTTTTTTAAATCCTGAAGAGTCTATCTTTGTAGTGTATGAGGGAAGACTTCTTAGGCATTTTGTATCGAAGGTTAGAATTTCCATTTATCTTAAAATAATAGAGCCAATAATTTCTATATCATTTCATAAATACAATAAGGTATTTAAAATCTTATTGGGAAAGATAAATTTCATTAGGATGTTCATTCCTAAATTTATAGAATTGGTAAGACCACTCACTCATATGCTTAAGAAATATCAAGAGTTCACATGGAGTAAATAAGGTAAGATAAGTTTTGAGTCTATAAAATATAAAATTATCCAAGATCCTACTTTTATAAATTTTTATTTTACTAAGTACTTCTTTTTTTATGATTTCTCCACATATAATACAACTTCTACCATGCTTATGCAACAAAATAGTGAAGGATTGGAGCAGCCCATTACTTTATTTAGTCAAGCATTGGAAGGATATGAATAAAGGTATTATTTTGATTAAAATAATGTGATTTATATTATAATAGGATTGAAAAAATTTATACCTTATATCTTTTTTATGGTAGCTCATTCTAGTGTGAAGGAATTTTTCCTTAATAGAGACAACTAAAAATAGGGCTAGTTGGGTGACCAAGTGCATGAAATATGACATTTAAGTGAAGGTTAAAAACTTGTTAATATTCATATTAATTTTTTAAAATCTTTTATTAGATTTCAAATATGAAAAACAAGTGACTTTAATAGTTCATGACACTCAACATGTAGTTATAACTATCTCTCCTTCCAGCTAGATACAAGACATAACTATATTCTTCCAAATAGAAGAGTCTCCTATGGGATTAAATGCATAAAATAAGAGACAATTTAGGCTAAAATATATATCTTAAATCCTAATTTATGGATTTACATTGGGGTGTTTTTTTGAGATGTGTTGAAACTAGTCAAATAGACAAACTGTTAGAGCAGTTTCATGATAGTCCTTTAGGAGGATAATTTTTAGCCAAAACTACAGTAGAAAAGATAATAAGAGATATTTATTTTTGGCCTAATTTATTCCAAGAATCACATACATTGGTTATAAAATTTTCTAAGTATGTAATGTTTATTAGAAAATAGAGACTAGTTACAATGCCTTTGAAGCCTATCCAAGTTGAGTAACCCTTCATGTAATGGGGCTTATAATTCATTATAATGATTCATCATATATAAATTTATGGTAATAATTGGGTTTTAATAGACAAAAATTAATTTACCAAGTGGGTGGAGTCAGTTACACTCAAGGAGCCAAATGAGAACTCAATTCTAGAGTTCTATGACAACTTAGTGACTTGTTTTGGAGTTCTTTCAACCATCATATCAAATATTGATTTGGAATTAATTAGTGAAGAGGTATGTGAATTTAATATTTATCATGGTATTTATATTAAATATTCATAAAATCACTATCCATAAGGTAATGGACTAGAAGATTCCACCAATAAGAACCTGATTAGGATCATCAAGATAACAATAGAAGATAATCAAATAAGATGCCATACAAACTTGAAGACTACCTTATGGGAGGATAAAATAACTATAAATTAATCCATTGGTAACTCTCCTTATCTTATATTTTATGGTAGATAACCAAGGCTACTAATTTCATTAGAACCTCCAGCCTTGGAGCTTACACATCAGCTAGAGCTTATGGAGAATGATGAAATAGAGGTAAGAATGAATGAATTGAGAGAGTTAGAGGAAATAAGAGACAATTCTATGAATATCATGTTGTCACCATAGCATCAAGTCAATAATTATTTTGACATAATATCTTCATCTAAGACCTTTTAACAAGGTGACATTATACTCGAGTGGGATGAGGAACATGCTAAACCTTTGGAGTGGCCCATATGTTATTACTAATTGTAATAAAATTAATTATTTCTAATTATCTAAACTAAGTGGAGAGTAACCACATATTTATATTAATTATTATTATTATTATTATTATTATTATTATTATTATTATTATTATTATTATTATTATTATTATTATTATTATTATTATTATTATTATTATTATTATTATTATGGGATTCATCCCTTTTTACATATTTATAGTTTCATTCCTCTAAGTGTAGATATTGCACATGCTTTGTTAGTTGTTATTTTGCTTTAGTAGTTAGTTATTATTTCCAATTTGTATTTTGTTGTTTTGTTTTATGTCAATATTTCAATTTTTTTCAGTTTTATAGTATATTCCAAGGTTTGATATAACACTAAGATTCTAAATTTTCTTCACTAGTGGGTTGGTCGACCCTTGTGAGTCACCAAAAATGTTGGCAATTTAACATGTCAAGGACAAATACCAACCCATGTAATTGAAAAATTTTCATGGTCATCATAGTGTCTTAATTTTCAAGTGAATATTTAGTTGTTTAGTGTTATGTTCATAGTTTCAATAGTCAATATGAGTTTTTGATAGAGTTTCAATTCATTCTATGATCTGAAAGTGCTTTGATGACGATATACAAAAGATGGTAGTTGATGATTCTTAGGTATACTTAGTATGTTCAAGAATAATGATTTATAATCATTATAAAATATGAAATTAACATACATAAAATTTTAATTGAGATATAAATTTAAAGTTATGAGGTACTTTTCTATGTTATTCGTTAACATCTTATGAATTCATGTGTATGAGGTCAAAAGTGAAGATTTTAGCTTAAAATGATTAAATTATACCTTTGAATTCCATTAAATAATTAAAAATAATTTTAAATACATGAAATTACATTAAATTACATTAATTATAAAGTTTTATGCTTTCAAAAGGTCATTTAATATAATTGTAAGCTTGGAAAAGGTCTTTTTAGAGCTCACGCGTGCCAAATTTGCCTATTAAAAGATGTCCAAAAACTCATTTTTTGATATAAAAAATACTTTGACTCATTTTCACCTCTTAATTCTCTAAAATTTTAATTTCAATACCTAATTTTTGAATAAAAGGTAAAATCAAGCCATTTTCAGTGTATTTTCCATGCAAAGTATAGAATTGTATGACTTTTCCATACAACTGAGGCCAAGAGAAAAAAGGAAGAGGGAATATAAAGTATTATATAATAATTTAAAGGAAATATTTTTATAATAGGCCAAAATTTGGTTCCCTCAAATCATATTTTTTGTTTGCACATAGGGAGAGCCCTTCCGGTTTGCAAGTGGTACAACCATGAGAGAGAAAATCTAGGTCTAAAATTTTGTCTAGAGAAAGTAGTCTCAAATAAATTATAGATATGGTAAGTGTTAATAAAAAATTTAATCTATCCTTCATGAAATATACATTTGAATTCAAGGTACTCATTATGACTCCTTCATCCAAGTAGGCAGTTGGTTTTCCTAAATTTCTTTTCATTAAGGCATCATGGTAGGAAAATGGAAGTTTGTAGGGCTTCTTTGGAACATAATTCACATTTACATGGTATTAATCAGTTATATTACACATGTTTGAGGTTAAAATAGATCTAAATAAGACAAATGAGTATAATTATGTAGTCTACAAGCATATGAAGAAGAATTCTATGGTCCAAGAGAGAGAAAGAGAGGGTTTCAAAGTTTAGCTAGATTCTTGTTTGATGAGGTTTCCTTCATGCTCATATAGTTTTATGAAATATTCTTAAGTTTTTCTTCAAAATATTCACAAAAATAATATCACCAATGTGATTTCAAGAGTTCTGAAAGAGTCAATGTTTAGCAAATGTTAATGTTTTATAGCATTTGTTAAGGTTTTTTCAGACTTCTAGGTTTTAATTTCACCCTATTATCCTCCTTCAAAAGCATCAAAATTGATATATATGGTACAGGATAACCATATGTCTACATAATAAATTCAAAGTGGTTTTTATATTCCCTTTTCATGATTTTTTCACTCCATCTTGGTTCATCTCCATCCTCATTATCCTTCGATGCCATTTTCACTATGATCATGCTTTATTTTCCCCTCCAAACTTGGTTTTCCATATTCCTTTCCCATCATCCCTCCTTTCATTCATCTCCATATCATGAATACACTAAAAATAAAATTCAAGGACTATATGGAGCATGCTATTCATAATATTAGGAATATGTAGACCAAGAGACACTACTAATATAAGGTGAAATGAGGACCTACAACCAATAAAAACATAGTCATGAGTTTACATGAAAGTACAAAAGAAGATATAGAAGAGTGGCATGGAAGGTATTTATTAATTAACTCTCTTATAAAGATATTAAATATTAAATAAAAAATTCATAGATACTATTTTTATCCTTCTCTAAGGCCTAATTCCTACACAATCCATACAAATGGTACAAATATAGGCATATATGGTTATCAAAGAAGGACACAATCATTTGTGAAGATTGAAATCATGGTGAAAATGTATGAGTGAAGGTTGAATGATATTAATGGTTTAAAATCCATCTTATTTATTCATTCATGGTATAACCCCAAGAAGAAAACAATCATCTTATAGTTAAGTGTCTTTTAATATACCTACAAGGTTGTTCTCAAGGTCAAAACCTATAGTAAGTATCTTGGTAGTCTATTCTATAAGGTGTATCTAAGACTTTAGAGGATATTTATATTAAATAAGTGAATAAAAAATTATATTTATAACCTCAATAATTTGGATAAATAATAATTCAATTTTAAGTTCATGAATGACTCAAGTAACACAAGAAGGACCTGTAATCAACAAAAGCACAGTCAAGATTAACAGTATGAGAGAAGTGCATATTTTCATGAAGATGCAATGAGGTGTATAAAATAGATAGTTATTTATGGTAATTTTTACAAACTGAGATGAAATGTAAACTGAAATAAGTATTAAATTTAAATAAGCTACATTCCCAATAAAATCCATACCTATAGCTGGGTAAAGGGCTATTCAAGCATGTTAACAGTCAAACATTGAGACTATGAGGTATTATCATTTTATTTAGGTTCATAATTTTATGACATGATGAAGAGTATCATATAATTGTTTCAAGGTTATATCAAGCTTTAATTTCTAATGGTTTCAACACTCAATGATATTACTCATGAAAAGCACACCTACAACCATCATCTACAGGCCTATCTCAAAGCTTATAAAGTTGATAACAAATAGTCCATGATGTATTTTAATGATCATATGGAGGGGATATTTAAATTTAAAAATATAGATATAAAATTATCATGAGGATGAATATGGGGTTCCAAGCACTCAATAATGAAGTCAAGGTCAATTGTAGCATGTACGTTTATATCCATACAATGTCATTTCCTCTCTAGCACAATCATATGCCCTCAAGATGCAAGGAAAGATACATTAAAGCATAGGATTGAAAATATCAAATGAAATTGAAAAATTTTAATATCAAAAACTTATAAAAACTACTAAATCATTTCTAAGAGCATGAAAATGAAGGTACATAGGTTGTACATAAATAGGACTATGTGTAAGAGCCTAAGAACATTGTTTGAAGAGAAAATGCACTAAGAAGGATATAAGTATAAGGTTTTAAGTGATATTAGTGGTATTTAAATAACATATTAATGATTATTTGTCTACAAAACACATATACACTTCATCAACACCATCTACAATAGTGATAACATATAGTCATAATGAGGTACCTTGAGAAGCATGGTATGGTGATAGGTTACATAAGTTTGCAAGGTAAATAATAAAGGATAATAACATTTATAGGATTGTTTTCATGACATATAAAAATAATATTCATCATTATAAATCACAATATAAGGTTATAAATATGGATAACTCAAGCACAGGTCTTATGATACATGAAAACACAAGCAACTCAAGATAAATTTTGGGAAAATCCACCTATAGGCCACTATATACATGATCCAAGAATTAAACTTGGTGGATTTGGTCATAAATACTTGGTATAAATATCCATAATATTTTTTAGTTCAGTTTATAAGGTTAAATATTCATTTTTTTTGTCACAGTCAACCCCTTATCTGTTGACAGACATGATACAAGTAGACAGACTTCTTGAGGTGTAAACAAGTGTGGTAGAGGGTTATAAATCCATTAGAGTGTTGTATAAGAATTATATATTTATTTTAAATATATTTACACATATTTATGGGTGATAATACTCTAATTTCAATGCAAATCATACCCTTGAGGGCTAAATCAAGCATACATGCACCAAACCCTTAAGAGACATAGTCACCATTTTGGACTCTTACATGGACTAATTATTTATTTGGTGAACATGGATATAGTTATTAGGATAATTTAAAACTTTTAATAACTATTGGAATGGATTAAATGAATAAATGTATTTTTTTTAGACCCCTCAAGCTCCTCAAATCCACACACAATCCTCCATAACCACTCAATTCTGAATTTCATCATGTAGAGATCTTGATGTGACTTTTTCATGGGAGATAATACTTTTCATGGTTGATGATGGGGTTAGTATACTCCATTTTCATGGAAATCAGTTTCCCATTATAGGTCCATACTCTATGAATAATCATTAAGAATCTATAGACCTCTAAAACCCTTACAAAACCCTCATAACCACCCACTGGAGAAAAGAAGCCAAATTATTAATATATATGGTATGTTTGATCCATTAAATGAATTTTTTAGTATTATGAACTCCCTTTATCACCTCCATGACCAATTAGTTGGCACGTGTAGTACCTTTACTATATAGACTAGGCAAAATAAGTTAATTTTAATCTATAAAGGAAGGGAAGAAATGGTAATTAAACATTAAAAAGATTTAGAGGAAATATGGGGTCTTAAAATACCTCAATATCACTTATACATCCATAAATAGAGGTTTTTTAGGTCACTTCCATAGGTAGATAGGTTTCTAGGTCAAGACAAGGAGATGTTTGCATGTATATTAAAAAGAATGGCTTGATCAATCAAATATCATGACTCCATAGAATCATATATAGGATATTGATGTTTTACACAACAAAAAATATATTTTAAACTCATAATAAAGTCAAATATTTAAGAATTTTTTGTAGATACCTATGCTTGTTCTTGACATCACTAGATAAGGCCATCAAAATGGTGTATTAGGAACCAAATCAAGGTCATGAGGGAACTCCAAATAATCATAAACATAATAATCAGGTCTTAAGATATATTTATGCTAATTTTGAGACACATGGAATCACTATCATTGATCACCTTGGTCAAGGAACACCAAACATTGCTTAAAGAGCTTGTTTTCCACTTTGAGAGGAGACTTCACATGGTCACCATGATACACACTTTTTTCATGGAAAAATGAGGAATTTTGGGTAGTTATAGGGCCTAATACATTGAATTTTTGTGGTATTAGTTCATTCATTCAAGGCCCAAGCTTGTAAACAATCATTAATAACCTAGAGCACTCTTAAACCCTTGCAAAACCCTACTAAAGACTTATTTATGAAGAATTGGAGAAATATGCATCCAAATTCATTGAAACCTCTTAAATATCACTTATATCAAAAATTATACTTTGAGAGATATGTATGCAATACAAAATTCATCATGTTTATAAATAAATCTTAACTTGGAGAAGATAGATCATACCATATACTTCTGATTGGGGACACATTTATTAAGCATGAACATGACCAATATGGGGATTTTCTAGACCTAATTAGGGGATATTTTACCATAATATAATATTATAGGGAGGGTTCCAAAGCCTAAAATAAAGCACAATCATGCAATAACCCTAAGGGAGTCATGTGTTTTGATATCTCAGTAAACTAATAACAAGTAAAGAAAATCTAATCTAGTGTTCACCAAAGCTTATGACACAAAGAGGGGTTTAGTAAGTAATAAAAACATGTATAGGAGAATATAAATTAATATATGTATGATAAGTAACCTAATACATGGAATAGTAATATTATTGTTTTTCAAAGCCAATACTTATGCTACTTCTATCTACTAAAGAGAGGAATAAAGTTAGAGAATACTTACCTAAATGATGAACTCGTGAAGACTCAATCTCTCCCTTGGCCAAAGGGGATTTAAAAGAGGTTTTTTGTGGTTTATAAGGATCACTAATAAATTAAAAAACATCCAAGACTTATCCAAAATAATATATTCTCCAATTATAAACCCTAATCTAAGACTCCTCAAGTAGAATGGTGGAAGAGCATATTGTAAATAAGCACAAGTAAATAATAAATCTTAATTGCATATAAAAATAATGATGTGATGATCCTGTGTATATAGGTGGATTTAAACTTAAACCCTTCTAAAAACCTCAACCAACAAGGTCGACCCAATTGACCCAGCATAATTTTGAACAATTATTCACTAAGTTAACCAAGAGCCAAATTAGTTCCTAAGTAAAAATCACCCAAAAATGTATAGGGTCAACCTAGTTGACCTAGTATATCTGACTAAAAAAATGGGATTAAGGTGAAGAAAATATAGATGAAAAGTGGGAAAATACTAGAAGAGTGTTGAAAGGAGGATTAATAGCTTAGGGAATGGTTTTAAGATCTAGTTGGATTGGTAATAATGTGGTAATAAGGGACAAAAATCCTATGAATCACTAATGGTCTTCCCATCCCTTTCTTGGTGCACCCCTTAAGGCATGCACTTAGAGAGATTGAGACTCCATAGGTTCTTACAAGATATAAAGCATTAGTATTTGATAAAAGCTAAAAATATTATGTGTATATATATGCCCCACTCGAAGCTCATCACATGTCAGTAAGGTGAAATAGGGGATGGTGCTTCAAAAAGGAACATAGGAACACATAATGTTGATGCTAATTTTTTTTTAATTTTAAAGCATAAAATAATTAAAATTAAATGATAAGAAGATAAATAATAAAAATTAAATGTGATGTGTACCTTAACTTACCTTTATTACTTGATGGGTGTGTGATGTGTTTTTAGTTTTGATTGTGTAGGGAATAGAGACTACTTTTGACAAACCCAAGAAAACAAAACTAAAGAATTAAAACAAACAAATGTAGGAAATCCAAGATAACTAATTTTATGAGGATGGGGCATACTTTGGAATTTGGAAAGCTAGGGTGATAAGTGTTATATGAGACCAAATGACCAAGTCAAAAATAAGAGTAAATTAAGTAACTAAAAATCCAAGGCTACTATAGACTGAAAAAATCAAACAAGTAAACCTAAAGTAAGAAAGGAAAACTCACCAAGTCAATCCAAGGATACATGTCAAAAATATGGTAAGTAAACATAATTATAAAAGTAGTAATAATGAAAAGCAAAAAAAAATGGTAAAATAACATTGATGAGTGATCTATAATAATCCTTATCTCACTCAATAATGGAAAAAGGTATAGACTCAGGTCTCTACAATACAAGGGTATAATAATAATAATGACAAATGGTAAAAAGAAGCAAAATAAGTCTAGGAATATAATTCTATGATATAAATAAAGTAATCCATAGTAACTCAAACATGTTTTTTTCCTCTAAGGATAAATAAAATTGAAACAAAGTAGTTATAGCATGTTTTTAAGAGGTGAAGAAGAAAGGAATATAGAAGAAGGGAAAATAGATTTGGAATCACAATTTGCCTATCAAAGGGGGAAATGAAATGGTTGGTGGAGAGAATGAAGGAAGAATTAATGTAGAGTAACTCTTTATTGAACTCAAGACACTCAAATTAGGTTTGTCAAAACAAGAGGACTTTTGACCTTAAGGACTCTAAAGAACTTTTATTAGTCACACAAGTCTTAGGTTAATAAATGAAGTATATAGATCATCCCATGAAGGATGTATGCATGAAAATTAAAATGGACCTACATTCCTATAACATTTTCTCCATTGCTCAGGACCCATTATAGATCCATCAATATACTATGAATATTGGGTACTTGCATGAAAAATTAGGTAGCACCATAGAGTTTCTTGAATTCTCCTATTCCAATCTACTAGCCTTTTGCACTCCAATGGACCTTGGCTCTATTGTGAGGCCAACTATGGAGTTTGAAATTTGATTAAAGATAAGAGATGCCTTGTATTCACATATTTTGGTGTGATATTGAATTTTGATATTTTTATGTTGCTTTTTATTTCAAAGGATTTAGCTTTTATCTTTCTTGATGGGTTTTTCTATTCCTCTTCCATAAGGATTTAGAAAACCAAACATGGGTGCTAATTATGAATTTAATTTGAATACTTTTGACTTGATTGATAAGAGGGATAAATTAAAAGAGCATGGTGTCTAAGAGTCTCATAAATATAGGTGAATTAAAAGTGTTATCTTGAATTCAACCTTTTTTTATCCAATGTGGATTGAAAGGAAATGAAATCAAGATGAATGACACATGGAATAAATTTGAATTAATTCAAATTGCAAAAAAAAAAAAGACAAAGGGCAAAAAAGGGATACAATGATAGGAAAGTGTGATTCCTTATCATAAGAGTGAGGGAAATGGAGAAAAACATGATAATATAAATTGTTATGTAAATTCCATCTATAAAAATAAAATAAAATCTAAAGTTAAGAACAAGGATAAAAAAAATTTAATATAGAAAAGGAATGACAAGATGGTAATTTTATGAGGAATATCAGGTCCTATCCATGGTCTTACACTGTAACTCACAAAATAATAACCCATGATGGTAGCAAAAAGAATGTGAAAATATATTAGAAGAAGAAAAAGATGGTATTTTTCAGGAAGACCAGGTCTTCTCCATAGTTTTAAAATGTAACTCAAAAAAGAGAAACCAAGGGGTGTAAACAGTGTGTAAAAAAATATGAAAATAATGAAGATTATGGTACATCATGAGGAAGACCAAGTCATATCCATAATTTTACAATGTAACTCATGAGAGAAAGGGGAAACCAAAATACCAAAAAGGACTAAAAGTTTGTGATAGGAAAAAAACTGCTACAGATGGTGAGATCCATGTAACATAAAAAATTGTTAGATAGATAACATAGTGAAAGTATGATAAGAATGATTCTCAGTTAATATATATATCAAGGAATAGCATGTGAGAGACAAGATTGTGTCTCAAAAGGTTTATTGAAGTTAAATTAGTTTGGAAACATGCTAGGAGGAATAAGAGTGGGCATAATAATATGCCCCATAGGGTAAGTGGATGTAGATATGGGCATCAAAAGATGACCCAAAGCCTAAAATGATATGTGGGTGGGCATCATAAGATGTTCTAAAGGCTAGATTAATGTGTTGACTGGCATCTCAAGATGCCCCAATAGATAAAAATAAGAAGAAAAGATAGGAAAAGATAAGAAGAAAAGAGAATGTCATCTAGTGTCTAAATGGATTCATATTGTCCAAGAAGATTCTAAGAGAGGATATGATGCTTGAGGAAATGAAAAAAAAATTATAAGAAATAGAAATAAAGAAATGGATTGGTGGATAGAGAAATCATAAAAATGTACAGAGCTGACTAGGCTAATCTAGTATAGAATATAGGGTCTGAAAATTGTACAGAGTCGATAAGGTTAACATAGTATAGAAAACATGGGTTAAAAACTATACAGAGTCGACAGGGTCAAGCTAGTAAAATAATTAGGGGAAATTTTTAGTAATTATTTTTGAAATCAATAAATTAAAGGAAACACATAATCAATTGGGTTAATGAGGTTGATCCAATTGAGACACACAACACAAAACCTTACACCGATGTTATCTAATGCAAGTTTTTACAATATAACATACAACTGAGAAAAGAGAAAATGATCAACTTAGAAATTAAAACCTAAGTGTTTAACCTAAATTTTGTTATATTATTATGTTATAGCTATAGACCACTAAGGGTTGGTGGCAAAAAATCCAATTTAGTTTCCAAATCCTTCAAACACTTAAGCATTCAATACAAACATTCATGAATAATTCAAGATGTGTATATAAATGAATAATAGATAATGCAAGATCACACAAAATAATATCTATGTGGGAAACCCTCTTGGGGAATAAAATCCATTCTCAATCTTGCAAACACATGGACTAGTTATCCTATAATAAGTATGCAAACATTAGACTTTAGTGAAACACTTGTTCCATAAGGAGCACGTACCCCTAGGATGGTGAAGTCATTATAACTTGAATTTAGTGAAACTTATACTTCATAAAGATAACTAACCCTTAGGATGTTCAAGTCTTTTTGACATAAATTTAGTGAAACACTTGTTTCACAAGGAACACTTTCCTCTAGGATGGTCAAGTCCTTCTGACCTAAATTAAATAAAACACCTATTTCATAAGGAGTAATTACCCCTAGGATGGTCAAGTCCTTTTAACCTATATGTTGATAAACCTTGAAAAACCTATGATATGAACATATTCCAATCACTAATTTATTTCCAATCTAATGGAGACACCCTATAAACATAACCCCCTTCACTTCTTCACACACAAACATCCAAAACCACTTTTTGGATCACTCTAAACCTAATTAACAATAACTCTATTAAAACCTCAAAAACATGACCAAATGGTCATACACATAGACCATACTCTAATATTACTCTCGAATCAACCACCAATATCACATAGACATCATATATCCTTCACTCATGCTCAAGTCATCCAAAACATCCTTTTAGATCACTCTAAACCTCTTCACTCATCCTCAAAATTCAAACCTACAAGAGAACTATTTAGACATCAAAAATATGACCTATAGGTCATACACATATTAGTAAACCTAATATAATATACTACCCATCCAATTATCACACTCCCTTTCTTCTATCCTTTATTCTATAAATCTCACACTTGACTCTTCTCTCAAGTCTTACAAGTCTAGAAATCATCATCTTTGATTTCAATATTTATAGAGCCTTCATGATTATCACCATCTAGGTCAGCCATAATAATTTTATTATCCACTAAGGAATCTAACATAGATCAAAACCATCCACATAAGTTGGCCATAGAATCCATGGGTCACCCTTAAGTAGTTACACCTTTCAATTAGACCTTAATAGCCCTTATAGGTCTCATAGCGACCTATTCACCCATTTAGCACTCCATTAAGTAAAATACGAACCCAATATCAATTTAAAAAGAATAGGTACAATTCAAATTAAATTTTAGACATCCTAAAATTATTAAAATCATCATTACACACATCTGTGTATGCTTAAACTACTCAAACATTAGCCTTATACATAAAAACACCATGAATGAATAAATAGTCAAATTTTAAGCATTTGTTCAAACTGAATATGGATTGTTAAAACCTCATAAATACATACATATGATCCTTAGTGAGTCTACAACAATATTCAATATATAATTCACCTTGAAACATATAGATACCATCTAAATAAACTCAATTATCCTTTTCAAGTCACTTGCAGAACATGGTCAAGCATAGTGAACTTTACATCTCAATAAAAAAAATTTACAAACATTTAGAACTTATATCTAGATTAACTATATTATTTTTGAATTCATATAAACTTTTTTCACTTCATCAAAAAATTAGTTCTAGATCAAAATATATGAGTAAAATACCACAAACTAATTTTTCCCTTTGCTAATTTAAATCCTAGTAGTCACAGTTAAATATCAAACACTTTGTCATCATCTCATGCCCTCTTATAGATTGAAAAAATACACTTATTAAATATTCCTATAAATTATTATGATATTTAACTATGCTAAACATATATCCTTTCACCTCATCTCATGTTCCCTAGTAAATTTGACCAAATATGCACCATTGATCTCCTCATATTAGCCAGATCTTTACCTTTGCTCACTATTAAACATCAAGCACTTATTATCATCTTATTGCTTCCTAAAATTTTGGAAAAAACAAAATCTATTTATATATTTGAAATTATCTTTGACCTTAACCTACTTAAACATCCAACACTTTGACCTCTTTGACTCAATATGCATCATAGACTTACATATACAAACACCTGCTCACCATTGATCTCTATCTAACAGGTTTCATGCTCATCATTATATATTTGAAAAGTATAATGATCACCATTATATCCTTATATGGTCAGATTAATTTCATGATGTATATCTATGATTCAATTAAACATGCACCATTAGAACTCCCTTTGTAAAATTGGCTAAATATGGGAACTTAGTGAACTTTTATCTAAGAAGCCAGATTTTCACATTAATAACTTTTTATCCACTCAACCTCATGTCCTGAAACTTGAAACATATGATATTTTCACATAGGGGAATCCATATTTATATCAAACTAATCTTATAACATTCACATGTGTGAAATATAATTCCATAAATATGCCTACTAAGATTTTTTTATCACAAATGCAACTATGCCAAGATGAACATAATGAAGAATCAGATGAATACCATGCACTTACAAAATATCTCCAATAATTATTGACCTTTGATAGGACCCCTCAAAAATTATTAATACTTTATACCCATCCTTAATCACTTGGAAACCTCCATGACATAACTAAAAAATATCCAATAATCTCCCCCTTTGTCATTAATGTCAACACCCAACATACATTTCACCTTCCTTATCTCTCTTCAATCACTCTCATAATAGGAACCATCTCACCATTTAACAAAAGGATAAAGTGGGAAAAAAATAATCCTAAGGAGCTAAAACACAACCATAAATAGGAGACGACCACCTTATAAAGATGATGAAAACTCCCCCTTACCTTGAGCCTACCTCTTCTTTCCTAGACAACTTCCTCTTGCTACATGCCAACACTCTCTTCAACCAAGAACTATAACCAATGAAGAAATAATAAAAAGGAGCACTAAAATCTAATGGAACTCACCAATAAACATATAAGAGGGACTCCCCCTAATATCTCTAAGCCATTTCACCTCTAGATCATCTTTAGATCTCTACCCACACTGAAGAACCACCACATAAACTTACTAGCCTTCTCTCTCAAGCCACCTCAAATACCACTAAAATAACTTCATGATACTCAAAAAATATGAAAAATGATCTAAAAAAATGTAATAAATCACCTTGAAACACTCAATCAATTTTATTTTGGAGAAACTAATAAAAAAATCAAATCTTCACACTAGCCATGTCTAGACTCCTTATAACCCTACCTAGAACTTGCAGAGCCCACAACTTTTATTAAACACAATTTCAAGACCTAAAAATTCATATCTGGAGCATTCTCATATTCCCCCTCAAGGACACAAATTTTATCACTTAGATCATCCTATACAACATACTTCCTTCACAAACCTACTAGCTAATTAGGCCTCCATCTTGATAAAAACTTGAATAATTTAAAAAACACAAACCTTAAAATATATATGAAGTTTGGTTTGACAAACCATTTGTCCCATTAAACCTATTAAAAATCCTCAAACCTCAAATCATAAGGCAACCCAGTTTTTTAGCATATCTAAAAACTCCACAATCTCAAAGCAAATAGGGTTAACAAACCTCCTTCTGATCAACACCTACCTATAAAAATTAGTGCACACCTAAAGAAAATAATCACACACTTCTAGACCAAGATTTGAGTGTGAATAATTTTATGAACCCATACATATTATAACCTATTTTAGGCATGCTTGACTTTAAGCCAAAATTGAGAAAACTGAGAGCACTCAAAAATATCCAATTTGACTTCAACATATCTTCAGACCACAAAAACACCTAGAGCATACTATAATAATGTCAACAAACCTTTCTATGTAAAAATATCATCTTGAAAACTCACAAATCATCCTTTTCCACCTAGAAACCTTCAATCTAACCCTATAAACTAAGCATACACAACAAACACTAAGCCAAAATGGTGAAAACATACCATGTCATCACTCTAACACCACCCCAACATATCTTCCACCTAGACATACCTAATCCAATTAAAAACACCCATGTCTTGCCTTTTAGACCTTGAAAACATCAAATTTTCAATTTAAGCTCCTTCTAGGTAGAGACCACTGACCCAAATGGTCAACTCAAACAAATGGATATAAAACTCTTTCTTTGAGAAAACAAACTTATAAACCACTTTGAATGAACTTTAACTCATTCTTATTATACACCATATCATTCTAGTCTTCATTCTCTACCTTTTACCAACTATTCCATCCATTAAAAAATGGTAGGAACTCACCTTTAGGACTAAAGTCCCTAAATACTCATGGAACACACAATTCACCACAACATATAAAGAAAGCTTATGAACTTGTTGCTCCCCCTTAACCAAGCACATCTTATCATGAAATTTATTTTCATAAAACATCAACCAAAGTTCAAATAACATCCACCATGCTTCCTCTTTCTTATCAAGTGTCTCCTTGAAGCCTAGATAGAGACATCCCAACTCACAATATCCTAGAACAATGTGAAACTATGAGTTACCCAAAACTCCTCATATTCCTTTTCCTCCTTGGTTATCTAATACTGATAGTTCTTCTTATTATTATTCTTAGGCTTAAGATAAGAAACATTCTCATCCACTATAAATGACTCCTTTTCATCTAAGATTGGATTGACAACATATGGAGATAACAAAGATTCATGACATACCTTTTCAACTAAGAAATAACCTCATCAATGGGAATTGAAAATTGATTTTATTTGCATGAAACTTGCTCCAAAATAGTAATATGCTCACTTTGATCCATACACACCTCAGAACTATGCTAAACTAGCACCTTGGTCTTCTCCTTGAGTTTGGTCTCTTCATTCACAACATGAGCAAACAATAATATCCTTTAGCACTTTTCAACTTTTGTATCATTCTCCACCATAGTAAACAAATTAATTGGACCTACACACTCATCATGACTCACACTTACCATCTTTGGTTTCCTTGAGTTAACTTTCCTTCCTTCTTGCACTCTAGGACCTTAATTAAACTTATCTTATATTATAGGCCTTTGATTGAAGAATATAGCAATGTGAACTCTCTCTTGACAGTTGAAGAAAACTATACCTTTTGTAATAATCTTATCCTACCTTTCCTAATTATAAAAAAATATTACAATATGCCCATTATTTTGACAATTGAAACAAACTACTCCTTTTTAAGAAGGCTCACCTTGCCTTACCTTATTTGGACAATGCTCAGCAAAATGTCCTTCATCAATATAGTTGAAGAAATTAACTCTATTCATAACTTTTAACTAATGACCCCCATCATATTTCCATGTAAACTCATTCTTAACATGTCTCTTGCATTCTCTATCTCTATGCCGAAATTCATTGTAGGTAAAATAGTAACCATGAAAGTTTACATGCCTAATAACATTAGGTTGTCTCACTTTGATTGGTCTTCAATCTATTTGTACCATTATTTCTTGACTGATTGGTAACCTTCAAGGGCTAATCCACCTTGGTCTCATTGAACTTGATGTCAAATTGAGTAGCAACTTTGGACTCTTCATTAAAACCTAATCCAAATTTATCACTAGAAGACTTTTGACTCTTTAAGAGATTATCCAAATCATTAGAACTTTTATCAAACTTGATAAATGATTTCTCCTTACTTGAAATTTCTATAACTCAGATATTAATGACTCAATTTCAATTTCATACCTTGATAACTCATCTTCTTTGGCTATTAGACTTACAAACATAGATTCCAACTTAGAATTAAGAAACATGATTGTACCTTCAATTTCCTTGGTGTCTTCATTCATTCTTGCTTCAGACACACTGAATTGTTCCTCATAGTCCTTAATTTGAGACTTCATCTTCTTGTTAATATTATTCTCAATCTTCATTTCTTCAATAACATTCATCAATTCAGTCTCATATTCCACCTTATCTTTTTCATCATCTAAATCACTCCAAGTAGACTCCTTTTGATATAAACAACTTCCTTCCTTAGCTATGAATAGGTATTCATATTTAATATGACCATCATCTTCATGATCATAATTAGAGTAAATGCATTCACTCTCATTTGATGTACTACATTATTATTTGGTGTAGAGACTCTTCTTGTCCTTAAAGTACTTCTTGTTTTCAAACCTTCTAAATCCCTTCTTACTTTTATTAGACCTAAATGATCTCTTACCATCATCATGACATTGACCATTCTCATCATCATCATTCTTATTATGTTTATTGTGGAACTTGTTATAAAAATGTCCTACTTATTCATAATTGAATAATTTGAAGGGTAGTTTACCCTTATACTTTCTTGAACCTATTTTCAATTTATTCATAAATAAAGCAATTAATTCATCATCATCAATATTAGATGTGTCATCCTTCTTAAGTTTCTTACCTTGGAAATTATTCTTTGGATTCATTTTTGTCTTGAATATTGCTTCCTTCTTTGGTGGTATATCATAGTTTACTCTCATCTCATAATAATTAAGGATGTCATGCAATTCATCCATATTCAACTAAGTAAGATCATGACTTTCTTTTTTAGTAAATACTTTAGAATAAAATTTGAGAGAGAGAGAGACTTTATTACCTTTTGAACTATAGTATCTTTTTCAAGATTCTCTCCAATATGTCTAATGATGTTCACAATCTCATTAACTCTCTATAAAAAGGATGCCATAGAATCTTCTTCCTTCATCTTAAGACTCTTAAATTGTCTTCGATGAGTTTGAAACTATTCTAATTTAACCTTTGAATCTCCTTCATAAATATTCTTCAATTTATCCCAGATTTCTTTGGTAGATATTTAATAGATTATCTTGGTGTATTTAGTCTCTAAAAGACCATAAGTGATAGCATTCATTACCTTAGAATTATTCTCAAACAAATTCTTATTTGTAGCACTAGATAGAGGAATAGTAGGTGTAAAATAACCATCCATAATAGATTTACAAGTGTCAAACCCTAGGGATATGATATAGGTCCTCATCCTTGAACTCTAAAATTCATAATTGGATCTATTGAATATTGATGCTTACCGAGTGGAAAAACCTCCTTGCATTTGATTTCTACCCATATTCTACCTTGGATCTCCTTCAAGTTATCAAGCCTTTAACAAATGGCTTGCTATGATACCAATTGTTAGAGGTACAAACCACTAAGATGGGGAGGGATGAATTAGTGGTGGTAAAAAATAAAATTTAATTTCCAAATCCTTCAAAAACTTAAGCATTCAATACAACCATTCATGAAGTATTCAAGATGTTTATAGCAATGAACAATAGATATTGCAAGATAACACATACAACCCAAGACCTATGTGGGAAACCCTCTTTGGGATTAAAACCCACTCTCAATCCTTCAAGCACATGGACTAATTATCTTATAATAATTATGCAAACATGATACTTTAGTGAAACACCTATTCTACAAGGAACACCTGCCCATAAGATGGTCAAGTCCTCTGACCTAAATTTATTAAAACACCTATTTCATAAGGATCACCTACCCCTAAGATGGTCAAGTCCTTATAACCTATATGTTGAGCACCCTACCAAAAATTATGATATAAACATCTCTTGATCACTAATTTCCTACCAATCTAATGGATGTACCCTGTAAACATATCCCCCTTCACTTCTTCACACACTCATAAACATCCAAAACCACCTTTTAGATCATTTTACACTTTTTAACAACAAATATATTACAACCTCAGAAACATGACCAAATGGTCATACACATAGTCCACACTCTAATTTTCATCTCAAATCAACCACCAAGATCACACAAACATCATATATCTTTCACTCACAATAAAGGCATCCAAAACATCCTTTTCAATCACTCTAGACCTCTTCACTTATCCTCAATATTGAAACCTTTAAGAGCATTATTCAAACATTAGAAATATGACCTATAGGTCATACAAGTAATCATAAAATTGATATTATCTACTACCAATCCACTAATCACAGCCCCTTTATTCTATCCTTTACTCCACAACTCTTACACTTGCCTCTTCTCTCAAGTCTCATAAGTCTAGAAATCATCATCTTTGATTTCACTATTTATAGAGCCTTCATGAATATTACCATCTGGGTCAGCCATAATACTTTCCTTATCCATTAATTAAAATAACATATCTCAATACCATCCACAATGGTTATCCATATCATGCATGGGTCACCCTTAAGTAGCTACACCTTTCAATTAGGCCTTCGTAGCCCTTATAGGTCTCATGGAGACCTTTTCACCCATTTAGCACTCTATTGAGTAAAAAAAGAACACAATATCACTTAAATAAGAATAGGTACAGTCCAAATGACCTCTTATACATCCTAAAATAATTTAAGTCATCATTAGACACCTCTCCATATGCTCAAATTACTCAAACATTAGCCTTGTACACAAGAACACCATGAATAAATAAATAGTCAACTTTGAATCATTTGTTCATATTGAATATGGATTGTTTAAACATCAAAAATACATAAATATTATCCTAATGGAGTATAAATCAATATCCAATAGTTAAGTCACCTTTAAATATCCAAATACCATTAGAATAAACTCAATTATTCTTTTTGGGTCACATGTAGAACATGGTCAAACACATAGTCAACTTTGGAGTTCAAGAAATTTTGTTTTAAAAATAATCATACCTTCTAACTAGTTTCAATGGATGTATCTTTAATTCCTCTAAAAATTTCCCTTTTAATTCATCAATAAATTCATCTTGAATCAAATTATATGAGAAAAATACTACAAACTAGTTTTTCCCTTTGCTAATTTAAATACCAACAATCACAGTTAAACATCTAACACTTTATCATCATCTCGTGCCCTCTCATATCTTGAAAAAATATGAATCATTGATCTTACTTGAAATTATCTTGATATTTAGTTATGATAAAAAAATTCACTTTCACCTCATCTCATGCTACTTGGTAACTTTGACCAAATACACACCATTGATCTCCTCAGATTAACTTGGTCTTTACCTTTACTTGCTATTAAACATTGATAACTTGTTATCATCTCACTACTTCTTAAAAATTTGGAACAAATACAATCCATCTATCTCTTTGAGATTAGCCTAAACTTTAACTTGCTTAAACATCAAGCACTTTGACCTCTTTCAATCAATATGCATCATAGATCTATATGTAAAAACACTTACTCAATGTTGATCTCTATCTGATAGGTTTCACATTTAGTATTAGATCTCTAATAATTTTAACACTCACCATTATATCCTTACCTAGTTATATTAATTTCATGCTATAGATATTTTACGCAATTAAATGTGTAATGTTAGATCTCCCTTTGTAAAATTGGCTAAGTATGGGAACTTAGTGAACTTCTATCTGAGAAGCCAACTTTGCACCTTAATAACTTTTTCTCTGCTCAACCTCATGACCTAAAAATTAGAAAATATGATATCCTCACATATGGGAATCCATAATTATATCAATTTACTCTTAATACCTTCACATGTGTGAAATATAACATCATCAATATGCCTACTTAGATTTTTTAATCATAGAACCAACTATGCCAAGATGAACATAATGAAGAATTAGATGAATACCATGCACTTACACAAGATATACAATCATATTTAACCTCTTATAGGAACCCTCACACATGATCAATAGTTAAAATCCATCCCTAACCATTCAAAAACTAAAAATCAATCGAGACTACTTCAAGCATACTAGGACAAACACACTACACACTTTGTCATTAACATTTAGACTATCAAGAAAATTCATCCACTCACCTGGATACTTCCATGACATCACCAACAACTCTCCAACATATTAGATTATAATTTTATATGTGATAGGAATTTGGATGTAAGCAAGAAACTATAACTAAATATAATGATGGTTTTAGGATGTTTGGGTTAAAAGGGATCTATATTGGTAATGGTACCAGCTTGGTATTGGGGCATACCCCCCTCACTTCACACACTACAGTGATAAGGGTGTCAGGTGCTTACCAAAAATATACCATTATCCACATGTTTCTACTTGGCTAGAAAACTAAGTCAGCTTCCCCCTTCGTGATGAAATCCATGTAGGTAGCCTTTAGGTAGATAATTGTTAAAATGTATTTTAAGATTTTGTGTTTTGGTAGTGTGTACATAAAAGAGAAAATAGTGGCACTAAATGGTATATATAAAACGACCTAATTAGACTATGTGATATATTTGAAGCATGCAAGTATCAAGAAATGAAAGTGTGAGTTAATTACTAGTATATAAGTATTAATTCTAACTTTAAAACATAGTACAATGTTGATTAAGTTGACAATGTATGTAGAGAATACAAAATAGAGTCGACAGTGCCAATTTTGTATAGTAGAGACAAGGGTCTAAAATGATAGACATTGATAATGTTGACCTGGTTTTCCAGATAGAACATAGAATATAAAACTGTGTTGATAGAGTTGACCTTTTTGACTATACATGGGTAGTTTTAAAGACTGCCAACTATGAAATATAGAACTATAAAAAATGGCAAATAAGGATAGAAAGGAACCTTGGTGGGTTGGAGGATGTAGAGAAAAATAATATTACTATTAATGAACCTTGATTTCAGCTTATTAATTTTATTAACTATGTAGATTGTATCAAACTAACTTTACATATCATGTTTGCTAAGAACCTAAAAAATGTACTACATCAATAGGGTCAACCTAATATGCTAAATTAGATGCCTAAAAATTTATAGGGTCAACTGGGTTGACCTAGTAGTATGGACCTAAAGTTTGAAAATGTACAAGGTCAATAGGGTCAACCTAGTAGGTTGACCCTAAAGTTTGAAAATATATAAGGTCAACTGGGTCAACCTAATAGGCTAAACCTAATGTCTAGAAAACCTGTACAACCAGAATATATTTATATTGATATGACTATGTGTTAAACTTGCACACAAAAGTTAGAACTATGTCGATACATTTAACCTAGTATCTTAAATATATGATAATAAAAGTGATAAAATAATTAAATAAGTGAAATGAAAACTTGCAAGATTTAGGTTCATGTCAAGTTCACAAGAATGTATGAAATCATAAATGCATTATGCATATAAATAAATCCTAACTCAGAGAAGACATATCATACCATACACTTTAGATTGGGACCACATTTATTAAGTGGGAACATGACCAATATGAATATCCACTAGACCTAATTAGGGGATCTCTTACCATAATATATTGTGCTAGGGAGGGCTCTAAATCCTCTAGTAAATCACAATCATGTAATAACCCTAAGGGAGTCATTTTCTTTATATCTCACTAAACTAATAACAAGTAAACCAAATCTAATCTATGGTGCATAAAGTGGGCATTAGCAAGCAATCTAAAAATGTATAAGAGAATCTCAATTAAGCTATGTATGAACAAGACCCTAATACATGGAATAATAATATTAATGTTATTTGAAGACAATACCTATGCTATTTCTATCTATTAAAAAGAGGGAAATAGTTAGAGAATGCTTACCTGAATGATGACCCCATTAAAATTCAATCTCTCCTTCAGCCAAAGGATATTAACAACTGGTTATTTTGGTTTGTAAGGATCACTAATAAAGGAAAAATCATTCAAGACTTATTCATAAGACTAGATTCTCCAAGTAGAAACCTTCAGGTAAGACTCTTCAAGTAGAATGGTGGAAGAGCATATTGTGAAGAAGTGCAAATGAATAATAACTCTTGAATAATGATGAAATGATCTTGTATATATAGGTAAATTTAACCCTAAACACTTCTATAAATTTTGGCTGATAGGGTCGAACCCATAAACTTTGCATAATCTCAAACAATTATTCAATAGGTCATGAGCTAGGTCAACCAAGAGTGAAACTAGTTCCTAAGTGAAAATCACCCAAAACTGTAAAGGGTCAACCTAGTCAACCTACTATAGCCAACTGAAAAAAGGGGATTAAGGTGAGGAAAATAAGGATGGAAAGTGGGAAAATACTGGAGGAGTGTGCAAAGGAGGATTAAATTATTTAGGGAATCATTTTAGGAGCTAGTTGGATTGGTAATAAGGTGGAAATAAGGGAAAATAATCCTGTAAAGCATAATTGGTCTTCCCACCCCTTTCTCAATAAACCCCTTAAGGAATGCCTTCAAAGAGATTAAGACTCGATAGGTTCCTACAATATGTCAAGCATTAGTATTTGATAAAATTTGAAAATATTATGTGTATACAACATCCATGTCCATGGCCATTGGTTGTATCAATGATGTATGGACTTGGCATAAAATAGGTTTTTGAAGAAAAAATAGAAAAAGAGAGGTACAAGGTAGTTTAAATAGGTTACAATAATTTTATATCAAAGCATGACACTTGTTATTTATCCTCAAATTATCATATGATCATAAATATGCCTGAAAGCTCCCTTGGGATCTCATACAAAATAACCAATCTATAGGAAATGAAGGAAAATATAGCTAGTCAACTCATTTGACTAACTTGCATGTGTTACTTGCCAAGGAGGATTATTTTCATGATATAATACATTGTTTCATGTCTTAAACTCAAAATATTGGTAGGTTTTCAAGGTTTTATGTAGGTTCTAATGGCCACCAAGCACAAAAGGTTAGGCTACTAGGTCTATTTTGGCCTAGTAGGCCTATTTACTCAATCAAGTGAAGAAGAATGACATAAAAGATTGTTGATAAGATTTAATGTGTATTTTTAATGCCTCTTTAACTGATCCACATCATGTAAAATTAGTTCTTGATGAAAAATACATGGTTAATTTATCCTTGTGATGAGTTAATTGGGCTTCAACTACTTCATTCACATGCATAACTCATCTTGAGTTATAATTCATGAGTTAACTCACTTAAATAGTAGTTGTGTAATCAGAGTGTCGTGTAGAATGATAGAAGAGGATCTTAGATAAGATAAGAGGTCCCACCACCTTATTTTCAATGCCAAGAAGATCATGCAAAGATCATGTAAGCCACTAGACACAAGGAAAAGTCTTAAGGACTATTGTTAGAAAATTATAAATGAAAATGGACTTGAGTTAATGTTAATATGTCTTCTCCTTCTCTCCTCTACACCACATGGGCTATAGATTATTCTTTTTGCTATATATTGAGGCTTTTAGGCCATTTTTCAAGATCCTTCTCTTTGGCATGGTGAAACTCTACCAATATTAAGCTTTGTAACCTTTTTAAGTGAATAAAATGACTATTTCAAATTCCTATAAATAGGTTTAGTGTGTTATATTATTTTTATTTGTACATTTGGTAGTATTTTCTCCCATGAAAACTCCTAATCTCACCCTAGTTACTAGTATGTCATCTTATGCAAGTCATTTACAGTGTTTGATATTGAGTAATTAAGCTAATAGTGGATATATTGACTATTAATGCCTTGAATTAGGCATATTCCATCATTTCCCTCATGTTTTAATCACTTGATGGAACCTTTATATGAAATAATATTATATAAGAGTCCCATGGAATTGTTAGATATAGTGATTTGTATTGATTATGAGTATTTTAAGAGTTCAAATAGAGTTTATGAATGAGATATACAGGTGTATCACCATCATTAGTGTAAATTCTCTTTCAATAATCCTTTTAACCCTTTTCATCCCAAAAAAGTAAAGTATATTTTAGGAAATTGAGAAAAGTTAATATATTTAGAGGAGATAGCCTCAAATCTATAGGTATTGTTTAAGATACATGTGTCCCATAACCTTATATCATTCTAATTTTAGTCTAGGTTTGAAGGAGATCTATGCAATCTACCTTCATCAGGGTGCAATCTACATTGCTAACAAAAGGAAATAGAGAAAACAACCACTAAGATGAATAGAATCCTCAAATTTTAGAAGAGTACAAAGATATTATATGATATCATAAATGATTAGAGGTCACCAATTATAAATATTGGTCTTGGACATAAAAAAATTAGATGGCCAACAAATAAGATAACAAAGAGCCACCAAAGAAGGCAAATGAGGAAAAGACAAAAAAATATGAAAATTTTATCATTATGAAAATTTTCTCAGAAGTCCTATCAGTAAGAATAAATAGAATCAAGTCCCACAAGAAAAAACTCCTCCAAAAGATAACAAGGACAAATTTATAAAATCATTTCCTCTAAGGCAGACACACATGACTAGGTTCCAACATTCTTTCTTTGGTTATTATTTTCAATGTAATAACTTTGATCATAAATCAATAGACTGTAGAATGAACATAAAACATTTTGTTTGGAATAATAATATAATTCCTTATGGATTTTCAAAATTAACTATAATACAATTTCTCCTTTAGTATATTACAATTTCATATGTTATAAGTGCAACAACTATGGACATATGATTCACTTATGTAGAAGTGGTTTTATGAAACTTCTTAGGTATAATACGAAAGTGGAAGCCATGACTAAAAAAAATTAATAAACTTAAAGGGTATGCAAATTGAATGAGGGTAAATAAAATAAGTAGAGACCTATGCTTGTGTAAACTTCCTTTCAAGCATAAGAGGTATCACTAATCTCATAAGAAGTACAAATATAGGGGAAGATAATCATTACAATATCATTTAAATATAGTGAAAAGACAACTTAAATGATGAAATCACACAAAATATTAGAGATATAGAAGATATGGTTGGAGAGAAGAATGATAAAGATGATCATGACAAAGTTGATGTTCCAAGATAGGAACATGAAAAACTTGAAGAGACTTGGATGTCTATTGAAGAAACACTTTTGTAGGATGTGGTTAAAATTCATGATCTATTGTTTTATCTACTAATCTTGTTTAATAGGTTTAAATGATCATATCTTAGATGATGAGAAGTTATTTTCCTTTACTCTTGCATATTAATCTATAAATAATTTTATTGAAAGAGATAGATATTCATTTCCTACAATATCGGATGATAACATATTATTAGACCATTTATTGCATTTGTGTTTGACTCACTAGAATCTTTCACAATCACTCTTTATAAGTGTTTTTAAGATGATTTAAATCAGGTGTTTATAGAGTATGACTTCTTGCTACCATTTATTAACCAAAGTAATGAGCTCTTAGGACTATTAAAAATAATGAATCTTTAAATGCAAACACTATGGTAGAAGAATCTCCATGTAATGAGACTTAATCATGAAGAGAATTAATTTAAATCAAGACTCGAGGGAAGTGGAAAAGATGATTTACCATTCATGTAACTAGATATTATCTAGATGCATGTAGATGATGTCAAAGAGCCTATATTTGATAAAATTCAAGGAGAGAAAATGAGAGAAGAATAAGTCCTTATGGAATATGATAAGAAAGAGTAGAAATACAATCATTCATTTGTTGTGATGTTTAAAAAGATGACATGGATGTTTCCCATGTTTTATTTGTGGATGGAAGTATATACATCCCTTTTACATTGATTTCAAATGGGGAGAGTTAAAAAAGGGGGAGAATCACAAGAAGGGGGAGAACTATGTTCTTGTTGCATTCATAGATTATTTATTTATAGTGTTTCCATCAATGAAAAAGGGGATATTGTTGGCAATATTATGATTAATGTCAAATATGTATGTATGAGATTGTCATTGATGTCAAAGGTGTATAGATGAAATCATATGAAGACTAGAAGATTCTAACCATTGTCAAATTTCAAGTCATCTAAGGACACATTTATTGAAGAGTATTGGTAAACCCCTATTTATTATTAGCAATATAAATTTAAATTGATCTTCATAAGGATGGATAACCCTCTCCTTCATTGGAACCCAATATGAAAATTAATTTAAATCAATTATTATTAATTATGGGACAACTCTCTTTGGGATAAGTCATGTATTTCTATAAGGTTTTCTCTAATCAAATGGATGCCTCCCTTCATAAAGAGAAATAAGGAAGATATAAATGTATAGAGAAGTTGGACAGAAAGTATGTAAGTTGAAGTGTGAGATATGTGAAGACTAATAAAGTAGATAAGGAAGCAAATGTGTGGAGATAAGAAAAGATATATCATAAAAACACATGTAGATTTGAAGAAAATAATTAATTCTTTCTGTCATTCAAATACAAGTATATTTTTATGGAAAATAAAGGATACTTAATTTGCCATCATTCATTGATAAAGATATAATAGTGTGATGAAACATTATTCAGTGGAGGTTGGTGCCTCATAAAGAAGATATTGGTGTCTCTTGCTAATTCGGTGCTTAATAGTGGGTATTGGTGTCTCCAATAGGTTGGTACATAGTTTTTATTAAAAATAATTTCATTTATGGCTAGATTTGGATAGTATATCCAACTAGTCATTTTCTTTGTGGTTTTCTCCCAAAAGGGTTTCCATGTAAATCTTGTGTTCTTATTATGCTATTAATTATTGATGTTTTGTGATTGATATTATTATGATTATCAATTTAAAAAATTAAACTATTACCTTATACTAATTCCCCCCTCTCATTATAACTATGTGATTATCATTAATTACTAATAAGATAGGTTAATTCCTTTATTTTTAAGAGTAAAAATTTAGTTCAGGGGATCCTGTATGTAAATAGTACATAATATAATCAATAGGGTCAATGTCATCTATTTAGGTAACAACTAGAAGAACATAGTTGAATATGTTGAGTGAGTCTTCTAGATAGGAAAGTAAGCTATAGAACTATGTCAATCTAGTTGACCCAATTCATTATAGGGTTACATTTTTATAGACTAAAAACTATAAAAAAATAGGACTATAATGAAGAACAAAAATGAATAAAAAGGTAAGAATGAGCTTGATAATTTTTGAAGATGTTGATATTATTATTTTTATATTGTGTTGTTTATATGATAATTTTTATTCTACTAACATATTTGGCTAGTTTAATGGATTCTAAATACTTATATGTGAAGAAGAAAATTGAGTCAATTTAATTGATCTAGTTATATGTTGTTGAAGATGACCTAAATATAGAAATATAGATTCAATTTTACTGACTGTGTTAAACTTGTACACACAATGTTAGACTGTATCACTAGATTTGGTCCAATATTGGAGAAATTAAAATATATAATATATGATAATAAATGAAGGTGTGAAGGAAAAATTTCAAGGTTTAGTTCACATTGGGTTCACCATAATGTATAAAAGGAAAAGTGAATCTGATCTACAAATCAATCCTAGATCAAATAAGATAAATCATACTAGCCCCTCTACTTGTTGGTACATTTAAAAAATTGGGTTCATGACCAATATGAATCCACTAGACCTAATTATGGGGTCCCTTACCATAGTAATATCACTAGAGAGAATTCCAAAGCCTCTAGTCAAGAAACACCATATGATAATCCTATCTAGGTCCTATGTTTTCTTATTCACAAGTAAATGACAAAGTAAATAAAAATCTAACCTAGTGCTCACAAAAACATGTTGCATAAAATGGGGGTAATAAACATGAATGTAAACATGCATAAAAGAACTCTCCTCAAGTCAACGTAGAATTAATCCTAATGCTTGGAGAGAGAATCATATAAGCTAAAGAATGCAAATATATATACTTTAATAAAGAGGAGAAAGAGTTAATAATACTTACCTTAGAATAATAACCCATTGAGCCTCAATCTCTCCCTTTTCCAAGGTGTTTTGTAAGAGGTTATTGTGATTTATAAGGATAATAAAGATAGGTCAGATCTAGGCTACATGACTTATATGCATCTAAAATACGTATCCCACAAGACAAGATTTGTATCTCTAATTATAGTATTTAAACCCTAAGTAATATCTCTTCAAGTAGAATGGTGGATAAATAAATGCACAAATAATGACTTACTCATTCGTTTCTTTCTAAAATGGTGAAAAGAATGTGTATATATAGATGGATATAACCCTACACTCTTCTAAAGTTTTATCTAATATATTTGGCCTAATTAAACCTATATCATTAAATAAATAAAGTAGTTATATCCCAGACTAGGTTAGTTGAGGCTTATTTAATACCGTAACATGCTCATATATTTTAAGTATAGGGTTCACCTATGATGACTATGTTTTAGATTAGGTAGGGGTTATTGTAGGTGGTGAATTGTTTGGATGAGTGTGTAAGAGATGTGTAAAATATTAGGGAAGTGTATAGAATAGGTTTGTGCTAGTTTCAATTTGTGGTATAGGGAACAAAAATATTATGAAGCATTAATGGTCTACCCACAACTTTTTAGTGCACCCTTTAAGGTGTGCACTCAGAGAGATTGAGACTTGAAAGTTTCTTACAAGAGAGTAAATATCAGTAATTGATAAAGTTTAAAAATTTCATGTATATACATTCCCTATATACCTAATATTATGTGGGCATAAATTCATCAATAGATAAGTTAAATCTCATTTCCAATATTTCTCCTTTCGAGGGTACCACACATTGACCTTGAATATTGGAAAGAACTCCCATAGGTTACTTTCCTCACACATTATGTAATCACAAAGTTATGTCCTAATTATGGAAATGTTCCTCAATTTATATACCCTACTAAATAAGTAAGGTTTAGTATGATTCTAGGATGTCACTTCCTAGGTCAATGCACCCCTAAAGACTTATGAGAAGGTGATGAAACCTACCCCACTAAGTCAAATGAAAAATAAGGTAAAGGTAAATAGGAACTTTTATGTTTCTAAGTCACCCAAAATGGGAGATCATACAAACAAAAAATAACCCCACAAGATAATCAAGCAATCAAATAAAATTACAATAAATTAAATGACTTGAAAATAAACAAGTTTGTTAAACCCAAATTGAAGTGTGGATTTTTTTTAGTGCCCAAAAAAATGTGAGATATAATTGAATTGTTTTGACTCAAAACACCACTCTTTGGCCTACTTCCTATAGTAAAAAAAGAATATAAATTTTAAATAAGTGGTTTTATCCAAAATAAGCTTAAAATTTGATTTTTTAAGTCTCGGCCTCAAATCAAAATATTTTAACTATTTACTAGGCTAATTGCACTACCAAATCCTTCAATTTCAATATTGAAACCTGAAAATGGAACATAAAATTAGTGAGAACATTTTTTGATGACAAACACAATTTTTCCATGCATTCGATGATTTTACTATAGGGTAGAATAATTTCACTACAAGGTAGAACAATTACATTACAGATAGAAAAATAGAAAAACTAGTAAAATGATTTCATGATTAGGTATTACAATTTCACTAAATAAAGTTGTAATTTTATAGATACATAGAAAAAGACAAACAAAAAGTAATGAATTAATGATTTCATTGATGATCTAGGTATTCTAGATGGTTTCATTATAGGAAATGATGATTTTCATACTAAGGATGACTATTTTACCAATGGTCCACCTATAGACGCAAAAAAAATAGAAAGTAGTCATGACAATTTCATCATTAGCTTTTACAATTTCATCACTCATATTGAAATTTTCACTTTTAATGGTTATAATTTTTTAATTACATAGAAAATTATAGATAAAAAATTAATGAATAAATAATTTCATAGTTTGATAGTAATTTTATTGAAGATCAAAATGATTACATTGCTGTCTAGAGTAATTTCATCGAATAAGTGAATAATTTCATTATTAAGACCTATAATTAGACAACACATGAAAAATTAAAGATGATTTTTCCATTTAGAAAAGATTTCATATATGTCATAAGTTATTTCACTATTTCCCTTAACAATTTCACTAATGAAGCTATTGAATTCACTAATACACAGTCATGAATTCATTATTTGCACATAAACATGTTTCAATGGATTTTTGGAGGAAAAGAGAGAGAATTATATTTCTATAAGGAAAAATATGGTAATTATATAATTTTAATGGTCTATAAAAGGTTTTTGGATGCATCCAATCCTTCAAAAAGTCCCATTAGGTATGTTATTATGTAGATCAGGATTCCAAGAGAGGTTAGTTATTTTTAGTGAAATAATTAAAACAAATTAATGAAAAAATTTCAATCCTAATCCCTAGATTGAGCTATGTGATTGACAAACAATAAATACAAATTTTATAGATAAAAACAACACTCTTACCTCACTTGAAGATATGCAAGAAAATAAGTCTAAAGAGGCTGACCTCAGCTTTTAGATGTAGAAGTCTTTGTCTATGATTAAGTTACTTACATGGGAAGCATCTCTTATTACCGACACTTGGTATTGGTTTTGGTTTGGAATGAAAGAGAGTTGATGAATCTCCTTGGAATAATATCGTAGATTAAGTTTACATTAGAAATCTTGATGAAATGATAGGTGAGAGGGTTCTATTTATAGATTCACTAAATTGATATGGACCATTCATCTCATCCTACAATGGAGGGTTCAGGATCAATACTCAAATCCATGATAACACATTTAGAGTGTGTAAGATATGCTATTTAAGACATTTTTAGATTATGGAAGGCATTTTATAAATAAAGTGTGGTCATTTATATTATTGAGTGTGTAAGAGGGATATAAGAGATGTAAGAGTGTGTGTAATTGTCCATGTCATAAGTCACCTTTCCCATACTCCACTCCATTCCATTTACTTTCCCTTATGACATCACTTATGTTAGGTAATAATTTAATTTTGATTTATATAAAATAGTTTATTCAAAATCCATGGAATTTACTATTATATGAGTGATTAAGATAATTAATCAAGGTGATTAGTTTTCAATTAGAATAATGGTAAAGTCTATATTTTTTATTTGTAAATCAATTATTCACTTAATTGGCCCATGAAAACATTTATAAAGGGATTATTTAATTCAGGATGTACTAGATAAGATAAATGATGTAAGATGATCTATTTCCCCAATTAGGGATGTATCATTATGATTTTGGGTTAAAATGGTAATTGTGTGGGTAAATTAGGTCTAGTTGGATATTTCTAATTAAACCTACATGTGATTACAAAAATTCATTTTAAATGTAGTTTAGACATGGAACTAGTTAAAATAGATTGTTTAAAAATAAAAACCTTAAGGTGTTTCACAAAATATCTCAAAAAATTAAGATTTAATTGTTGTGTATTTGATAATGAAAAAAAAATCATCTTATATGCATTTGGATTCATCTTAATGTGGGATCCAATACCATATATAAGAAGAGCATGGTTTTTTATCTCCTTTCTAATAACCTACTCTTAGGCTTCCATTGGACTAACCAATGAGATAAATCACTTGTTCTAACATCCAATGCCTAAATTTTATTCACAACAATGTTTGATAGGAACATAAAGCATATTCTAATCCATGTCATCTCAAATTACAAAATCCTAAATAGTAATTTTTAACTACCACCACTAACACACACAATAATGTTCCATTACTCAAAATAATTAACATGTATCCTAATTTACAAGTCACTCTTTTTTACTTCAATTATGACTAATAAAATGATATCTAAAACATTTATAGTACATCTATCTTACCAGTATACATCTATGAATGGATTCCTCCATCTCTTAAAATAAAAAATTGATCACTTCCTTTTTGATAAATATATTGAATCCCTACCTATTTCTAAATACAATGAAGCTTAATATAATGAGGAATCATTTTAATGCACTAAAAATGGGGTTTATAAACTCTTCCAAAAACCAAGGTTAACATCTCTTATAAGTTTTATTCAAACTAGCATTTTTTCCAACTAAAATTTTATTTAACCTCCATTTAATCAATAATTCATAATTTCACCTTTTTATAATGATGACTATGTCATTTCCCAATCTTAAGTTAGTCACTTCAATGTGCTTCATTATAGGAAAACCTAACTAAAATGCATGTTATTAAATGTGATAAAATTTTATGGAACCTTTTAAAACATCTTATGATCCCTAATTTGAATCAAAATATGATGAATAAGGTTTTATACCTCCCACATATCCACCCATATAAGAGCCTAGATGTGTAATCCAAAAGATATCTTATTTCACCTAAAAGCATCAACAATGAATGATTTATGAAATTAATGCTAAAATATTATCTCCCCCTAATGTCATGAACATGACCAATGATTTTAATTTTAATCCAATTAGTATTGACTTCATCAACAAGGATGATAATGTTTAAGCATAAACAATAAAAACTAACATCAAAATATAAATCAATGATGTTCAAATTCAACACCAAATAGAAAATTCTAATGCCATTAGGCATGTTGATGATGTTAAACCTTACATAATTATACATGACATCATATGCTAGGACAATGATTTTAAACATATTAAAAACTTCAACATCATCTACTAGATTAATAATGGAAAACAAAATTCAAAAATACCTCACACATATAATGAAAGGACCCAAGATGTCAAGGTTAAATATCTAAGACAAATTCACATAGAACATGATATAAAAGTTAATAAACATGTATATATTAACGTTTATTTAATGTATCATGTTCCTCTCCCCACCCTCATAATATATTTAGGATATCTTATAACCCCTTAAGACAAATAAATATCAACTCCCTCACTAACATCACAAACTTGGACAATTAAAAATAATAATTCTTTTTATTTTCATAATTCAATTTCTAATGTTGATATAAAAAGTGATCTTATCTCTAAATTACCACCTACACAATATCAATTTTAATATTATAATACAATTATATTAAAATGGACTACGGAGGCTAAATTTGAAACACCCAATGATCCCCTCACCATCCTCATCTCTTCTCTTCTTTAACCTAAATAGAAAGATAATCTTAGTGTTTTAATTCCCAAATACAAGATATATTTCACTTTATCATATAAATATATGTCTATGATTTATCCTAACATTAATGTTCAAAATATCATCACTTATCCTAATTTAACTCTCATCCACCAAATAAAATGTAAAATCCTTGAAGAATTATATAAAATTTATCACAAATAAATCATCAATCTTGTTGATGGTAAGTTTATTAAGCTTGTGGATTACCTTGAACAAGTCTTTAACATATATAACCCATTCAAAATAAAGTAACCATGTCATTCACATATTTATGTAATTTCATATTCTCAACTTAGCATGTCCCAATGAAAACATATCACTACTCTCAATCAATGAAATTGTTGATTCTATAGCTTGATATGAGACGTTTTTCCTCATGCATTATTTTTGAGGTAAAATTAAATTCACATCACTCTTGAAGATCAATCTAAAAATAAATTCACAACCAAATGGGGAATACATTTTTTTTTCAATATGCACTTAGGACTTACAAATTCTATTTAAACTTATAGACATTCTATGACTTACATCTTTCACAATCTCATTCACAATATTTTTGAGATGTATGTAGATTATCTCCATGAAAAATCCAATTATTTTAAAGATCATCCTCATAACCTAGCCATCATTTTTGAACATTTTATTGAATAAAAATTTATATTCAACCCTAAAAAGTGTGTTTTTAATATTATATATTGATATATTAAAGGGTCCTTGGTTTATATATGAGGATTGATATGGATCCTTCCAAGATAATAATATTAATTAAAATGTATATATATATATATATATATATATATATATATATATATATATATATATATATATATATATATATATTAATATTTTTATCTTGGAAGGATCCATGTCAATATATTTCTTGGAAAAATTGATATAATTGGAGATTAATTCCTGAATTGACTTATCAACCTCATTATATCAATTTAGTTCTCAATAAAGGTGTGAAATTTGAGTGGAGTCATGCTTTCCAATATGCCTTTGATAATATTAAGAAACCATTACTCAAACCTCCTACCTAGTGTCCAATGATCTACCTCTCATCTTTTACACATTTTTTATCCTCATATTTATTTGGGAAATAATTTCAAAAAAATATGAATATGATAAATAATATTTTTTCTGTTACATTAGTGGTGCATTGATTAATTATGAGGCCTTCTACACTAAGGTTGAGAGTGATTGTCTCATTATCTTATTTACAAATGAAAAGCATAGACATCACATGATCTATCAAACAACTTATGCCATAGTATATTAACACACTCTTCACTATTTATAATCCAAGGCCTTATTGCTTAGTGATAGAACTAGAAAATGTATAACCCTCTTGATGGAATTTGAATTTAATATCATTACTCATAAATAGGTCAATGGGACAGTGATTGTCCATAAAGTTAGTTTTTCACCTATTTTATTCAAAATTCATATTTATAATACCCTTATCAAAAATGATGTCTTATTACTTAAAGGTTTTAATTTATCAAAATTCTTAAAGATCACTTTTAGAATTTTAAAACTAATCTTGAGGCCCAAACTATGAATATCTTAAATTTTAACTATCTCAACCTAAAATAATTTTGAAACCCAAATGAGGAGAGAAACTCAAAGTCATAGTAAAAATACCTGAGTGTACTTGGACACTCCACTTTGATGGAGAAAATTTCTTACAAGGATTTGAATATCGATGTGTCCTCTCTGATGCTTTTGGAAATATCATCTTTATATCCATTTGATTAAATTTTGGTGTTATCAACAACATGGATAAATACATAGATTTATTTATTAATATGAAATCAAATATGTGTTTACACATTACTTACTTTCATTATTTTGGTGATTCCAAACTTTTATATCAACATTTAAGTGAATCAAATCTATTCAAAAGTGAAAAAAATAAAGCATATTATAAGTTTAATAATAAACATTCCAAATAACTCACTTATTTCACCATCGATCAAATCTCAAGAAGAAAAAATTATATTGTTTATTCTCTTGCCTCTTTGGCCTCTCTTTTTCACCAACATAATATATTACATGACAACCACTTTCTATTTCATATGTAAAAATATCCATCTATCTTAGCAAATAAATAGGATTCATTTATTTTTCACACCTATATTGTCAATATGCAAAAATTCCCTTGGTACAAGGACACAATAAAAATTATTTAAAAAAAAACATAACCTCTTGAGTTTTATTCTCATGAAAATATAAGAATTCACAAACAATATTCAAGCTATGTCCTTATACATAAAAACCTATACTATCAGAGCTTTGAATGCACCCTAATCTAATGTGTTACTAAAGATTATTTCTCTCCTCTTATTTATAAATCACATGGGGTAATTTTAAAAGGACATTATAGTTGCCACATTATAACCTAAAAATTCATAGGCAAGGTTTATTATTTTTCAACTCTTAAAAAAGACACCATCATTTTTAAACTCTTAAAAAAGACACCATCACCTTTTATAAGAATTAAAATCCTTTCCAACTCCAAGATGATCTTATACATTATCCAATGGTCAAAATTCAAACACTTTAATATCCTTTGCCTTTCTCATGTGGATATTAAATCACATTGACAAATTTCCTTAATGTCAAGAAGTTCAAACCTTCATTATCAATGTTATCAATTACTTTACCAAGTGATTTGAAGTTATGCCCTTTTCTAATGTTATTGGCATCGTAATATCATTATTAATTAGATAATTTATCTCTTTTTAATTCCCCACACCTTAATATCTAACATTGGTGGGAAATTTAAAAATAAGGACATGGAACAAATTTTCTCAAAATTAATAATATCATCCTCGATTTAATGGCTAAGCTAAAGAAACCAATAATATCCTTGATAATATTTTACAAAATACAGTTCAAAAGTCACAAACTTATTTGCATATCAACCTTTATCATGTGCTTTGGACCTATCAAACTATTATTCACACTTCCCCTAGGGAAATCTATTCTCTCTAGTTTATGACACCAAGGTCATCAAGTGATAAGATAATATAGTGTCCTAATTTATAGAATTTATATACATAAATAAAATATTTAGCACCAAAAAAACTTGAAATTATATGTTAAAATGAATGGACATAATTTTTTTAGCTTATATATAAAGATATATAAGACATCCATATTTTTCCAAAAAAAAAAATTACTATGTATTTTTAGGATTTATTTATTAATCATTTTTTAAAGATATTTTCGATTGTCTAATGGGACACAATACTATTCTTTGACCCCATTTTACATTGGAAATAAATTTTAACTCATTATACATTTATATTCATGGAATAATTGTAAATTAAAATATCCAAGAATCCATGCTTCATACTTTATATATTTTTTATGAAAGATGGATGAGCCTCTCCAACACAACTAAAAATATCAAAATTTCATCACTAAGTAATAAAACAAGTAAGAAATTTTCAAAAACATCAATGCCAAAGATGTAGTGTTAAAATTGGAATAATACCATAAAGAAGAGGGTAAATATTCATAGAAGTTGTAGAGTCCTTATATAATCAAATACATCATTGGAATAACCATTTATTTATTACAAAATAATGGACACACTTAAAAGAGCCAACTAATTCTCATATTTTGAAAAAGTATTATACTTGAGGTATGTTCTTCATAGTTTTCATTTTTTCCATGTATTCCATTTATATCACTTAATTATAAATTTATTATAATTCATATTTCATGTGGGTAATATGTAGAGGTTTTTTATATATCTTTTTTTTTCATATTCATTTATTTTATCATCTTATTTCACCTTTAAGGTTTCTCCTCACATTACTTGTACCTATTGCTCCTACCTACCTCTTATAATTTAGTATCACCTTTGTGATATTTATTTCCTTATCTATCATTATTATTTTTTATTTACACCTCCTAACTTTTAGTTTGAGATTTTTATGATAAGACCTTGGGGAATACAACTAGGCCCTTCTCATAGACACCCATCTCATTTTATTTGTGCCTTTGGGATCTCCCATATTTTATTTCAAATCTTAACATTTAATTTACTTATTCAACTTTAGGATAATCCCTAGTAGTTTCATGCATCTTATATCTTTATCTCTTATTTTCATTTTTTATAATTCTAGGTTGTTCCATAAATTTTTACACACCTCTAAGATTTTTACTTCTCACTACCATTTTTTGCCTCTAGGATACTCCCTTTATTATTTCACGCCTTTTATCTTTTTACCTCTCATTATTACTTTTGTTTCACCTTTAGGATATTACCTACATTTTTTATGACTCATGGATCTTTCTCTCCTTTTTTTTCCCACCTATTCTTATACCACTTATTTTTTACATATCTTGGTTTTCAGTTTGTGAGTTACATTATAGTATTTTGGGGAGTAAACCCATACCTTACAAGAAACCATGTCCTTTACTTGATAATTTATTTTTCTCCCACTCCCAACCATAGATAAATGTTTTCTTATAAAATAATTCAATGGTTAAAAGTGGTATTTTGTCACTTAAAAGAATTTATATTATTTTTTGGTACAACTATTACAATCTATTTACATGTCTCTCATCCATATTTTAACCTTTCTTATGAAGGAATATTTAGATTTATATATCATTATATTATCTCCCTTATAAAATTTTTTAATTTTAAAAACCCAATAATTCTCATGTTTATCTTTATTTCCCTATACCTTCACCTCCTTCTAGGCACATTAAGGTCAGTTTCAAGACCACACTCTTTTCTAAGGTGCAAGTCTAGGAGTATCTACGTGGCTTGATTTCTAAGGTCTCCTCTTTATCTAATAGGTGTAAGTTATCTTGTGTTAGTAATCTTAAGCATAATTTTTGTCTTATAAATATATATGAAAGAAGAAAATATGAAAATCCAAAATATCATAGCGAAAAAAATCATTAGGTTAATTCAAAGGTAAGAAAGAAACTATCAAACACAAAAATTACACCAAAAGACATGATAAAATCATTGGAATTCCCCATATACTATTTGAATTTAAAACTCCACATTTAAACTCATAATATACCCTAAGGTTTATTGGATCATTATATGATAGTTTATTTGGGTAGGAGGCTTCATATTTGTCATTAGTGTAACTTGTCATTTCATGAGAGTACATAATCATTATAGTTGACTGATAGATTTATTAAGGTCCAATTTTTTTTTATAACATATAATGGGAAGTTAGGAACCTCTTAAAATTATTTTATGTTTAATTAATAGGATTATTTATATACTTCACTAGTTATCTTAATCTTTATGCTTGCCAAGTCAGATTTCTAGGCCATTAATGTAAATAATCTAAATATTTCCAAACCGAGTAAAGCTTTTTATGTTTAGTAAAGAACATGTTTTTGGATTGGTAATGCATTATTTTCATTCCTTTAATTATTTTCCCTTGAAAAAAATACTTGTTTCTATAACCTCACATAATTTTTTTTATTTTGTATTCCCCATCTCTTTCATACATGTTAACATCATGATAATATTAGCATATAACAGTTTCCCTTTTAATTTTGCACTCGTGAATAGAATTTGTATTTTCTAGTTATTTCAAGATGCTCTTGCATTCATTTATTTATATTTTTGGATTCCTTTTAGTTTTGTT